>VSDK01017778.1:95122-107622 GCA_009767595.1 Symbiodinium kawagutii | reverse complement strand
CACTGAAAGCCTTCCCTTTCATGTGTGTTGAGCATTTGCCACTCGCGTACGTGTCTGTGAGTTTGTGCCTTGATGAAATTTAGGAAGTCGGAAGTTCAACGGAAGCTTTGCTATTCCTTCGTGGCAAGAATCTGAGCTTGCAACGTTGCTGCCACTGTGGTACCCCCTGCATGAAGGGAATCCGCATGATGTTTCCTCCTTGACCTCATCTTTCGCAGCAAAAGACCATCACATGGAGTCCCATCTACCCTAAAGGCTATCACGTTCGAAGTCGGTCAGGCGTGCATTCATTGCGGACATCCTTTGCGCAAGCGCGGGAAAAGCATAGAAGTTGCATAGAAGTTGGATAGAAGTTGGATAGAAGTTGAATAAAAGGATCATGAAAGGATGTAATTACAGAATATAAAAGATAGGAAGATAAATAAAAATAGATAATGGAAGATGGAGATTTTGCTGTGCGAAACTGGAGACGGGCACTGAGCACATTCACCACACGTCCACATGATGCAAATGACATGTCACTGAGGCATCAGCTGTTGGCTGCCAGGAATGGGCAAACGGACAAAACGGGTTAACAGGCGAACCTAACTCCAGCAGCTTCAGCATTTGTTGGGAGTACAGCCTTCCCACTTTGAGAAGAATCCACTGATTTCCTCAGCTCCTATACATTTCATATATATCTATATATTTCTAATATATTTCTAATGTTTCCATTGATTTCCTATGCTTTCTTGGCGAAGGATACTTTGTATCGGCAAAGGTGTCAGTCTAGGCGAGAGTGAGATGGGAAAGAAAGACAATTATGGCAGCGGAACTCACAATAATTCACACGCAATAATAGCCAGTCTTGACGGTTGCCACTAACCTACCATCAACACTGTGCAAATCATTAAAGGAGACAAAACAATGGAAATGGAGAAGATGATCCTGTTCTGTAAGATTCTAGAAATGCAAAAGAGAATCCTCATGTAAAAAAAGGATTGAATAAAAAATGATTGAATAAATTGAGGAAGAGGAAGAGATACGAAGAGGTGGGACGAGGAATAGCAGGAGAAGGAAACTGCGGTAAAATTCAGCGTCTGGCTGGTCACCAAATGTCCAGCATAGGCTAACTATACCTTGTGTGTGAGTGCAAAAATTGTTCTTTGTCCCTGAGATCAACGCTCCGAAACTGTGGGAAGAGATTGATGCATACATGCTAAACCTGAGTTCAGCTCTCGACCCCACTTCTCTCGAGTCTTTTGATTGAGGGAGCGGAGGGAGCGCTGATTCTGTTGTGAGAGCAAAGGTTTGAATCAAGCAGCATGCACAGTGTAAGCCTTGGACCAAACGCAAAGAAGAACAAAGGTGAAAGTCCCTGCTGCCTCAAGTACGAAAATAATCCGTGCTGTAGTTGAAAGGATCCAGGCGAAAATAAGTTGAACGCACAACACACTGAGGTCAAAACGGAAAGCCAGTACAAACCCAACAAAAAAGGTGGCGCAGAAGTCTCAGCGAAAAAAACGGTCACTTAAATCAATCAAGTCAAGTTTTGAATCTCTGTGAACTCATCAAAGCATCAAGAAAAAACGTGTAGCCGCCGCATGGCTCAGGCCAGGGACACGAATCCTTCCTTCTGTGTAGTAGATCACGGTACATTCCAACACCAGAGCTCCCACCACGTGGTACCTACAAATGTCCCATAGCATTTCACATGTTTTTCGCATTTCCAAAGTCTGTTCCATGCGAAAATTCAAAATCATTACAATGCTATGTTTTGACGTGATGAGGGCGCATTTCCATCTTTGCCACCGTCAGTTCCACTAAATCACGCACATCCTCGCAGTGCGTTTCGCCGGACCATGGCGCCCTGCACTTGACCCTCGTTGGCACCCAGCCCGTCCCAAAGCCAACTCCTCACGGAACAACTGGAAGCGCTTGATTTGCATCTCCAGCCGCAGCCTCAGGAAACGTTGTGTGCGAAGCATTTTAAACTGTCAACTGGAGCCCTAACCTCGATTTGGCACTAATTTTACTTTGCCCTGATTTTCCAATGTGTTCACATTTCTGCTTAGGTCATCCATGTGGTTGCTTACGCTTTGGCTGAAACAAATACAGCATGCATTTAAAAAAATGCCACATCAAATCGTTGAAATGAGAAAGAGTTTTCCAGGGACCAGACAATTCTCGGTCCAGCCGCTGCCCCTGCTACAGAAAAATCAACAGCAAACTCAAGAAACGTAACCCAGGCACTTTCACTCCTTCACAACAGCAAACATACCCTGACGATCGGTGTCAAAATGTTGATTCTGCAGTATGGTGCATGTACAAAACGTGGCCCTCGGCTGCGCAGTTGTTTGTCATGAAATTCACCCTTTCCCACCATGACTACGACACCATCCCTGCAATCAAGGATATAAGTGCGGAGCAAAGAGCTGGGTTTCTTTGCTGTGTCTTCGGTGTCTGTTTGGTAATTACCAGGTTTTCAACCATTTCAACTTGGCCGACAAATTGCCACCACGTGGCGCTGATTGGCCGGGTAGCAAACTGTTGTCAAGAAACCTTCAATCAGCCAGTTGTTTTCTCAATTTTGGGCCGTGCTCTCAACAAATCTTTCTTCAGCGGCTGGTTGTCTCCGGGCCGCAACATGAAGCCAATTTCATTTAACGTAACAGGCAACCGCAGTGCCCTTCCTTCGCACATTACTGACGCGTCGCAGTCCAAAAATAGTCTTGGTGAGGCGTGAGGCGTGCCAATTAAGACGATTCAGCGCTGACAAAAATGGAACTCATCACATTTCATCATTCTTCACTCTTTCGCTCGCTGAAGCCGTGACATCCTGTCATTGCCCACTGACTACGCAAAGAGGTGGAGGACAGCGTTGGTTGGTTTTTGCGTTAGAGACGAAGATTAGGCCCTGCATGGAAGGCAGGAATGATCACGCGCGTTCAAACTCCTGATGGTAGTCTTGGAAACTGTCTAACCAATCTGGTGACCCCCATGCCTGACCACATGTGAGCTCATGTCAGGACTGGCAATCCTTTCCAATCTTTCAAAATCCGAACGTTTATTTCATTACAACATGTTACAAACACAGGTTTTTCTAGCAATCGTTCCTTGGTATGCCTGGCCATTCTTCACAGGTGTTTCGCGGAAGACAAGTCTAGCCTAATTGCTTTCTCAGTCGGTACTTGATGTGAAAGATCCTTTTGTTCACAAGGGGTCTTGAATGAACCACTGACAGCATATGCATAGAAAAATATCTAATTACACCATGTGCATTACATTGCACTACATTAAGGAAAACTACATACAGCTATAGACAATTACATTCAATTACATATCGTTATACATGATGTAACATTTCATTGCATTACAGTACAGTACATAACATTATGGGCGAGGGTCAGAAAACAGCCACCCCAAGATGAAAGTCAGGAACCCCAAAAGTACAAGTCAACCACCTCCAAAACGACAGAGTCAAACACCCAGGTGACACCATGGTGGGGACCAGTGCTGAAAAAAAAAACGGTCGCAGTGAGTCAGGAGAAGTGTCACCCGCAGCAGGAAAGTCATCAACCCAGTGGGCGACGGTGGTTCAACGAGAAGAGGCCCAGGAGAAAACGAAAACGGTCGCAGTGAGTCAAAACAACAGTCACCAACCAATTCACCCAAAAACCAACGCTATTCACCAATACCATCATTATCATGGACCAGCATACTCCAAATGATCAGTGCTAACAAGTCTAACTGGCATCCCAAACTGTAATTATCCATCATGAGGCATCACTAGTTGTTTATCGGTTAGTTATCCAGACTCAGATTAAAAGAATGCCTCAATGTGAAATTTCAATCATTGAAAGTGGCAGAAGAGAGTTGGGAAAGAATAATAGCCTTGAAGCAAAGGCTTTTGCTAGTTCATTTGTGATTGTGCTAACCATTATATACAAGTGAAATCACTGGTTTTGCCTAGTGTCCCGCCAAGCAACAGCAAAGAATCCCATTGTTTTAGCCGCGTTAAATTGGCCAGGGGTCGTTAGTCAAGAGAAATCGTCGTCTTGATCAATTTGAGCAATGTATCAAAATGTATCTTAAGATTATATCTTAAAATGTATGGTAAGAAGCAGGTCGTGGACAAGGGGCGGGACACTAAGCGGCCACAACGAGGCCGTGAAGCCAGAGCTGGCTGAACATCTGGGCGTGCACGGCCGAGCCCCACCCGATGCCAAAACCAGTTCTGGGTTTTGGATTCCGAAGGTTGCATAGATTCCGTCACAGCGTGTTGGACTCTGTCTATTTTTTGAGGTTTGATTTTGACATTTGTAGGGTGATGGACTTTGACATGGGGTGTGATTGATACGGGGGGTGTATGGACACGGTCATTGGGTGATGGATTTGGTCTACACTATAACAAGGACTTTGACATGGGGGTGATTGACACAGGAGGTGTTTGGACACTGTCATTGGGTGATGGATCTGGTCTACTCTCTAACATTATGTATGTATGTACATAACTACATAGCATTACATACGATTGAATTACTTTCAGTTACACGCGAAAGTATGCATAAACTCATATCATACAGACAAACATAAAATACATAACGTAACACTGATAACGTAAAACTGTTTTACAGAACATATATACAGTAGTTTTTTGCATGTGAAATGCATGATGATGGAGCTGTTTAATGACCTGCTGATGAACAGCTGACCACCGTAACTACTTCGACAGCCAAACAAAACCAAGAAGGGCAAGGTCACTGCAAGCCCTCCCCAACCTCACCCTCTTGCCTGCGACCTGACACAACATGCCTTTCTTGAAATTTCATATTCAAAAGTAAATGTTCGCTGGGTGGATTTACATCATCTGTCTGATTCTTTTTGTAGATTTTGATGTGTCAATATCTATCTATTTCAACATGTCCTTACGTATTTGTATGATCTGTATAATTATACAGCGTCTGCATATGTATATCCTGGTCACGCCCTTGCCACACTTCCTGGAATGTAGCATGTATGTGCTGCGTGTTGGGTTCTGCCTACTACCGCTGCCATCCACTACCATCCGCTACTATCCACAACCATCCCCTACCATCCGCTACCATCCCCTACCATCCAATGCATTTTATTTCACCATTGACCAATCCCCTACCAACCCCCTACCGTTCGCTACCATCCGCTACCATCCGCTACTGCAAATTTCTTCTGCAATATTGACGTATGCTACATGCATCTGTGTATTCTTCATACATGACCTTTGGATTTGCATTGAATTGAATGTACAATACTATACCATACAATACTTTTGAACTACGTAAACATACTAATATCTCGGTAAGCTCCGTAGATGCTATGAACTGCTTATGTGCTCCCTTTGTACCACTCCATCATGAACCTCTGCAAACAACCTGACTCCGCCAGCCAACACTGTGGTGCTTCACTCATTTGCGCTCAATAAAAGGGAAGGTGTAGGGAGGGCTAGGAGAAAATCCTTCTACAAAGCCTGGTAGCTTGTCTTGCTGAACTTGTGATCGCTCGTTTTTTCCAAGGACTCACCAAAACCCCACAGTTTCAGCATGCAAAAGATGTTTTTGTGCAGAATTTATACGGTATTGAGACTGCCACAACCGTGTTTTGGGCACAGGTATTTCGTTCGCCAGCAGTGTGGCATTTCGAATCAAACCGTGACACGAATTGACACGGTGGATGGCAGCAATCCATATTTCACTCCAGTGGACATATGCCTGGGGCTTCCCTTCTGAAGGTAGAGCACACATGAGTCCGTCCAGCTCTAGTGCCCCAGAGAGCGTGCCTGATCAAATTGATACATCTCTCGATTGTAGTCGAATAGTTCCTGGTGGGTGGAAGCGTAAATCATGAGCCAACAAATGACAAATGACAGAGAAGTCTCATGAGCACATACAAAATGAAAGCCTAGTGATGAGACAGTGAAGTCTCGAGGATCCTCCAGAAAAACAATCCTCAGTTCTCCTAAACCTAGATGCCTTGGCGGCGGCGCCAAAGGTTGCCAAAAGTTCCACCATGACCTGAGGACAAAGGAAGAAAATAAAGGAAGAAAACGAGTAAGGAAGAAAAAATGTAAGGCCAAGTAAAGGAAGAAAATGTAAGATGCAGAAAAATGATTCTGTAAGATACTCTAGGACTTCATTTCCAAAGGCATCCGAGTTTACAAACATTGTAGTTCCGAGGTTTAGGACATCAGTGAACGAAATTCACAAAATAGAGGTCACTTTGTGTTTACTTACTGTAATTGTCATGATCAAAACGGAAGAAAATACTGTCTATGTTTGTTGCCAATGCTCCAAAATGCAGGCCACAAATCCGTGTTTCCAGATCTCCAGCTCCTATTGCCGGCAACTACTTTATCTCTTCTACCTTCTACGCATTCATCAAAGAACATAACAAACAAAAACTGGGAGAATAAGTTTAGTCAACAGGCAACAGCATGCATGCGCGAGTCAAAACATGGAAACAAGTTATATTGGAACTCTCATGGCAAAAACTACTGGTGTCCTGCTACTAGAACAACAAGGTTTTAAAACGCTGAGGAATGGACTGGCAAGGCAAATGGAAAGTCTACAACTGGGACTGTAAGGTTGTGTTGTGATTCAGCAAAGCACTTGAAGTTGTCATCTCATCTGCAAGCATCTGCAGGGGGACAAAACTGGAGTAGATCAGTGTCCCAATTCGGACAAAATGTAGTCTGCCAATGATTACCAGCATCTGCCAATGTCTGCCATTGGTTTCTGACTACATTGAAAGGTGATCCGCAGCAATGTGATTCTATGGCTTGGTGTGCCCAAAGACTCAATATATTCAATGCTCAAGCGCTCACTGACGATCAGACAAGGAGGCTTGATCCACAGCACAAAATCACGATCAAACAAATTTCAGGAGCCCAAATCCTGAAACTCTCCAGTTGCATCTTGACAGAAAGGTGTTGAACATTGTAGCAGAGCTTCCTCACAAAGTGTACTGTACCCTCGAAAAACGACATGCTGCATCAAAACAACTAATTCCGAGTGTTTCATTTAGGAAGAGAGCAAGGAGAGCATCAGGATGTAGGATGTCATGAACCCAACCCCAACCTGAGCTGGCACAGACAGGTTGCCTGGCACAAACGCTGATTGAATTTAAATCCAAATCAAAAAAACAAATGCAAATTAAGAGTATTAATTTGAGAATGTGTTTGAAAGACTTCAGTCCCATTTATCCATGATCTAAAAGCGTTTGGAATTGATCAGATCGCTGTGTGCCTGCGACCAGTGCCAGACAACCACCGTGAGAGGAAGACTTATGGCGTATTACATCGTATTACTGCATGCAAAGCATAAACTGTCATAAGTTGTCATTCCTCTCTCCTACCGGGTCGTGCCCGGTCCTTCAGGAACTTCTTCAACCATTCCCCACCAGCTGGATGTTGAGCAAATGAACCGATTGGACACCTGCTCAGCCTGCTCTTGAAGGGGTGTATCTATTATCAAAGGAAGTTTGGATGACGCAAGTTCCGTGTTACGGATGTTTGCATAAGTTGTTCGCAAAAGCTAGAAGTACAGATAGCTAAAGCAAAGGAGGTTAAAGCAAAGGAAATTAAAACAAAGATAGCCAAAGCAAAAATAGCTGAAGCAAAGGAAACTAAAGCAAAGATTCAGATAGTTGCAGCAAATGTGTCTGAAGCAAAGAAAACTAAAGCAATATAGCCTAGCTAAAGGGAAGATAGCTAAAGCAAAAAAGTCAAAGCAAAGGAAGCTAAAGCAAAGATAGCGAAAGCAAATATAGTTGCAGCAAAGATCGCTAAAGCAAAGGAAGCAAAGGCAAAGCAACACAAAGGCTTTGTTTTGAAGATGTCAACTTCTAGTTTTGGAGGAAGTCGTCGCAACAGCTGCATTTTCAAGATGTCAAAGTCCAGTTTTGGAGGAAATCTCGCACGAAATACATCAAGAATCATCAAGATACGTTTTGGGTCGATAGCCGGCTCTCGAAATGCTGGTTTTCTTAATCAAACGGTAAAACGTGCGGCCCGCGGTGGTCGGAAGTAAGTAAGCTCCGCGAACCGGCGTGTTCAGAATGGCACGGGCTTGGCTCGGGCTTGCCCCTGGCTTGTTTCATTTGACGGTCGCCAAAAATTGATGCTCAGCGTTGGTGCTATTGTGTTTTGCAACAGGAGGTTTGCTTTCCTAAATGTGGCTGCTGCATTCAAGCAGCTCTTGTGAGGGTGCTGTGAACTGCTGCTATGTTTGCATTTCGCCGCTTGCTCCCCGCAGGGGACTGCTGCTTCAGCTTTACTTTTCTCACATTGTGCCTGGCTTCCTTTTCCAGTATGATTTTGTTTGCAAAAACGGTTTAAAATTTCACCTTTTTTTCGCTTCAAAGCTGGAATTCTGTGTTTGGGACTTGGATTCTTGCGGGCTTGCGTCTACTGTGCACTGCTGCTGCTACTGCATCAGGCGAAGGAAGTGTTGTGATGGACGTTCAACACGAGACCAAAAAAAATCATACAAAAAACATCAAACAAGACAATACTATATATTACTAAACAAAAAACACCCAGACATTAAAACACCGGAGCATACCGGAGCAAAAAAGCACCAGATTATGTTTAAAAAACAGAAAAAACGGACACAAAAAAACACCAGAGCAAAAAACAACAGACAAAGAACTTCAAACAAAAAAGCACCAGACAATTAAAAGAAACTGACAAGAATCACCAAACAGCGGAGGAAAAGACACCAGACAAAAAAAAAAGCAGAAAGGAAACACAAAACAAAAAGTAAATTTGCGCATGCGAGTCAGCGTGGCACCGAAACCACCTATAGGGACGTGCGGGTTGGGTCATCTGGCTGCAGTTGTCTTTGGAATGCAGTGAACTGCTTGAAACTTCCGCGCCCAGCCTGCCGGCTACTACTAGTACGATTAAGCCCCTTTTCTAAACCAGGCCTTTCAACCAAGCCTTTGATCTGCATAAACGGAGAAGCCGAAAGTCTTTTTACAGAACCAGCTAGGACGCGAGTAGATCAACCAGTGCTCAGCCAATATGATTTGCTTGGATTTGCTTGATTACTCTTAAAGTTTGGCAGGTTCAAAACTCTGCGGCATGCAAACAAGCAGAGATATTCATAGATTGATTTCCCAACAATGCATCAAAAAATGCCACCTTCCAACAAATGCCACCTTCCAACAAATGCCACCTTCCAACAAATGCAATTTTAGGGCTACGAGTGCCACCAAGACTTGCTTTCAGTGTCACGCTCAAATAGATGAGGGTGCAAACAGTCACCTGCAGTACTGTTTTGACCATTCCGTCAAACATAAATGGCAATGTAATCTTGGAGTCGAGCATGATCTGTATGATTTAGGTGAAATGTCACTAGTATCATGACACTCCAACTTAGGGATGGGGCCCAGGGACTACGATACGCACACACCGGACCAGTCTTTGGCAAATGCCAAAGATTCCACTCCGAAAAAAAGCCAGCAACCCAGCAACTCTCCTATTGAAAACACTCTCATTTGAATTTCAAAATTATAAACTATGAGTTCTTATATGATTTATATATATTTATATGTTCTTTTTTTGTTTCGGTTTTCTACTCTTTCATCGAAGTCTTTCATCAAACGCAAGACTTCTTCACAAGTTCCAACGCTGAGAGCCTTGCGGTCTCAGATGGAAGAGCAAAAGGTTTGGGGTGAAAAAACGAGAATGTCACGTTAATGTCACGTTGATGTCAGGTTATGTCATGTTCATGTCACGTTAATCATGATGTGATGATCATGATAGATGATGGGTGATGACGACACCGCTGCTGATGATGTTGATGCTCTGCAGCGCACTCAATGACAATGACTATGAGGAAGGGTGTGAAAGCCATGTGAAAGCTTTTAAGAAAGAGTGAAACGATGTGATGATGTGTTATCGACGATGGAAAAAGCAGAAAGGATCTGGAGAGTCTGAGCAGATGTGAGACCCGTGAGGTTCTATGAAAAACAGCTGAAGGCCCGAGAAAACCCTGCAAGAGCGACAACAGCCTTGCTGAGAGCGCATGTGATTAGCACATCTGTCCGAGCTTGATTCAGTTTACGTCCCGAAGACAGCAAAAACGCTTCAAACTGGAGCGACCAGTGTTGGTTCCCAGGTTTTCCAGGGACAATGAGCCTCTCGCAACTTGTTTTTCTTGCAGCGGATGGACCTGGCCCGAAGTTGAAGCTAAGAGAAAGATTGGTTTGGCGAAGGAATTTGAAAACTGATTGAATGAGATCATTTAATCTGCAGCCTCCTATTATGGCACTGCTTGCTGCAACATGTTCGCGTTATTCAAATTCCGACGCACAATGCCATTTTGTTCGAAAGTGCTTGAGAGGATTCCCTACTGATTGCCTTCTTTGGACTGGAGGCCTCAGTCGGATGGCTACCCTCGTACAGTGTGCAAGGGATAACAGATGACCGATCTGGAGCTCAGACCTCAACAAGTCCAGCCTGGCATCGAAAAGAAAGGACAGTAAGATGAAAGCAAAATAGGAAGAAAATAGGAAGAAAATAGGAAGAGGATAGGAAGAAGATAGGATAAGATAGGATAAGATAGGATAAGATAGGAAGATAGGATAAGATAGGGCAATAGGACCTGCACGAGGAAGACGGCAGGAGGATCGACAGACGGACAAACCGACGGAGGCATGAAGGGATGCACGGAAGGGCCGGCAAAATCTGGCAAAGTGACGAGTAAACCGAGAGAAGTGAAGAAAGAGTGAGGAAACCAGCAAGAAGCGAGAAGCAACAAGAAGCTGCAAGCAAGAAAGCATAAGAGAACATCAGAAAGTATAAGAAAATGTCTGTCGAATGTTTTCTGGATGCCCTGACTGCCTTTCCGCAAACGACAACCTCCTCCTCAGAGTCTAAAATGTCCTTGCCAAGCGCGTGGAAAAGAAACTGGGAAGCTATGGCATTGACACTGCCATCAAAAGCATTTCCAACAGTCAAGCAAACATGTTACAGTATCAAAATGTTGTGTCCTAACGAAAAACATTTGTGTGCAAAGCTTGAATGAGGAAATGGAACCTCAACTGGCTGCTCAACTAAGCTGCAGATTTTGCACATCACCAACATGTGTAAGAATTCAGAACTTAGGAAACCAAACCTCAGGGTGTCAACGCGAAAACGATAAGAAAATCTTGAATTAGGGCTTTACAAATTCTTCGAAACTCTGGAAGATTTCAAACCAAAATTTGGAATCAATCCCGGAAATACTTGCAAACTTTTGCCGGGCATAAGAGCTGAAATCAACTGTCAAAAAGAAAAACATACATCCCACCTGCTGCACAAACCGACGGTTTCTGAATGCAAACGCAAAATATATCCTTCCCTGTACTCCATCAGCAAGAAAGAAACCAGGTTTACAATTCTGCGGCTGGAACATTTAAATCAATTCAATGTAAGTATCTATCGATCAGTATAAGTCGCTTCTCCTGGCGCGAACCTGGTCGCTTCCGTGCACAGATTTTCCTGTGCTAATTATGCCATATTATCATGGCAACCACGGAAAAAGCGTTCCCACCGAAACCATTGACTCCTCTGTGTCTGCAGGCAGAGCACGTTTTTGAGGCATAGATTTGCCCTAGCACAGAAGCAGCACTGCTAGTGGTTGCAAAGTGAACCAGGACAAAAGTGACAAAACCATTGTTTGAACAGAAATGAATTGAAAGCTTCGTCGAATTTCACGGAGATATCCGTAGATCTGGTCTTATAGTGAACTTGAATAAATTTGGTCTCTGCTATCCCACATTGTATTCTCAACATGTGTATTTCAGCTGGTCTCCAAAGTCCTTCTGAACCACAAATCCGGTCTACTGCAAAAACTCAAACATTTTCAACACAATGCCTGACTAAATCAACACAACATGATTGAATCAAACACGGGAACCTTCTCTGATTAAAACCTTTGAACATCGCGCCTTCTGTGTTGATCTCGTCTTTGGCTGCGGTCTCATCCTAGTTAGTTTCAGCGCACGAACAACAAGAATGCGAAAATGAAAACAAGAAAGCTATGACAAGCTATAGGCCTCCTTTCAAAACAGGAAGGGTTTGAAGCGAAGTCACACACACAGACCGGCAAAGAGCAAGGGAGAGACTATCATTTGTTAGCGTATGTGTCTGGACCGAAGCGAGAGCAAACAAAGGTAGGAACAAATAGAAAAAAACAAAGCAAAATACACACAAATAGACACAGCTGGACGACGATTGAAGATGATAGACGATGATAGACGATGATGGACGATGATGGACGATGATGGACGATGATGGACGATGATGGACGATGATGGACGGACGATGACGGAGGAAGGTCGATTGCCAGAATGACTGGTGCATCTATAGCTGGATCGAGAATATACCTACTCAGCGCAGCGAATTGCAGAGATGTGCCGAATGATAGCCTTTGTGATACGACCAGAACCCTGCACTCTCTTCTGTTCTAGTTTTCTGAGTGTCAAACGGGAATTCAGCA
>VSDK01017778.1:60426-90426 GCA_009767595.1 Symbiodinium kawagutii | reverse complement strand
GGGTGTGCACAGCTTTCAAGCACAAAAAATACACAGTGGCATCAGCCGGATATGGCTTTCCCTTACTGTGATAGCTGAAGATGGTCTGTCATGAAACCTGGTGGCTGAGCCATACAAGGAGAGGTATCACAACATCAGTAGCTTGGCAAAGTCTTTCAGTTGCCACAGCTACTGCATTCATCAGTCTCTATGAATTCTCAATGGCGCTCGGTGTTCTCAGATTATTTCTGCTCGCAGCTTGAAAATTGAACCACTTGGTATTTTGCCAATTGGGCAAAGAAAACTTCTGCTGTTCACGAGCTTCCCGTCTAGTGCGGAGCTACAGGCTACCCTACATTTTACGCACACATTAAAAGCGATTTCCAACAGCACAAACCTCACATGGTGTAGAATCCGTGCCTGAATCAAATCACACCTGTCTTTCTTGGCCTGGAAGGTGGACATGGATTTGTGTTTCAAAAAGTAGCAGCATTTCTTGGTTACATAATAGTCTATGTCAGTGTATTTGTATCAGATTGGTCATTGAACTACTGTAGGTCTTTTCTTCAGGTGCTCAGGGTACAGTTTGATGCGAGAATGTTCAGCGCAGCAAGGGCCTCGAGTTGGTCTTCTCTCTGGGGAACTCGATCTCTTTCTCCTATGCTGGTCCTATGCTTGCATCTTGGACACGATCTCTGCCGCATCCTTGGACAGTCCGGCCTGCAAGCGCTTTCTGATGCACAGATACAAGGATGATCAAGAATCAAGGGTGCACTTTCAGGTTTTGCAATTTTCATGTTTCCAGTTCGAGTAAGGACTTCCTGTCTTCACAAGGCACCTTGCTCAGGTCTGCCAATCGGTCCAAAATCATCTTCTGCCGCTTCTCATCCAAGAGACGCCAGGTCCTCTGAAAACAAGATGCCGAAAATGCGAAAGAAAAACGCGAGATGAAATACAAACCGGTTCAGGTTTGAAACACATGAAGAAGGTCACAGGACTGAGTGGCCCCTCTGCCAACGTTTCGAACAGAAACATTCTATCCAAGTCGTCTACACGGTTTCCAACCCCCTCTTGGTGAGGATGCAGAAAATTCACTATGTGCGTAGACTGTACAAAAATTGGATCCAAGAATCCTGAACGCGCCATTTGCCATGCGAGCAGCCACCTGACAAGTGTGATTCCCAATTTGTGTCCAAAATGCTTTGCCTGACGGGGATTTAGTGAATACGCAACATGACTCAGGACATAAGACTCCACTGCCCCAAAGTCAACCAAACATGATCTTTTGAGTCTGTTGTGAAATTTGAGTTTGATCATTTTGCTCTTGGATTTGACTTGTTCAAGACGTGCGGTTTCCAAGCGGCAGACCTCGTAGGAATGTTTAAATCGTGTGCTGCACAGGGCCATGACTTCAACAATCTCTAGGCACTGTGGCTGTGGGCTGGGGGTCTTCTTTTCACACAACAGAAATTGCAAAATCAAAGCAGCAGGATGCTAAACTAATTAAATTGTAATGATCTAAAAAGAAACTCCTTCCTTTGATTTCCAACACCAATGAACTTGGTGGAGTCATGGTCTTCACATGTCTTCACTAAGAAGTGGCACAAGAGATTGGCTGCGTTGGCCCAGCGATCCGACCCAGCGTTAGTGAGGTGTTATGGATACGAAGGAGAGCTCAAAGCACAGGAGCCACGCAAAGAAGTTAAAGAACAGGAGAAGGCACAGAAGAAGGCACAGGAGGTGCTAGAGCGACACCAGCATTAAGCTTTCATGCAGGCATAGTACGCCAACGCAGTTGGACCGTCCAGAAAGCTGACCATGCATCATCTGGTCATGATCTGGTCATCACCTGGTCATCACCTGGTCATCACCCTTGGCAGTCCGACCTGTGTACTTCCTGGGGCCACTGAGCTCCATCATGCTCCATCAACATCGAGTGCACTCTGCGGTGCGCCAAGAGGGAGGAATGTGCGACGACAAGGTATGTGGTTGAATGCCCAATCACGGTCTGCAAGAACCCTTGGAATACTTGTGTAATGCTGAGCAGAACCCATGGCACCAACTGCAACCAGGGCCAACACTCCTGGAGCACCCCCGGGCCACAAAAATCTTGTGCTCTCACAGTATCTCGCGCTCAAAAAATCAAAAGGCGCAAGGGCACTGCCGAAGGCACTATGAATTCCCAGTGTCCGAAGGCGGTGCATTGCCAATCACCATCCCTGGCCCACAGACGCCACCAGCAAACCATGCACCATGGCGCCCAGGGGCACCCGCAGCACCCAGGGCATACCGGTTTACCTACGCCTTTCAGAACGAGAACTTGGGCTTGTTCGTGCTTGTTCCAGGTTTGTGTCCGGTTTCTTGATTTTGTTTGAGATTCGTTCGAGATTTTTAGCTGGTTGTGTGGAGCTTGTTCAGGGATTGCTTGGGTGTTGTCTATCTTTGTCTGAGATTTGTTCAGTGCTTATTTGTGCATTGTTCAGCGTGTGTTTGGAATGATAAATTTGGGAACTGGATCCATGCTTGTTCAAGTCCGTTTGGAGATGTTCAGTGTTTGTCAGGGGTCCGTTTGGGAATTGCTTGGAGCTTCAAGGGCTGTTTAGTGCCTGGTGGGAGCTTGTTTGGTCTTTTTTCTTCGGAGGGGATTTCCATGGGGGTTCTCAAGGATTTAGGTAGGGACGCCTAGACTTTATTCCTTGCTTCCCTTCTTCCTTCCCGCGTCCTTCCTTCCTGACTGCTTTCCTTCCCTCCTTCCTGCCTACCTACAGTCCTTTGCCTCCTATGCACTGTTGTTGTTTTGGACCTTTGTTTCATCGTGTTTTTATTGTTTTGAATTGTGGCCTTGTGATGTCAATGTCTACAGGTCGGACTTGAAAACCAAGTTTGGGCCCCCTCGCCGTGCCTGTGGATTCAAGGCATCAACCTTGGGGATCATTTCGAGAGCAAAGTCATAGCCAGAGCCATCTGGTGCATGAAATTGCGGAGAGGAGATGTAGACGCTGACCACAGAGCGCAAACGATTTGGATTCTTCAAAGAAAACCTCGGAAGTCAAAAAGAATTGTTCCCCAAGAAATCACAGATATTCCAATTCAATTCAAAGCATGGCACAGCATGGTGAAGCTAAGGCCAGCAGACTCTGGATGTTCCATGAGCTTCTTCACCCGAGGCAAAAGATCATCCACATCTGCTCGTGCTTGCGAAGCAAACCACCTTGCGGAAAGCAGCAAAGTGTTCTAAGCATGTTGGGACCACTGTGCATCAACAAAAAGCACTTAAGATTGTACATTTTCAGGTGCTCTTTGTCTTGTATTTGACTGCCCGACTGTCCGCCGTTAAGGCACTTATCAACAACGTTTGCGTCACCCTTTGCATCTGTCAAGAACTGCTCGATTGCCTCCTTTGCCTGCGCAAGAACTGCTCACAGCGTCACTATGACAACTTTGACAATTTGAAATTCCGAGTGACTCCCTGTCTTCAAAAGTTGTACACAATTGTCTTCACAATTGTCTTCAAAATTGTTTTCACCATTGTTTTGTCTTCACGATTGTCTTTGCGATTGTCTTCACAATTGACCACAAAAGAGATGCACACCTTATCTTCAAGCGCACCAAGGGAAACCTTCTACTGCTTGCACAAATGGAAAGGGGAGAATATTGAAATGATGATGGGCAAAAATATTAAACGTTGGGTTGTCCTTGGCCTTTGCAAGACTCGTCTAGCTGCCAATGATACACTGAAACAAGTCATCTCCAAGCAAACAAATTGCCTCATCTGACTCCGGCATGTTGCACAAACAGCTGAAGGCTGCAAGCTTGTCGGTCATGCCTTTCGCCTCAAAGCAAAGATTGTCAACCCCGACCACACACGACCTGTGGAGGGTTTGAGGGCCTTGGGCAACCTTGGGGGGCTTGAAGCACTGGCTACAATACCTTCAGGTCGGGGTAGGGGGGATTTGGCGTGGGACTTGGGGACTTGCAGCATTGACTAGGCTACCTTTAGGGTGAGTAAAACGCACACCACAACAAACCAAATGTCTCTGCTGGCAACCCATCCTCGTTCCCCATCCACAAACAATGTTCGGTCACACATAGAAGAAACGCAATCGATAACCACTCTGATCGCTGCATGATCACACTCAGCGCATCTTTTCCAAGACAGAGACACAGACAGCACTGGCCCAATGCCCCGCGGACGGGACTGACCCCCTACCACTCAATTCAAAGCAGGAAGTACAATTCGGTGCAATTGTGGGATACGCTGGTGCGAAGTGCGAAACATTGTCTTTGGGGCGAAAGGTCTTGTATGGCCCTTGTGAACAAGCCGATCATTGACCTAACAGATTTCAATCCTGTTCGGCATTGGCCGGTAGCCAAATGGTTTGTGGATCAAGATGTTGACCTTTGTGAACATAAATTCAAGTGCTACCCCCAACAGCATTACAATTTGTACGCTGAGCTTGCGTGAAACCCATGTACCTCTTTTCGGATTTATTGATTGTTGACCTGACCTGCTAAAATAACACTTTAGCGGTCAGTTGAGAATACCCAGCCTGCGGAAAAAGAATTGGTCTTTCACACTGCCAGTGTCTCAACATTGCACATGACCCATCTGCGCCCTTTCTTGCGCCTAGCACCTGTCATTCCCACCGAACTGAAGCATCTCTTTCCTTGACCCCAATCTAAATATAGCTAAATGCTGCACCAGAACCTTCCCGAACCGGACGTGGATGCTGCACCCAAACCCGACGTGGATGCTGCACCGAAACCTGGCCGAACCCGACGTGGACGCCGAAGCAGAACCTGCTAGAACCTTCCGAAGATGACGTGGATCTGCACTGGAACTGAACGTGCCAGAACCCAGTCTGGAAGCTGCACCGGATGGCACCGGAGTTAATCTGGGCTGAAAACACGATTGCAAACATTTCAATGCATTACCCTTTGCAACTCAAAAAGGCATCTGCATGACAACCCCCCAAAAAACCCAAAAAGTCACTGCACCGGAACCCTCCGAACCTCAGCAGGTATCTGCACTGTCTCTGCACTGGAACCCTCTGGAAGCTCATCGACTATCTGCACCGGAACCCTCCACAGCCTTTGCACCGGAACCCTCTGGAACCTCACCAGGTATCTCCACTGGAACCTTTCCGAAGCTCATCAGCTACATCTGCACTCGAACCTTTTGGAACCTCATCGGCTTTATGTGCACCGGAACCTTTTGGAACCTCAATTATCATCACGCACCTGCACCGCAACCCTTCGCCGGAACCCTCCAGAACCTCACCAAGCATCTGTATGAGAACTCTCCAGGAACTCATCGACTATCTGCACTGGAACCCTCTGGAACCTCACAAGCTATCTCCACCGGAACCTTTCGGAACCGCATCGTCTATATCTGCACTGGAACCTTTCGGAAATTTTTCGACTATCTGCACCGGAACCCTCCAGAACCTCACCAGCTATCTGCGCCGGAACCATCCCGAACCACAGTATGCATCTGCACCGGAACCCTTTGCCGGAACCTTCGGGAACCTCACCAGGCATCTGCACCTGAACGCTCCGGAACCTTGCCCAGAACCTGGTGTGGAAGCTGCACCTGATTGCACCGGGGCTACTCTGGGCTAAAGACCCTATAGCAAAGTATTGTTGTTGGGGAAAAAGAAAAAGAAATTAAACAATCGAAAGTCTATGTTGCGATGGGCTCGTAACCATTTGAGCTGTGTGGTTTTGGTCCTCAAGATCTGGACCAAATCTGGAACCTACCGACCTCTCAACGACACAGAACAATCACCAACGTCACGGACCACGACCTACATTGACTTCTCAACGACATCTTGTGACAAGGCCAGGACACAGTCTGGAAATGTTTGCCGCAAAGCTCTGCAGCCTTTGCATCTCCTCTGAAAGGAATAAGAAGAATGTGATAAGACGAAAAGCAAACAAGCTGAAAGAGGGGAGAAACCGAATCTGCCAAGAAAAAACCAACATGTTTGAAAAGGGGTAATCGACATGTCGACAGTGGTTGAATTTTGCCTCTTTTTGGGAGCCTGTGAGTCCTCCATCCAGAGCTACTGTTAATATCCAAAATCAAGGATTGCAAAAAGAATTGCATTGTTGATTATGTCTAAGTCATACTCAGCTGTCCTCTCAGTATGGCTTTCCAGGTGGGTGCCCAACCATCGGCTTGAAGATGGAAAAAACGCACTTTTGGTTTGATTTTGTCATTCCAAAATGTAAATTTTGCATTCAATGTCAGGTAGTTTACCAATGAGTTCATGGATAGTTTGCTAAGGGAGTTTTGAATATATTTGTGAAATTACTGCTTTGATGCCAATGGAACATGTTCTGCATCTGCTTGAATCATATGATACTTGCGTGACGACGGTTTCGGTGCTCGTGGAACGCTAATCCTGTTTATTTTTTTTGGAAAACTGTTTTCGGAATTTTGCAATTTGTTTTGAGATGGTTTTATGTTTTGAGCAAATAATTTCAACACTTTGGTACTTGATATTTTGGCACCGATTGGATCCTGTAGCATTGTTTCTAGATATACCTCGAAGGGTGGCGAAATCTCCGTTGTTCGTACAAAGGGCTTTCCTGTGGAATACGGATTCCA
The DNA here is from genome assembly GCA_009767595.1 of Symbiodinium kawagutii. NCBI lineage: Eukaryota > Dinophyceae > Suessiales > Symbiodiniaceae > Symbiodinium > Symbiodinium kawagutii. The sequence goes on along the minus strand of VSDK01017778.1, from coordinate 83,834 downwards.
CCAATCTTGCGAAATACGCACTGCTGAATATTGCGAGCCAATTCACCTCTGCGAAAATGGCAGTTCGTGACGCGCAATGCGACATGTGTTTACGCCAAAATCTCTGCAGATTAATTCTTGGTTTGTATTCACGACGTCTTATGGCGCATGCAAAGCATGCAGCTAGAGAAGGGCAGGCCCCCATTCATATTTGCAATCCACCCATTAATTTTTTACATCACACATCATCCATCCAAAAGTTCATTTTTCAGAAAACATTTTACGAAATTTCAAAATTTATATTCCAGAATTTTTGGAAATTGCATTTTACATCATTTCCAAAAATATTTAAGCACGTATACATGTAAATATATTGATATATACATATATATTTTCGAAAATTTTGAAAAATCTGTATTTTACATTTTTTTCAACTGATATTTTTCAAAATTCTGAAATTTATTTTTCAAAAACTATACAATACTTGAAAAAATCATGAGACCTAGTTTACTTGTAACACTTGTGGATGATTTGGTTGGGACTGGTTAGTTTCGGAATCCTTTTCAATTTCAAATTCTTCGCTGCTGCTTTCAAATTCTCTGGTTCGGGTTTCTTCTATTTCTGCTTGTTTTTTTCAGCTTCTTCAGTCATATCAAAAACAAATTCTTCTAAATCTGTCTCTTCCCAAATTTTGATTTTCTTTTGCCTAATATTTCGCGGCATTCAGATTACTGCACTCGGAAACGTTCATTTTGGTCAAAGAAACCTCCGTTTTCTTCACCTGTGTGAGAAAGCGGGCGGTCTGCGGAAGCAAACTAGCGTTACTCCCAAACCATCCAACATTGACAATTACGAAAACAAACAAACCATTTTTGGGATTCCCAATGCAAGGAACACCCTGAAAGGTAGAATATGGCGAGTCTCTATTTCTAGCCACTCCACCAGGGAAATTCGCAGCAGCATGACACGCTCCAAGGTTGAAGACATGAATCGCATTAATGGTCCTGATGGTAAGTTATAAACATGACTCTGGGAATTCTATTCGGCTCCAAATGATATTCAACAGGTCCTTGCAACTGCCTTCTGCTTCAAATCGTTCTGGATCTCAGCCCTGAGGAACGGGCTTGGCCTTCTACCATTCTTTGTTCAATGCATCCAACAAGATATACCCCTTGATAACCAATGCGTGGAAACAGCGAAACAATAGACGCCTTATGAAATATATACGCCTTCATCCGAATGAAAGAGATGCTCCCCGTACCGCGGGAAAAATGTAAAAATCGCGCAAAACCAAACAACGACCTGGATGGACTTTATTCAGCGGTATATCTCAGACCGGTGAGCCAACATAGAAACACCACAAAACAACAAGGTTTTGAAGTATGTTTGCATCCCTCCAACATTATCCAACTAGCGCAAAACCTCACAAACCTGACCAAGCGATGGGTCAACCAGTCCCTACAAAGGCGATCCCTTAGTTCGTCCTGTTGACGGCCACCCCCACTTCCGAATAGTATTGAAATATCGCCTTTCCTTTACTCTTGGGATTTCTCACCGGGGCGAAACAGGAAATCTCGGGTTAGGAAAAATTAAACAAATAACAGCAAACAACCGTTTTTCTGTTTGCCTAGTTCTCGTTCAACTGCGCGAACATGTGTGAGCCGAGTGTGGCAGCTGGAATGGCGGCGGTCGCCGGCTCAGATGTGCATAGAAAATAGGCTGGTAAGGAAAAAGCTGAGGCGCTGAAGCACCTTTGGTAGCAAAAAAAATCAACGCGGGGTCAGGCTGCTTGCAAACCACCACTTGTCTTGATCTCAGATCTCCCAAGCATCAGCCGTTGAAGCACTGCGCCGCACCACCGCAAGGCCCCACTGCCACGCCCGGGGGCTCGAAGGCCTTCTGTTGCGTGAGGCGAGGGAAGCTGGGCGAAGATTTTTTTTCGGACGCTGGGAAATCAATGGACAAAGAAAATATTGAGGCATATATGCGGTATTTGAGATAGCAAACCAGATGTAACTTGTTACCCATGTTACATGTATTTGCATATTGGAATTTGATATTTTCAGATGTTCTTTGTATGAATATATGCGGTGTAGAGAAATATACGCGGTATACAATAAAAACATATATCGATACAATCTAATAGATAGATGGATGGACAGATAGATAAGTAAATGGATATATAGACGGATAGATGTAGACAAAAAATGCTCGAAACCAAAATGAGAATCGCGAATGTAATCAAACACACGCGTGTTTCTACGAATGCGTCGCGAACAATTACACAACATGTTCAAATGTGTATGTATGAATGTAGCGCACATGTGAAAGGTCCGGTGCTGGCACTGCCCCGGACTTGCAGTTGAACCGAACAATAACCCCTTCCACTGTCAACAGGGTCGAACATGTCATTTGCTGAACCTCCCCAAATGTCCTAGAAATACATGAGCAAACACATGAGATACATCAAGTCATCCAACCTGCAGGGCGAAGATATGACCATTCACATGATATATGTCAACTTCTCTAAAGCAAACCTGCCACGGCACGGCCCCTTGGCCTTGGCGACGACAAGGGAGCGGATCAATGTTTTTTGCGCTGTCCACCTGAGAAACGAGATTCTGATGAATGAAGCACTTTAGAGGAACCACATGTCAAATTCTTGACGTTGATCAATCGTGGTGGCCTGCTCACACATACTGTCGCACGCTCATCCATTATTTGTTGGCGATACTGCATGGTGAGACCAGCACCCATGTTTTGGAGCGGGAAGTTCACGCGACTACCTTGCCAGGAAAACATGGATGAGGCATTTCATAGGAGTTCACAACGTCGGAAATGAAGATGTTCGGGGAACTATTCGGTAGAAACTAAGTTGGATGGAACATTTTCGAAATCCCATTTGCTGAATTCCTGAATGTTACTTCATGATTTCGTCTCAATGTTGTCTACCCATGAATTCGGTGTTTGCTTGCCCCTACTTCGTGATTGGCTTTCTCTTCCCCCACCTGCCAGGCGAGGGTTGTTAGATTTTATGTTAGTTGACTCGTCGTCCTTCTCCTCCCAGTGTTCGCTGCCAGACCTCAACCACGACCATCCACGCCCAGTGTTCGCTGCTGGACCTCAACCACGACGCTATGCCAGATAGAATGCCAAAAGCTATGCCAGATACAATGCCAAAAGCTACGCCAAATACAACGCCAAAAGCTATGCCAGATAGAATCCCAAAAGCTTTGCCAGATACAACGCCAAAAGCTGCACCAGGTAGAATGCCAAAAGCTACGCCAGATACAATGCCAAAAGCTATGCCAGATAGAATGCCAAAAGCTACGCCAGATACAACGCCAAAAGCTACGCCAAATAGAATGCCAAAAGCTACGCCAGATGGAATGCCAGAAGCTACGCCAGATACAATGCCAAAAGCTATGCCAGATACAACGCGAAAAGCTACGCCAGAAACAATGTCAGAAGCTGTGCCAGATACAACGCCAAAAGCTACGCCAGATAGAACGCCAAAAGCTACGCCAGATGCAACGCCAAAAGCTACGCGAAATAGATTGCCAAAAGCTACGCCAGATACAATGCCAAAAGCCATGCCAGACAGAATGCCAGAAGCTATGCCAGATACAATGACGCCGAAAGCTATTCCAGATAGAATGTCAGAAGCTATGCCAGATAGAACGCCAAAAGCTTTGCCAGATACAACGCCAAAAGCTACGCTCGATACAACGCCAAAAGCTATGCCAGATAGAACGCTACAAGCTTTGCCAGATACAACGCCAAAAGCTTCGCCAAAAAGAATGTCAAAAGCTATGCCAGATAGACCCCCGTCAGATTTGCACGAGATGGCGGGGATCACACGAAGTAAATTTGGTTTCTGAGCTTGAACGTCTGGCAGGGTGCAACGAATGAAACATTGTCTAGGAGCCACGGGTCAATTTCTGACATTACAAAACATGACATGCATCGTTTTAATTTGTACTGGTTTTTGAATATCCAAATCTTGTTGGTTGCATAACTGCCGGCTGGTTCCTACTTAGCGATTGTTTTACTTTCTGACCTTAAGGAAATAATGGGTTGTAAATGGATTGTTGCTTACTGCTTGACTATTGATCAAAATTGATTACGATTTAGAGCCCAGGCCTCACGGTAAACATATCCCTGCTCTGGGGTTCTTGGCTGGGCGGCTGCGACGTGGCAAGGATACGCTTACCATGGGTAGGCCTGGCGAATCCAAATAATAGTAGATGGCCAACCCTTGGCCTCTATAGAATGGTTCCTGCCCCTACCGGCAAATGCGATGGAAAAAACAAGAAAGCAGGGCCGAAAATCCCTATGAAATGCATCCATCCATATCAATGCATCTTATCAAACCCACTACAGAAAACAACGTGTTACGCCTATGAAGCGCTCCCTGCCAACTACTACATGTTTCCATACGAATTCTTCAAATCTGCATTTTATACTGCACGAAGCGCCTCATCCAATTTGTTTTTGTACATAGAACAAAGGTGTGGATGTTGCATCTTATACTAAGCAATTTCGCTGTTTAGCGCATACAAAAATGCTATGGTTTCAGCAATTCATACAGTGTAAACATTTGCATTCTATAGGCCTCAATCTCCCGGGATCAAGAAACGACGAGAAAGCATCCTGACGAGAAACACAGCATCTTCTCTCTCCTCGAGGTACGTTTCGAGGTCTAAGCCTCGGAGCGCCAGCTGCCCCTGGTGGTTGTGGCGCCGGCAATGGCTAAGCCAGGAGGGGCCCAGTGGAGGGGCCCAAATGAACCAACTGGACAACCAACCACCCTCAACCACCCATCAACCAGCCTAACCATGCCTCAGCCATCACCTGCCCCGGCCAGGATTGGCCATCAGTTGCCGCTCTAGGGCACGAATGCCAAGATGCTTCGGTTCCCAAACTTCATGGTTTCTGCTTTCCCGAAAGCACTGCGAGTCACGACCAAAGAGCGGTCCCTTTCAGAAAGGCATGGGATCGCTTGCTTATGAAAACATTAACAAACCCATGTGGCCCCAAAGCGATTTGCTTCAGTCTCGTTGGATGTCGTTTGGTCACGAATAGGGAAGTCAGCTGAATAGCCAAACAACCATTGCAACTGCCGTGGTTTGAGCAAAACTGTCATTTCACCGCAACCATCTCTCCTACTACGTTTGCTGCTATCCCAAATTGCAAAATCCTCAGGTTAGCAACCAAAGCAGGACCACTGAACTCTACTACATATCCAAAGACGCTCGAACACCACTTGCGGTTAAACAACCACTAAGCATTCACCACCATGAAATCATGGAGGTACTTAGCGTCCTTCTGCCTAGCTGCCACGTCCACTGGGCCGTGGATGCCGTTGAAACAAGCTGCGCGATAGCGGATCACCTGGCGGACGTCGCGCCGCCGAGGCTGGGGTGGAGTGACGCTGGGGCGACGGGCGAGACGTCTTAACCATGCTTAACACAGCTCTATTATGATTTGGGTATGATGATTGTACATGACAATTATCTATGAATGACAATTAGATAAATGAATATTCAAAAAGATTCAAGCATAAGCGACAATTATGTATGAAGATTTGACGCTTAACAATTCTTGGATAGCATTTCTAATTATGGTTTACAATGATCTGCTATCTTAATTATGCTTAACTGCGGTTGAGAACTATGCTTCCATAAAGGTTCAATTAGGATTGATAACTTCAATATTTTAATTGTTGTGAATTGTCAACAATTGATTGGTTTTGTGGTTGATAATGATTAACCAAATAATTATTGACCGTTAGAAAATAAGCAGTTAAAAAAGAATTGGCTATGCAGCGAATAGACAAACATGATTCTGGGGACATGCTGGATATATGATGGTTGGCGATGTAGTAAGCATGACTAAATGTGCAAGATGGTTGCTGATGGTGTTCGTGAACCATGATGCGTGATGGCTAGCGATGGCTCATGCTGGTTAATCCTGGTGGATACTGGTCGATAAACTGAGACCTCTCAAGCATTGATTGAAATGATTCATGTTCCTTCATGTCTGGCAATGGGCGTGTGATGATACTTGATATTTGATAATGAAACAACGGTGGAAATCTAGGATGAGAACCATCAACGCTAATTGCATTCGTTGCCTTGGCATTGATAACTATATCCACCACGAATCAATTAACGGTTATCACGTAACGATCATGAACCAGGGCGTTGTCCACAGCAAACTTTGACTCATTTTGGTTATATAATGGCTAAATGAACATCAACGAGCCTCCGGAAGATCCTGCGTGCTTGGAGTTGATGTGCATCAAAGCCAAACAGTACCGATTGGAAAAAACAGAAACAAGTATAATCAACCTCAAACAAAAAACAGAAAACCGCAATGTCAAGCACAACCGACCATGATCAACCAATATCCTCACCTCTAGCTTTCTGATATGGCTGTGGGTCAAAATCCTGGGACCCCTCGTGAAAATCCTGCAAATGACCAAGCTGGTCCTTCGCTGCTCGGGATATTCACCTACACGTATTTGTTGGTACATCTACCCATGTGTTGGTTGGTTAATATTGACCCCGTTTGTTTGCCATTTCTTGTTACTATATCCCCTCTTCTTGTTGCTTTTCATATCACTTGTCCTTAACCATTCACCATAATTAGCTATATTCATCTTCATGTATAGTTATTGCATCCATATCATCAAGGTATCAACCATGAACCAACTAGATTTCACCAGCCAAGTTACTCGGTTCATGACCCTGCTCCCCCCTTGGCCATAGAAAACCGCTCCCAACGTGGGCAGCGGCACAAGATGATCCGAATGCACCGGCCCTTGACAGCCCAGGTTGTTCTGCATCACCTCAGCCCCCCAACCGTTGACATTGGAACTCCATTAAGGGGATCGCATCAAGAGGCTAAGAAAACACAAAAAATGGTTCATATCTTTATTGTTAGCGCTGCAATGATTAATAATGGCTGAACAGTTCAATGGTGCAATGATTAATAGTGGCTGACAAAATTCAATGGTGAATGAGGTTTCATTATAATTCAAAATGGTTCATAATGTTACGACTAGCAATGTTTATCAACGTAAGTTTAAGTGCTACTGATGGCTCATAATTTCATAAAGGTTCATAATGTCAGTGGCTCAGACTTCTGGCTCAATCTCTTGGCTCCCGCCGGACCTGTTGACCCTCCTGGACCTGCGGACCAGTCGCGTTGTCCGGACTGCGTCTCCTTGGCGCCCAAGTTCGACGGGAAGACGGCTGTGATGTTTGGGAAGCGCCGGGGTCCCTGGCGGGATCAAGTTCTCGAGTTGAAAAGGATGAGATTTCTTGGGGATGGGTGCGGGTTAGCAGCAGTTATGGACAACACGTGGATATGATTCTATGTATACATGTTCATGTACCATGACGCATTCATAATCACATTGTTTTTAGTTTTCACATGACCATTGGGCTTGCAATGCCAATCAAGCTTTCACTGGGATTATCCTTGCCCGCACCAAACCTCGCAAGAGTTTGCAGATGATAATGGGGTGAAGGATGGTGAAGGATTCCACAAAATTGCGGCGGTTCTCGAATTGCCAAATGTCCACTCATAAGTGGCCTGCGCTTTCAACCCCACGGAAAAATATGAAATAGAAATATCACCTAACCATTCCTAAAAGGACCAACTAGACAACGTCCCAAGTTTCCAAGTTCCCGCTCGGAGCGGGCGCAACTTGTGCCTCCGCCAGAGTCTTCCAAAGTCGGCTGCCAACCTGCCCATTTTGGTCGGATACACAAACAACAAAGTTTCGCAACAAAAGGCATAACATAGCGATCCTACAAGCCAAAAAGATGCGCAAAGGACAAGATTGGAACCCATACACACGCTACCGGTTTCACATTTACATGTTTCATGTAATCTTTGTTGGGCATGCGCATACATGTGCAGAAATACGTGGCTGGGATTGGCTTTGGATCCACGCCTCGCTCACCAGCTTGGAGCGCTTTTCTTCGACCAAAAGCTTTCCCGCTTCCTTCGCCTGTGTGAGAAAGAGAATTCCAAGATTCATGCTTTTAAATTTCCCATCAGAATCATAGCTGTCATTCAGTATCATCACTGACCATTGATGCGATTCATGTTTTCAACATTGGATCATGTCATGCTGCTGCGAATTTCTCTGTTGGAATGGCTAGAAATGGAGACGCGCCATATTGTATCCTGTTGGGTGCTTCTTGTATCGGGACAAGGGGAGACGGGAGACAAGCATGAGCAGCGGCAGAGCGGCGGCAAACCAAGCGCTGACCCAAGGCCCTTCCACTGAGAAGTAAGAACCCCTTATAGCTTGTCAGCTATCTGGGGAACAAAGGCGAGACAAAGGGGAGACAAACGGGAGACAAAGGCGAGACAAAGGGAGACAAGCATGAGCAGCGGCAGAGTAGCGGCAAACAAAGCGCCGAGCCAGAGTCACAAGGGAGACAAAGGAAAGGAAGGGAGACAAAGGGAGACAAAGGGAGACAAAGGGAGACAAAGGGAGACAAAGGGAGACAAAGGGAGACAAAGGAAGACAAAGGGAGACAAAGGGAGATAAAGGGAGACAAGCATGAGCAGCAGCAAAGCAGCGGCAAAAAAAGCGCCGATTGGAGGCCCTACCATAGAGAAGTAAGAACCCCTTATAGCTTGTCAGCTATCTGGGGAAATAATCAAAAACTGTTAATGCTCAGATTTGCTAAGTGATGATGTTAGAGTGTTTTGCATTTTTGGTAGTAACAGATTAAGTTTTGGAAATCGAGAGTTTGATAAAGGAAATTAAATAGAAGATTTTGTCATTAATTATGTTAAACAACTAATTGGAATGGTTAAAGATTATTGCGACAAAAACAGCATTAATGATTGGTGCGCAAAATGTTGCATGACACACGTTTATCCATAAGTCTTACAATTAAACTCTAATTTTAAGTCTTATGAGTTTTTGAAATATTGAATTTTTAATTTTTGAGAAATCGAAATTTTGAACATATCCTTTTAAAAAATAACTTTTAGAAATGTGAAAAAAAAACACTAATTCAAAAATGTTGTATATAAAATATAAGTTCATATTTTTCTGAAATATAAATTTTGAAATTGTATGAAAATGTTTTCTGAAAATGAATTTTTGGATGAGGATGATGTGTGATATATAAAATGGATTGGGGGATTGCAAATATGAACGGAGGCCTCCCCTTCTCTAGCTCACGCATATATTTCTTAATTTTCTGCCATGTGCCTAGCAGTCTGTGAGGTGTGATGCGAAATATCACACGGTAAAACTTGGTTTCTGCATGGAACACACCGTTTCACCATGTCCTGAAGTGCAAAGGTAGCCCAATAGCACGTTCCGAAGCCGCCTTTTGCTTGCACTGGGCCCATCGATGACCTCGGGGTAAAGTTGACTCATCGTTTGCATCTTGAGCTCTTTCCAACCAGACAGAAGCTCACCACAAATCTTCACAGATCCCGCCGCAGACCGAAACCTAACAATTTTGCATTTTGAATGAATGAGCACTGCCAAATGACATAAATTTGGTTTTGCAGCCAAAAAGGACAGGATTCAAGAAACATCGTAATACATCCACGTTTAAGTTAAACTTAAGGCCCAGGGGAATACACGAAAGCTAAGGGATTGAAAACGGAAGGTGCAGGAGGGTCGATTTCAACTGCTGAAGGATAACAGTCATGACGGTCAGGATGAGAGGATAAGTGTGACATGTAACGGAAAATGACCGATATTATGGATGACTGGAGATAATGCAGGCGTGATATTGAACGTGGGGGATTGTAGAGAATGAGAATAATAGATAGTGAGGATGAGAATGGTGGATAATCGTAAAGGGGCAATGGCAATGATGAGAACGAAAATAATGGATTAATGGTAGATGCAGAGGGTGAAAATGTCTAGCCTTTGAGGATGCAGGTGGCAATGTTGATGGTGATAAGAATGGTGTTGTTCCACTACATGGGATGACCAAAGGCCACCCGAAAGGAGGGACCGGATGGGGAACATGTCAGAATCTCACCCACCAACACAAGCATTTTGGTGTAAAAGCGGGCTGGTGAAAAAGTTTGATAGTGTAAAGACGTGTTGGTGTCAAAGCTTGCTTTTTGGTGTAAAAGTGTGGTGTTGGCTCGGAAAGAAATGCAAGAATGGAGGAAAAGCGGCCAGTGCCAATGCCAGTGTTTGCGGGGGCAGGAGGGGGAAGATACACCACGCGGTGCGGCACAGGTCGGGCTGCAGCATCGCTAAAGCAAAGGTATATGACTTTTATAACCAAGTCATAACATATATATTATACATATATATATATAATATATATGTATATAACTCAGCCACCGTTGGCTTTCCTGATTTGTTCTTTCCCTGGAACAGCACTTGAACACGCTTGTCTGCGGAAAGGAAATCGCTTGTCCCAAGACAAAGGCTGCTGGCGATTTGCTTCGAGACACCTTCACACCCTAAGAATCCTAAACAAATCCTAAACAAATATTCAATGCGTACGAAAAAAACACTTTCTATTTCTACCTTTTGGAATCACACAATGTGAGAGCCATCTCCTCTCAAAGCTGAGAACTCCAAGAGCTTGGCAGGACTCCTTGCAGAACTCAGAGCTTCAACGAAAAAGTGAAGGAAAAATCCAAAAACATTCTAAAACCTTGGAGGAAAGTGTAAGGAAAATGGCCAATTTGGCAAGAAACCTCAACCCCTCTAAACGCTCACAGGGACCTTCGGCCATCTGGAACCTTCCTCAACCTTGAAACAGTTCTAGGCGAGCGAACAAAAGACGAGTAGCAAAAAGCACAGTATGACAAGAAATGGCGTGGCATTGGAAAGAGCAAAAAGGATGATCATTTGGAAGGAGGCAAGAAAAAAAGGCACACGGAGGCACATGACCTTTGCAACTGACTGAGAGCCTGAGATAAATCGTAATTTTCCAGTCCCAAACCTTGCTGCACCACTGGAGCACGGCCCCACCTTTAGAGGAGCTGACATTACTCACAACTCTTCCAGTTCCCAAGAAATACCAAGTTTTGGACGTACTTCTCGTCATCTTCGGGCGTCAGCTCATCATACCTCTTTCGCATATCATCCTCCAAATTCATTGCGATGACTTTGCGGACGCGATTCCTGGCCTCATGGAGTCGAGTCGGATCAATGGGAGGTGTTGCCTCCTGCATGAGGGTGGACTCCGTCGGCAAGATCAGAGCATAAGCAATCCTCAGCAGCGCAAACAGCATGAGAAAATATATAAGAAATCCATAGCAATCCTTCATCTAAGGAGTCTCAAAAGCCCTGCACTTTGCCATGTCACGAACTGCACAGCACTACTGCTTTGCTTGTCATCTTCTCATGAAAAATCTGATTGGCCCGAACAAGGTCCACCCCCACTCAAGTGAGGCGGAAATGGAAGAGCACAAGGTGCCCCGGGCGGAGACAGCCTAGAACGATTCTTCATTTCTTCCAACAATGTATGGTTTTTGTCCAGAGACACACCCAAACGTACCAAAACGCCCTAGTTGATGCTAAGTCGCAAAGAGAGATCATCTGTGACCTGATCCTGGACAATGCGTCTCATGGCGTCCATGAACGTTGCATCTGGCTCAAAGGAGTCGATGTCCTCTGCTTTGAAGGCGTCCAAAACCGCCTGCATTGCGTCTCAGAGTTGAGCTCTTGTCACTTCCCCGTCAGCCCCTCTGCCCTCAGACTTTGCAAAGCAAAAAAGAATTGGTTTACTTCAGTATTATCAGTTGTTTTTACTCCTTTATTACTGTTTTACTCTTCTTTTACTCGTTTATTATGATTTTATTCCTTTATCAGTTGTGTTTACTCTTTTATTATTGTATTACTCTTCTTTTACTCCTGTATCAGTTGTGTTTACTCTTTTATTATTGTATCATTTTTTTTTACTCCTTTATCAGTTGTGTTTACTCTTTAATTATTGTATTACTCTTCTTTTACTCCTTTATCAGTTGTGTTTACTCTTTTATTATTGTATTATTCTTTTTTTACTCCTTTATCAGTTGTGTTTACTCTATTATTATTGTATTACTCTTCTTTTACTCCTTTATCAGTTGTGTTTACTCTTTTATTATTGTATTATTCTTTTTTTACTCCTTTATCAGTTGTGTTTACTCTATTATTATTGTATTACTCTTCTTTTACTCCTTTATCAGTTGTGTTTACTCTTTTATTATTGTATTACTCTTCTTTTACTCCTTGATCAGTTGTGTTAACTTTGTTATTATTCTGTTACTCTTCTTTTACTCCTTTATCAGATGTGTTTACTCTTTTATTACTGTGTTACTCTTCTTTTATTCCTCTTCTTTTACTCCTTGATTCCTTTCTCAGTTGTTTTTACTCTTTTATTATTGCTTCACTCTTCTTTTACTCCTTTATTCCTTTATCAGTTGTTTTTACTCTTTTATTTTTGTTTTACTCTTATTTTATTCTTTTATCAGTTGTTTTTACTCTTCTTTTACTCTTTTATGTACTGTATTATATATTGTTTTACCCTTCTTTTACTCTTTGCTGTTATGTTTTTCCCTTTCTGGTTTCTGACATGCTTCTTTTTGTGCCAAGCATGTGCAGAATATGTGCGGAAATGACTTCTGGAGTCAGGCTGATGCAGTGCTAGACCTTGTTCCCGTAGCATGGTACAATGCCACTCCGCATGCACCGCTCCCACTTCAAAGCAAGAGACACAAGAGGTACAACCACAGAGTTTCTTGCGTTGGAATGATCTTTCCATACTTAGAGTAGTAAAGATGAGTAAAGATGTGTACAGACTAGGAAAGATGAGTGAAACATTGTAAAAGTAAAGATGAGTAAGATGATTAAAGATGAGTAAAGATTAGTAAAGGTTGGTAAAGATTGGTGAAGTGGTGAAAATACACGACACCCACAGGGTACCCACATTCAGAGCAAGTGTCAAGGTGGAAAGACGGCATTTCCTCCTGACAAAAGAAGCAGTAGAAACATAGACAGGTAGAAAGACGGAGGAAGAAACATACAGCCTGATGCTTAGATAGAAATCAGAGCACGTTGATTGGATCACTCGGGCCAGAAGCTAGGCCACGCAGACAGAAAGACTGTCAAAGCAAGTTAAAAACACCACATGTGAATGGGACATGGATTTCAATACCTCTCATTCCTGAAGGGTGTCCAGTTTATACAATTTTCTGTCTCTTGAAACCTGCCCAGCTTGGCAAATGTACTACGAATAATATTGAATTTTGTTGGGTATGTCTTTAATTGATCTTCTATATTGCATGAAACCATATACTTAAGATGTGTTTGTTTGCTCTTCTGCACTTCTCTTGAGCCAATTGCTTCACAATGTCACACAGCGGAGTACCCTTGCATCGTGCAACCTGCATGGAACTTCCAAAAGACATCGGTGTGCTGTGCCTTGGATCCCAGTCGCTGCATTGCTTCCCATCGATTGAAGGAATCCGTGTCGAAACCCGCAAGGAGCGAAAGGTCTTCATCGCTGTAGTCATACCTCAACGACTGCAGTCAACACCCTACGAACACACAGACTGCACAAACAAACGGCCATTACAAACACTGGTGCCTTTCATAAGATAACGTACTTTACATACCTAGGTTCACGCAAAGCCAGCAAAATTTACATGTGCTGCACACCTTACATACATTACATGCCCAAAGGCATACACTCATACATGCACTCAGAAGGGACTGGAAGAAAGATTGGAAGAAAGCAAGTTTGCTCGCAGAAAGACGCAATTGTGCGATGCAGAACCGTGTTTTTGCATTCTTGGGTACTGTCAATGGATAGAAATCTTTCAATGCATGTTGATTCAATGGGATTTAGGAAAGTTTAGGAAAGTTTAGGAAGGAAAAAGAGGACGCTTCGAGACACCACGTTCTGAAGCCATACTTGCATTGGAACAGTCCGGAGCAGTGCTGACACAATCCCAATTTTCCGGACGCGGTGGAAGCGCTATGGATGCCATAGTCTCGCCACTCGCCCACCTTCCAATGGACTCCGTTCCCAACAACCCACCTCCAAAGCCTCTCCACTACTGAGGCAGCCACGCTTCCACACTACATTCCATCACCTTACATTACATTCATATACAGTACACATACTAACCTTACAGTACCACATTCTATGGTGTATCATATCTTACCACATACCAAACCACATCACACATTGCTGCATACAACACTGCGCCATCACCGTAACATACTGTGTCATTTGATACCATAATCGCGCCTAAGACAGAATAGGCAACCTTGTCATACCATGCCCCTACATGCCTAGATCGAATACAGTACATACATTAATCGTATGCATGGCATGCACTATTGCAATCGTTACAATGCAGCGCAATAAATCACATGACGATTTCGAACAGAAAATTACCTTATAGATTGCATAAATTCTGTATTTATATATATTTCTATATATACATTTATATACATTGTGTACATTTTGGACAGTATGTGCATCATATAACACTGTATGCCATTTCTACATTATACACATATGTACATCCTATACATTATATTAGTATATCATTCCATTCCATTCCATTCCATTCCATTCCGTTCCGTTCCGTTCCGTTCCATTCCATCATACGTTACGCATACATACACATACATATGCATGCACATAAATGCACACACATGCACATACCCACCACAGCATTACAATGTATTGCATCACTTTGGCGCCCTTCTTTACCAAGCATATTTGCAAATCAATACATCTGTTTCTATATATACATATATAAATATATATGTTTGTATGTAATGCATGTACATGTATAATCTAATGTGGTGTATTGGAATGTCATGTAATGCAAGGCAATGTGTGTATAATGTATGTGACATGTGCGTTTGACGTGCGCCCAAAAAAATATTCCACAGAGAATTTCATTGGAACTACAAAAGTAGTCACAATTCTGATGTGCCTCTTCCCTAATCTGCTCCCATCCATTTGGAAGAACAGCCAGACCTTGCCACCTGACCACAAAGCGGTTCCCAAGTATCGAGTTGACCAAGATGCTCAAGTTTCACAGGAGCTGAGAAGCCACGCAACAGCGATGGCACTGGTTTGCTGCTGCAAGTTGCTTCCAATTTCAGCTCAAAAGTCTTTGATTCCTGCTGTGACCATCTGTGGGCAGGGAAAGAAACGGAAAATGTAAAAATGCCAAAGAAATGCGAAAGAAATTGGAATGGTCTTTGTTGACACCCTCTGGTCTCAGACCATAAGCCCTTCAAGTTGCCTCACAAAGCTCCAGCACAGTATCGCTCATCAGTTCCTTGCCAGATTCTCGATCCAAAAGGCCAACCTGAACTGCCAAATGAATCCAAATGAGGCACACACCTCTTCCAGAACCAGATCGAACTTGACTATTTCATTACTGTTTCCATGTTGTCAAGCCGCCAGACTACATGAAAAGTACAATAGTTTGTTGCAGAAAGGCACACGCACAGGAATCTGCATGGGCAACTTGTCCTTCTGGCCAGGAGTGTCCGGAACGGTCTGACTCAACGTCAGCGAATAAGTTGCAGTTTCTGCATCCCACGAGTCGCTTGCTTTAAGAGTCGGAGTTCCTGCTTGCAAATACCATCGCTCAAACTGGGAGAGGTCTCTTCCATTCGCATCCTGCACACGGGTCACCAAGTAGTTGGTAGTCTGTGGTTGATTAAAATTCACTTAAGACAATGATGATCAAAATGCCATCCTGCACTCAGTCGCAAAGTGGCCTGCATTGCAGATCGAAAGTCGTCGCAAGTCACTGCGTTGCCATCATGACGCTCAAAATACAGATCCATGCCTTTACGAAAACCATCCCGACCGAGCAAAGTCTCGTACATTCGAATAACTTCAGCACCTTTGTTGTACACTGTAGCAGTGTAGAAGTTGTCGATGGCAGCATATTTTTCTGGACGAATAGGATGTGACATGGGGCCATTGTCCTCTGGGAATTGTGCAGCTCTTAAGATGCGCACATCTTCAATGCGCTTGCGCGCCCTCGAGCCCATATCGGCAGAGAACTCCTGGTCTCTGTAGACTGTGAGACCCTCCTGCACGGTTGAGCATTAGTTCCACACCTGAGATTGAAATGATTCAAATACATTGAAGTCTTTGAAGTATTCAAAAGAAGCTGAAGCCAACATTCAACCATTCAACCGACGTGTGACGCATGTCCTTCAACGTCAGCTGAAACCAATCACGGCAAGTGACTCGATTGCCGGTCCTTCCATAGAGCAAAGAGAAGGAAAAGACTTCAAAGAGGGATGTTTTGGGAGAAAAATCTGACACAAACAACCAACAACCAACAACCAACGACCAACAACCAACAACCAACAACAACAACAACAACAACAACTACTACTACTACTACTACTACTATTACTACTACTACTACTACTACTATTACTACTACTACTACTACTACTATTACTACTACTACTACTACTACTATTACTACTACTACTACTACTACTACAACCAACAACCAACAACCAACGACCAACAACCAACAACCAACAACCAGCAACCAACAACCAACAACCAACAGCCAACCACCCCCCACCAACCACCAACCACCAACAACCAACAACCAACAACCAACAGCCAACCACCACCCACCAACCACCAACCACCAACAACCAACAACCAACAACCAACAACCACAACCACAACCACAACCACAACCATAACAACGACCAACAACAACCAACAACAACGACCAACAGCCAACAACAACAACAACAACAACAACAACAACAGCAACAACAACAACAACAACAACGACCAACAACCAACAACCAACAACGACCAACAACCAACAACAACGACGACGACGACGACGACGACGACGACGACGACGACGACGACGATCAACAAGCATTGACCAACGACCAACAACCAACAACATCCAAACCAAAGCAACACATATGATCAAAAAACTACAGTATGGCAGCACTCTTCCCAAACAGGAAGTCTAACAGTAATACAATATCCAAACCGCAACTAGTCTCTTCTGCGAAAGAGAAGCATTTCAAGACCGCACCCAGAGAGGGAAGAATTGATGAGAGACGGCAGCACCCATTGAGATAAGCTTAGCTTCAGATCTGTTTAGCATGCTAAATGAAGCACGTGACCCCATCCGCCTATCCAAGCGTCCATGCTCAAGAAGGCCACTTACAAATGAGATATCAAGTTCAAGCCACCCCAAAACACAAAAGATATGACCCCATCTGCCTTTGATGCTAAACCCTGGTTCACCCCTCGAACTCCGACAATTTTGTTCTCTGGAGCATCAGCCTGGGTAAAGCTTTTTGTGAAAAGAAACGAAAAAAACGGGACCGGATGGGAGGAAAAAACGAAGGATAACAGAAGACAAATAGGTACAGTGTCCAATCAACTCAGAACAAATGAAGCGCTGACAATATCATGTGCGAAAGATCTGTTGGTCTTTCACAACCGCACGCTCAAAAGCCCTGCAAAACAAGAGCAAACCCTGATGGTCCAGTTGTGGAAGTATTCGTGGCCGATAACGCCTTCGATACGCTCGTAGTCGTCATCTGTTGCTGTGTCTTCACGAGCTAGCGTCAGCGAGGTGTTAAATACGTTCAAGCTTTTGTTCTCCATAGCGCCCATGTTGAAATCCTTCACAGCTACAATGTTGTAGATATCCAAATCGTACTCCAGTCCAAACCGTTCTTCGTCCCACTTCATGGAATTTTGCAATGACCTGCAGTCCATGAACAGAAAAGAAGCAGACCCGACAGCGTGTGGCAAAGCTTTTTCCTCTCGTGCAACGCTGTAACTTTGCTGGCCTCATGGCATGCCACAACTGATCTTTGTCTTCCTTTGCAGCGAAGATCTCCAAGTGGACCTTTCTTCCCGACTTTGTGATGAACCTGTCGACAGAATACGAACTTCTGAAACCAACCAGGTTTTGGTCAGCTTGTACGTGTCTCCTCGACCATTCAGCCAAGGTGCTCATCTTGAATGGATGCCTCAACAGGCTATGGGTTTTCTGAAGAAAAAGACTAATGATAGTCAATGTATGTCAATGTATGTTAATGTTCAATTCTCACCAAATCAAAATGTTCAGTTTGCGCCAAAATTTCGTCTAAAGCACCAGATCTCCCGCCACTACTGCGAAGAGGTAAGAAGGCTTTGCGAAGGGATCGGACCAAACGGCAAAATGTCGCCCTGGACACAGCGCACTTCGATTGCACGACAGAATGTGAATGTGGAGACGGAAGCACTGGCAGCATCTGGCAGCATCTGGCAGCATCTGGCAGCATGCACGAAAAAGGAAGTGATGAAAGTTTGATGAAAGATGATGAAAGTATTAGTATATATATCTATATAGCTTTATATAATCATATATATATATACATACATGTATGTATTGCTTTGCGGCAGAGCTGCGAGGCAGGTAGAGGCGGAGCGGTGGAGTTTTTGGTTGGGGGCAGCAACAGCGGCAGCGACATAACAAGTATCGGTATGTCCAGGTCGACCTGCAACCGTTTTAACTAGTGAGCCTGCTCCAACACTAGGGGACCAATCCTGAAAACATTCAAGCTAACTGGTGGAAACGAGGGATTTCTGTTAGATCTCTGCAGTTTCCTTCAGGCGAAATATGGAACAATCGGGCCCGAAGTTTAGCGCAGGTTTCTGTTGCCACTCTGGATCAAAGGTTCCATCCCAAAGACAAGGTTTGTATAAGGAAGCCTGAGTTGTTCCATTATCCTTTTTTTCTAAAGGGCACCTGGAGTTTAAAATGCCAAGGTATGGCCTTTACATTGTTCCAATTCGGTCGGAAATTGTCTGCCGTCATCAATGAAATCCTGAGGACGCCTGGACAAACGGACAAACCTTTGCCTCTGCCCTGATTCGAGCAACCAATCTTTTAAAGTGCAGCGGAACCAACCTTGGATCAAAGGACCCCGAAAACTCTTGAGCAGGCAGGGGAGAATTGAAGTTGGGGAAACACAGGAAAAAGAAGGGAGAGGTCAGGGTCGGCGTGTTGGTAGGGACATTAGAGGCTCAGGTTGGTTGAGAACTGGAAGACAGAAAGGAAACTTCGGAAACTGGTCTTCGCTTGTTGGCAAATTGGAGCACCGCAACATGCGAGCCCTAAATTGGACGACGAGGCGAGTTGGGCACAGTTTTGATGTGCTTGGGGGCTTGCAGTGTGCGACGATGAGATGAATGTGAATTTCAATCCCAACGCTGGACACCAAAACCTCGAAGTAGAGCTGCAACTGCACAGCAAAGGCGCTTCCATCTCTTAAAACAAAAGGAACATCTTTGCCAACATGGAACGCCGAAACATCTTCTCTATCAACTCCAAGCCTCCCTCAAGTTTGCCAGAATCAATACGATTCCCATTGCTTAACCTTGGATTCGTGAGCACCAAGGAACACTCCAAAATGGGCAACACATGCAACACTACACTTACTTCTGTCACATAGTATTGAGTCAGTTTGCCAAACAGATTTGACAACGAAATGGGCTTCAATTTGCCAGGAAGGGGATATCGGTCCTGTTGCAGCCAAGAAACAGGATAGGGCATTTGGTTTCATCAGCTTCGAGACGAACGGATGTAAATTTTGACATAACGTCGGGTCTGTCCAAATGGTAGGTAAACCGTCGGAAACCTGGTAGCCGTTTACGGCGGGTAGGCTCTGGCAGGTGGGATCGCAAGTCTAGATTCTAGAATCCGCCCCAATCACCAACACATGAATCGTTGAAGGAGAAATCTTGCACCACGTAAAACCACTCCATCGCATGTTAGGTTTCAAACCTTTCTAAGCCCCGTAACCCTTCAAATCACTGTAGTAGTGACTAGCTGATGCTGCCAGGCATCTTTATGTCGTCAATGAATTTTGTCATGTTGCACAACTCAAGCATCACTGTTTCGGGCAAAGAACACAACCGGACAACAAACAGCAGGCCTTCTGCTTCCATCTGGGTGCAGTACATGCTGCCGCTGAAATATAGCCCGGAAAGCCTGGGAACATTCGGATGCAAAGTCTCAAGAACTGTCGAAGCACAACACCATGACTGTCCATGTTCAACCGTAGTTTTCGATTTACACAAAAACGACCTTGAAACGTGAAAGGTGAAACCACACCACAGTACACCCCAAGCAGGCTGCAGAAAAAGACAAGGCCAGACATTGCGCAAATTTGTAAATCAACCTACCATTTTCAATCCGGGCGCATCTAAGTTGCCAACCATGTTTTCAAACTTAGGGGGAAGCGTTTTCTAGAAGTTGAACGGCCATATCAAATCTACTCTTGGAGAATCAGCCTTTGGTACAGAGTTTTTGATGGCTCTGAAATAAGAGAATGTGACCTTGGATACCAAAAGAATGGTTTTCATTGTTTTCTTCAGGTTTTCGATTGTATTTAAAGGATGGATATCTTTTTGCAACAAAATCTAAAATGAGGGCGCGAGGACTTGAGAACGGCTTCGCAAATAGAACCAATGTGGGCCGAAGGTGGTCCAACCTGCACTCAACATGGACATCTGCCCAGCGAAGAACCTCAATCAAACCCAACTTTGGCCCAAGACAGTCGTAAGGCCCCAAAGAACCCCAACACACTCAAGTTTGACCCAGTTCAGACCGCCATGTGCAACATGCATCACTGCTGCATCACAGTTCCTTTTGCGCGCCGCTAAGTCTTCAAAAAAGGTCTTCTGGGTGTACATCCGAAGCGGTTGCAAATCTCGACGGCAGATGGGACTTGTCTGCATGGAATCACACCACGCTGACAAACCTTCCTGTCTCCAAACATAGTGAGCCGTAGCACTCAACACATGTCGCAGAGCGGCAAAGCATGATTTCACGCTTGAGGTGCCTCCCTGGCATTTGGTTTCTCCCAGTAAAAGACCCAAAAGAAGTCTGAGGCACAGGTTGCACACGTAAAGCTTCTCATCAGACAAGCGGGTAAGCAGCCTTGCAGGAGCCCAATATGTCCTCTGAGAGAATTAGTAGTCCTTTGCAAAGATCTATAATATAGCTGTCTTAGACTTGCGCCAGATCCTGCAAGAGCTCTGGCCCACGATCAGAAGACCTCTGGGGAGGACACAAGATCTCTTATATCCCTCAGCTCTTTTAGGAGGACAAAATCCGTCTGAAAAAGCTCTGTGAGACACATATCCCTATGGCCCTGGGGTCCGATGTGAGGCTTCCCTTGAACGCACGCAGGCGATAGCGAAGCTCCAGAAGAGAGCTCTTGCAGCAACAACTTTCGTGCCAGACTTCCATCAAAATCGGAAGATGGACCAAGATTGACCAAGATGGACAAGTCAGGTTAAAATGTTTTACGAAAAGGTTGCATTTCAGGCTTCAGCCAAGCGCCCCGAGGTCCCTGATGAAATTGTCCTGGTTGTTTTTGCCCGCAGGGATATGTGGCCGCTCCTGTGTCCACAACAACTGCAATATCTGATATCTGTCACAAAAATGTTTTTGGCCACGGTTTTTGCCCTGAATGTCTTTTAGTGACCTTCCCTGCTCTATGTGCATTCCAGGTATATGGCAATGGCCGGAATAGTGTCTTGCTGCCCTGACACAGGTGACGATGGGCAGCTTCGGGAAAAAACAAAACCAGGAGAAGCCTTGGCATAGTCATTTGTCATTGATCTCATTTTCTTCATCTAATGCTGTCATTATTCAATATACTCACAGACCACAACCTTCCGAACACTCAGTCACAACACGATGATTACCTACAAATACCCTGCAAGAAGAAAGCATGTTCGCGAACTGTCCAGGTTCACATACCGTAACGATCCCAACGTGGCGCTTCAGTATGTTGGTTCAATTCTAGGAAATTTCTTGGCAAAAAGGTCAACCACAAAGATTCACAGACCACAACGTTCCAAACATGGAGTCTCACCTCTTCTTTCTCTGTGGGAGCTAAAACCACTAAACGCGGTTTCAATTGAACTCCCAAGTTTGGTCTACACGTTTTCCACTTCCCTCCGTGACGAGCAATTCCCACACAGAAAGCAGGGTGAAGAAGGGAGACAACGGCGGAAGACAAGCAGTGAGTGAAAGACTGTAGACATCCAATGCCAAGGAAGACTTAAGAAATTGCAGAAAAGCTCAAAAACAAGCTGAAAGAAGGCTGACACAGCCACACGAGTTGGCAAACAAGTGCGGTAATAAGCTGCCAAAAAGCGGACACACCATCCCACGCCAAGGGGGGACACCTTCGAAAGCAGGGATAAACTCAACAGCAACATGTTTCGTATCTACACTACTTGGTTGGCAAGAAGTCAGAGAGGCTCTAGCTCAGGGTGTCTGTGTTGGAATGCTGAAGGCTCCAAAGTCCACGGCTCGGAGATGCTCGTTTTTTGGACGAAAAAAGAAGGTGGATCTGAAAGCGAAGTTGAGGCTAAACATGCGCTGGTGACATCCAGGCACAAACGCATATTTCACAATCAGTTCCACCAAGATGTGCCAAAGATGTGCCCAACATTGGCGGCTTTATGAATACAAGATGGGCCCAAAAAAACTGGGATCATGATAGGCTTTCACATCTTGCATCTCACACTAACCTGACCTAGTCCAACTCCCCTCTTCACATCCAACGTGGGCCGTCTAAATCGCGAAGCGACCCGAATGCATACCCGACCGCTCCAATTCACCCAACCGGATCACTGCCAAGAATCTGAGTGTTTTTTTCTGGCACTATCTCCACTTCTGTCTCCAGCCAAAGATCTGTCGTATCGCCTGTGCTCCAAGGGTCAAGCTAGGCAGGGAGTTCATATTTTCCAAGGATTGTATCAAAGGCACTGAGTTAGCAGTGACGCCAAACAGTTGGTTGTGAAGTCAGTTTAGTTTGGATTGAAATCAGCAGAAATGAGATTCAGCACAGAGACAAGCCGGGAGACAAGCTTGAAATCCGCGTGACAGGCGACCCAAGTATAAAGAGACAAGGAGGGAGACAAGTGGAGAGACAAGTGAACAAGCGAG
Organism: Symbiodinium kawagutii; assembly: GCA_009767595.1. Lineage (NCBI taxonomy): Eukaryota > Dinophyceae > Suessiales > Symbiodiniaceae > Symbiodinium > Symbiodinium kawagutii. The sequence goes on along the minus strand of VSDK01017778.1, from coordinate 60,854 downwards.
AGAACCCCACACACAGCACGGAGACACATTGCGAGACAGGTGGAAAAAAGCAGAGAACAAAATCCGAGATCGTCCACAAGGTACCCCCCTGCATGAAACAAATGGGAAGTAGGGGGACAAGGAGCCCACAGAGGAACGCATGCGAGCCCAAACACTCCGTCCAGGAGATCGAGCCTTTTCAAGAGAGTAAGCATGTAAACGGTGAACTCAGTGAACTGTCAATTGGACAATTAAATATTTTGTTTGATATATGTATACATGCATACATGCATACATGCATACATGCATACATGCATACATGCATCCATGCATACATGCATACATGCATACATGCATACATGCATACATGCATACATGCATACATGCATACATGCATACATGCATACATGCATACATGCATACATACATACATACATACATACATACAT
>VSDK01017778.1:21842-53763 GCA_009767595.1 Symbiodinium kawagutii | reverse complement strand
CATACAGACAGACAGACAGACAGACAGACAGACAGACAGACAGACAGACAGACAGACAGACAGACAGACAGACAGACAGACAGACAGACAGACAGACAGACAGACAGACAGACAGACAGACAGACAGACAGACAGACAGACAGACAGACATACATACATACATACATACATACATACATACATACATACATACTATATGTACTAGCTCTTTTGCCACTCACGGCTGAAGCACGAGCAACAAGCTGAAGGGATGAGATCCAACTATATTAGAGCTGTGACTACAACGAACCTCCGCAAAGAAGCGAACCCTTCTTTGATTGGAACAACAAACCACTCGAACTTGCAAATCCTACACATCTTGCACAGAATTTACGGAAAGGTTCTTGCACTTGCAACGCAACTCAAATCCAGCTCTTTCTCGCAACCTGCTTCAAGAGCATCAGCTGAAATGATCCTGAGTTTTGAAGCAGCGCTACAGCCAGCCGAAGAAGGTGCTACCACATTGGTCGCCTACTTGCAGATTGGTGAACAAAGGAAGCAAGCAAAATAAGAACAAGGTCAACAACAACATTGGACATAAAGTTTGACGTCTGACAAAAACAGTGTCCTTGGTCTGAGGATATCACAGTCAAAAGGGTCAAAACCAAGACTCAATTTCTCCTTCTCCAAAGTATATCCCTCACCTTCTCTGAGCTCTTTCCCACATAGAACCACCCGCTTGAGCACCAAATCCTGTCTGCGCTTCAACCAGAGTCATGTTGTCACTGCAACCTCTGCAGGTATGTCTTTAAGTGAGCATCCACAGTGACGCAAGAGCTTCCAAGCAGGGGCGATCTAGCTTCACAAATCTTCTTGTACCTCCTGGAACTGTCCGGGACCTTGCTTTAAGGACCTTCACCTCACCTGGAACCTTCCCGAACCATAACTAACTGCAAGCTGCATTGGAACTTGCCGTAACTTTGCGGAGCCTTGCGCAACCTTGGTCTGCCGAACTGCAACGGAACTTGCCTGAACTTGCCAGAACCTTTCCTCTGCCAACTGCACCGGAACCTGCCAGAACTTTCTGGAACCTGGACTTGGGACAGGACCAGCACAGAAACGCACCGAAGCTTATTTGGGCTGAAGATCCCATTGGCTGGCCCTGTTCAGGAAAAAAGGGCAGCGGATTTCGGAAAGTCTTCCAAAGTGTCTAAGCTTGCAACCTCACCCACTGCGCTCTTGTCAAAATCAAAGCATGGATCCCTGGGTGCTTGTTGCATATAAAACACCAGAACAACAATATCTTGCACGTCGCTCACGAGAAAGATAGGTGAAGGCAAGTCCAAAGTTGTGCATGTGTGAAAACATCAATCAATGTATATATATATATATATATGTATGTATTCTTATGAGGCGTGTCAACATGTGTGAGGCATGTATTATTCAATATATACATTCAATATACCGATGTACCCAAAGTTTCAAGGCAAGAGGACAAGCCTCACATGAAAAGTCTCGAAAAACTCACCCGAACACTAGACGCGAGAGCCAAAATGAAAGCAGAGTCCAAAAGCATGCGAGACTTTCAAGAATGCTTGTTTGGAATCCCAGCGCCAACCAAAAAAGGAGACGAGCTTGATGAAAATCGCTAAATTCCTGAAATCTCAAAAGTAGTAAGAACAATTGGAACAATGACATTTCTCGAAGGCAGTCGGCAACACAGTTCAGTGAGCTCACTGCTGTCAATCTCTGAGCGGCTGATCAAAGCACTATGCAGAGACACTATGCAGTGGCCAAAGAAAGCAGTGTTATCTGAGTGGATAGCACTGATTCAAAAATCACCAAACTCTCCCTCTCCTCTCCATCCAGTGGCAGTGAGCCCGCTGAGTTCTTCTCCAACTGCATGCGAGAGACAACCTTCGGCAAAAGGAGTCATCACTCTGGGTGACTTTTTGTTAGGATTGCAGGAATGTTAGGATGGTTTTGCGCACCAAAACTTGAACATTGAAAAGATCTTGTTTCATAATTCAAAGACTGACTTTCAGCAAATTGAGAGGATTCAAATTGATTTTATTTCTTTTCAAGTTGAAAAGAATGGAAAGAACTATTTTTTTTTCATTTTCCAATTCTTGGTCTTTCCGCCTCTGTGCGGCCATCAAATATTCTGACGACGAGGTTCACCTCTCGGATCCAATAGGACCTGAGCACGAACTGCACGATGCAACGCCACCGGGGCATTTCCACAATGTCAACACTGCGTCGAGGCACGGCTGCTCGTAGTCTTTACGTAAGATCTCTGTGGGAGCCTGAAGCAACTCTACTGCCCTCATCAAAAAACAGACTGTGCACTCAAAGAAATGTCTAAGTCGGGAGCCCATCAGCCCACCCATCTACTCCAAGTACTTATGCAGTGTCACATGCATAGACATTGCATAGAGTCTCATCTCTTTTCAAAAGCTGCAAATGTGCAAAGATAACATGCCTCGAGCATGGTAGTGGCTGCTGTGACCACTGCGCTGTGGCGCCTCAAAGGCAATGAGGCAAAACTTGAAGACCGACTAATCAAATTAAGAAAGAAAAACAAACATGTTTTTGGATATATGATATATATATATAACAATTCCAGAATACTGCATATTTTATACATATCATGCCGCTGTACATATGCATATAGTATGTTACATGATGTTACATTGTAGCATACATCACCTTAATGTATAAAGGACGAAACAAAATCTACACCGAGCTGTAGGATACTAGACAGGGCCGTAACCAATCAAGGCCAATGTTTGCCGATGTCCCAGCAAGGCCAACAGGGAGTTTGCTTTGGTGCAGTGCTGTCAACGTGCTATTTTTACTTTCTGAAAAAAGGATGAGAACATCCGTTCTGTCCATTCTCCTTTCGAGCCATGCGTGCTGTTCATTGCAGCAGTGCTGGTTGAGAGGAGAGAGAAAGAAACAGAGACAGACAGAGAGAGAGAGAGAGAGAGAGAAAGAGAGAGACAGAGAGAAAGAGAAAGAACCGACGTGCAAGGAAATCTCGTGGAAAGCACAGCATGGGAGTCATGATCCCTCAGGACCTGGAAGTTCTGCAGTCCTCCATCAGTCAAGAGTCCTCAAGAGCCTCTTCCAACATCGTCACTGTCTCGGCCAAGGCTTTTCGACCCTCGTGCAGCGCTTTCTCGGCAAATCTTTCGGCCTCGGGATACCCTCTGGAGGCCTCGTCGCTGGCAGTTCGATCGGCGAACTTCGCAGAACCTCAGCGAAGACAAAGACGAAGAAAGAAGAGAATAAATTTGAAGACAGAACTATCAAACCATGTGTGAAGACACGACTCACAGGTACTCAAAAAAGAAACTAGAATGACTCAGTGGATATGGTGAAGTATAGTGAAAATAGGAACATGTGATGACCTATGATGAGCTATGCTGGGGTATGTAAACAAATACATGGAATGATGAGAAGTGAGAAGGGGGTAGACTTCAAAAACAATCCGATTTGGGCAAGTATGATGAGGCATCATGAGGCATAAGGCATACACAGGTAGGAACAAACAAGAAAGTTCGATGAGGTAAGAAAAGGTATGATAAGGTATGATGGGGTAGTATAAGGCATGATGAAGTACCATGAGGTTCGATGGCATACTATCGCATGATGAGGTATGATGGAGTGTAGTGATGGGCTATGACAGAGAATAGAGTATGATCAGGTATGATAATACTGTTTGCATCAGGGTGCTAAAGAAATATTGCGAAGTATGGCAAGTTCCAACATCTGAAGTAGGATCAAGTCAAAGTTGGTATGGATGTGGGAGACACGTGGCCCATGGGACCACAATGAAACCAAGAACCCTGCAATTGAGGGACAAACAGCTGGGAGACAGCGGGAGACAAATCAAACTGAAAATTGATGGCTGGCAAATGGAAGGCAGTGGGATCACAATCATAATCGAACAGGAGCCCTTTTTATGGAAGAAAATAAATTCAAATCATGAAACAAGTGAGAGGCATGTCGGCCAGATGTCGGAGAAGTGTGGGACAAGTTGGGGGAATGGCAATGCTGCAACAAGACTCAGTGAAGGACAAGTGGGCGACAACTTGGAGGCGAAACCGATTCGATGTTGGAACAAGTTCTCTTCACAAGAACTGACGTGCAACTCTTACCTTTCTGCAGGTGGAAAAATCCCAAGACCAAAGAAGTTTGAACAAGCCCAAGAATTTCTGAGATACTCTGAGTAACCTGAATCATCAATGATGCCATTGCCAGCAATAAAGTACTCCACGACAGAAGCAATGTCTTCTGCTGCATCCATACCACGCTTTCGGATCCGCTCTCGGGCGCTTCTGTTCTGCACATCTTCCAACTCAAAATCCAAGCGTCTTTGCGGCTCAGACCATTGAAACCAGTTCGCTAGACGCTGTCGCAAGCCCATACTGGGACCACGAACAGCATAGTCATCCTCGATCGCTGTAAGAGCAGATAAGGCCTCTGCCAGTGGTACTGACGGAGCTGGCTTTGAGACAGTGCTCAAAAATCCGCCAAACAAATAGGTTGAGATCATACCCAAAATGACTACTGGGATCAGGACGATTCCCCAAACAAAGTCCAAAGCCACTGCTTGAGGGTTGCGGCCTGTCTCCACTGGTGGATCACCATCTCTTCTTGGATCTGCAATTTCAGGTGGCTGAAGTTCTCGACCAGCCCGAACAAATGTACTTTGCACCAGTTCAAATCGGGGTCGCCATCGCACTTTACAGAAGGTGGGGGTACCACTCAACACGCAAAACGCAATAATGCAAAGGAAGGGCCATGGCTGCGAATGATTTCGGCGAATCATGACCATCAAGCAAAGTTGGGACCTTTTTGATATGATTCTGCGCATTGAGGAATTAAATGGTATCATAGTTCACATGGACATTTCTTACTTTATCCGCACTGGATGCTGTAAGCCAACATAAGAAACTTCAAGAAGTTCGAGGAGTCTACAGTCTGTATACGGTCACCAGGAAGGGCTTCAAAGTACTCAGAAGGATGCTTTCCAGCACGCCGCCGGACTCCCGCAGCAGAGCTCGCCAAGACCTCGGTGGGACTTCAGCACCATTTTAGTCTGCTTCTTTTAGATAAGAAAATGTTCGAATGATTCGAATGATCAATTCTTTGGTGAAAAAATGTTCGTGATGCACAGCACTCACACTTTGAGGACTTGACAGCCAAACCCACTCGCTCAGCATTTGTATTGCTGCCATCATGTCTCATTCCCGGCCTCTGCCATTCGACAATGGCAACTGTTTGTATTCACAGTGACAAACACAAGATCACAAGGGCCAAAACACAGTGGCGATGAAAATCTGAAGAATCGGGGCCTGTCCTTGTCAACCGTTCTGGAACAGCAATCGGAGCATTGTAGCCCCGCAATTTCTGGCAAAAACAAATCTTGGGGGCAAGGCCCAATCTGAAATCCAACAAATGCAAGGGTTTGAACTGATTGCCGCTTGCCACATACTTGCAAATTCTGCTATTCGGCCTGAGTCATCCATGCAACCTGAAAAAACAACACGGAATCGTGTACGATTGAAACTAATTGACATTGTATACATTCAAATGAACTACAAAATCTTTATCTATACATTCAAATTTCAAATACCTTCATCTACACAAAGACTCCGCAACCTCATGGCGCACACCAGCTCGTCCCGGTTGCATCTGCCTCAACAAGAAAAAAATGTGCAATTCCTTTTCACAGAAGATCTTGCATATTCTGGGCGTACTTGTCTGGGTAACCAGCTTTGCTCCGATGTGCCGTGCCAAGGCAGCAACGGCCATCCAAATCTCAAGAGAAAATTCTGTGCGAGCAGAAACGCTGCCATTCAACGTGTCTCATCGAGACTCATCTCTCTTTCTACACGGCATCAGAAAATAAAATTGTTGGGAGTTTGTGGGTTTGCCCGAAAGTATGTGGTATGCTAACTCAAAACAAACAAAAAAATGAACCTGTTGAACTTCAGAAACACTTTCAATCCCTCGGTTTGTGAAACTGCCTGGGGTAAAATGTTTGACCACGTTCCTCAATGCACAGAGGTCACCTACGAAATCTGGACTTGAAGAATCAATCACTGGTTTCACATTGGGACTGCACTAATCAGCAACAATACAACTTTGCCGGTGTCCCTTTCACTGGGTTGGGCAGGGGATCGGGGCGCAGAAAATGGAGGTCCTCTTGAACGAGGAAAGCGAAGATCAAGAAGAGAGAAACTGAGTCACGACGCAGCGCAGCGACATACTTCGAGCCAAGCATCCACTGTTTGGTGATAGATGGGAATCTAGGAAATGGATTCTGAGATAAGGCAGGCAGCCGAATTCGTGCTCAATCGTGCAAACAAGCTGAAACAAAAAAATCGTGGGTGCAAAAGCCACACAAGCACCAAACTCGTAGGCAAAATCATCCGCAGCGTCAGTTTAATTTATTCTCTTTGACAAATAGGCACACCGTTCACTGATGCAAAGCAGTGTTTTGTTTCTTTTGAGAATTGGGGTCAATCTTTGGCAGCACTGTCACGGCTAAGGGTGAGGCACTGTGACACAAGCTCGATAAAATATCGAAAAATTATGAAAAATTTACAGACCCTTATCATTGACTCTGACACTCGTCGCAAAAAGTTCCTTTTCCAAGATGGGGTCAAGATGCAACCAGTTCACTGGCTTAGGGCTCGGCTAAACAGGTGAGACTTAAAAATTTTCGCCAATGGGTGGGCCAATGTGGCGAAGGGAGCGGCGAGAAAAATTCAAAGAAAGAAAGACATGTTGAATGTTTCAAATGAACATGATGTTTCACATGATGTTCAATGTTACAACGTCTCACCTTGAACCGAGACTCGTTGATGAACATTTTCATCCAGAGTTGCATGATAAACCGCTTTCACTCCGTGACTGCTTGATTATCACTGACTCTGACACTCGTAGCAAAAAGTTCCTTTTCCAAGACGGAGCCAACATGCAGCCAGTTCACTCCCTCAGTTTTCAAATAAGCTGCATACCTTGTCCCAGAGTTTGTCTGTGTCAACTTTGCACTCCTTCACGTTGGCTTGTAGGAGCGCTGCAGTGTCGAGTCTGGATGGTGCATCCGCAACGTTTGAGTCAGTGGGTACCCTGACGTACCAAGGTGTCAGTTGAGCGCGCAGCTCGACAACCAAAGTAGCAACAAGGATCTTCTTAGCAACTGAGTTCGAAGTGCGGCAGAAAATCATTGAGTCACGCACTGCATTGTTTTTTGTAAAAACGACAAAGGGCTGGGGCAAATTGTCTGCCCCACAATTCCAGAACGCAAAAGAGTGCAAGGAATTCACACTCAAAAATTATGGTGTCCGTCTGTTTTCATGGATGCAGCTGCCAGCACGTGCCTTTTTGTCAACGGGGGTCGACCATCTCACCGTACGGTGGGGCTAGGCTAAAGAGCCACTTGCGCAACTTCAAATTTTATTCCTTTGACAAAACGGCACACAGTTCACTCAAAGCAAAGCAGCGTTTCTTTTTCTTTTGAGAATTGGGGTCAATCTTTGGCCGCGGTGTCATGGCTTAGGGTGAGGCACTAAGACTGTGAAAGCGCTAAACTATGTAGCAAAGATCACTCGATCAAACAGTCTGTGAATCAATGAAAAGGATTGACATGAAAATCCCAACTGAAAAACTGGTAGTCACTTGACTAGCGTCACTTGACGCATCAAGAAGCCGTCACTTGACGAAGTTGGGAAGGCCTCGAAACTGTCCCTGAAAAAGTCAAAGACCAAAAACCTCTCGTGAGAAAACAGCAGCGCAAAAGCGAAACTGCAAGGTCCATCACTTGATTGTTATGTGGCGACTGAGAGAGCGTACTATGCTGTAGCTCAAAGAAGTTGGGGAAATCCCCAACGTGTCAGAAAACTTATTGGACGACACTTGTCGTATGGACGCTTGTCAAATTGTTGTAGAGAGAGATAAGTTGGGCGAAAACCCAGCGTGAGAAAACTTGACGACGGCACTTGCCGTGTGGACACCTCAAAAAACTGATCACTTGATCAGGGTGGGAGAGGTAGGGACGAAAAAAAAAAATGTCACTTGACATGAACATGCAGAACATCACTTGATGTGCGTGTGCATGTTTTTGGCTCATGGTCACTTGACCCTGTGAGCCACACTGCAGGCGTATGGATTCAACTTGTCAACTGCACGTGTGACTCAAAATTCAACTGAAGCAATGAAAATCTTAGAACTTTACTTAAAATTCAAACTGCTCAACTGCAAGTTGCAACTTCCATGTGAACAACTGCACTGACTCAAAGCAAGTTTGTTCAAAAAGTTACAACTAAACTAGTTCACTGTGTGCACTTCAAGAGTTGGAACTCTTTCATCTGTTTTGTCTTATGAATAAAACTTCATCATGCGTTGCATGAGGCGCGTCTTATTCCTTTGACAAAACGGCACACAGTTCACTCAAAGCAAAGCAGCGCTTCTTTTTCTTTTGAGAATTGGGGTCAATCTTTGGCCGCGCTGTCACCCCCTGAAAACTGGGCCGCTTTGACCCAAACATCGATCACATCAATCCTCAATCTGGCTGTGCAGCCCATGATGTCAGAGCACTCTGCTCTTGATGGTTCGTCAGCTGGATTCGACTGGCTAGGCACTCGCTCTAGCCAAACTTGACAGTGTACTTCTTCTTTTATCAACTAAAAAACCTCCATAAGGCAGCTGACAAGATGATTTTAAGAATGGCCTCGGGAGACTTTTCCTGACAGGCTCGGTGTCAATGAAGAAGACTGCGCGTCTTGAACGCAAAACATCCTTCCACAAAGTGGCGTCCACTAGCAAGGCTACCATTTCCAACTCAAGGATGATAGTTTCCTTTGTCACCATTTTCTACCAGAGACAGAAGGTCACTGGGGACTGCTTGACTGAAGAAACTGTGTAGGGAGCCATCACTGTTAACACAGAGGCCACCAATTCCTCAGTATCCTCCACTTTTTTTTTGCGTGGAGTTCTGCCGTTGTGGCTCGACGCCTCGGTTAACAGATACACACTGCGAAGTGAGAAAAGAAGTGCCATAGACCATAACCAACAAACCAGGGGGGCCACCCAAGCCAAACCAAGCAAGCAAGACAAAGAGAACCAAACCGAAACACCCCCAACGTACTCCAACACAGCCTTCAAATGTAATCTACGATCAAAGGAACCAAGGTGGACAAGGTGAGGTGCTCACAGCACCATTCAGAATCATAAAGCAAATTGTGCATTCGACAGGATTCTTCACTTAGAGTGAACTATGCCTTTCGTTTTTGGTATACCGAATAATGCGATGCAAAAATTCCTCAGTATTCTCCAGGCTCAAAGAAAGCATCCACGTATTATGTTTTTTTTCCAGGAAGTGCCTATTGCACACGCGATGCAGGTCACTACTAGTCCGGAAAGCTGCAAAGACTGCACATGACTTCACATGAGCTTCAATTAATGCATGATGACCGTATGGGCACAAACCAAAAAACCAAACCAGACAAACCAGCACCAACCCAACCAGAGCAAACCAGCAAACCAAAACCACCCCCAAGAAAGACAAACCAGCCCCATCATAAAGGTCATCAAGCTAGCTAGGCATATTATATGCACAGGGTGAAACAAATGACACTCCGCACTCACTCATCTCAAATGGCGGTCAACTAGGCATCGCTTGTCCGTCTCTCAGCATCCTAGCGATGAGAGATTCGATTGCTCACGCCAAGTGACAGCCCACGATTCAAGCCAGCTGTAGATGCCCAAACCTTGCAACTTCGTACAGTCAAAAAGGCACCACCTCCAAGCCACCAGAGTAAATGCGAAGATGTATAAAGGGCAAACAAAGCCGCAAGAAAAAAAAGCATCCACGTATTATGGACGTGGTCTGACAAACCACGAGTGACTTCTCTGGGGTGGTTGTGGGTCAAAGCTTCCATCAACTGGTACAAAGCTAACTTGGTGCGTTCTGTCACCTCCTTGTTTTTTTTCCAGGAAGTGCCTCTTGCACACACGATGCAGGTCACTACTAGTCCGGAAAGCTGCAAAGACTGCACATGATTTCACATGAGCTTCAATTAAAGCATGATGACCGTATGGGCACAAACGAAACAAACCACCAAACCACAACCAGAACCAAGCAAACCAGCAAACCAGAACCACCCCAAAAGAAGACCAACCAGCCCCATCGACAAGGTCATCAAGCTAGATGAACTAACTATATGCACAGGGTGAAACAGTTGACACTCCGCACTCACTCATCTCAAAAGGTGGACTTTATGGCATCGCTTGTCTGTCTCACAGCATTTGAACGATGGATTGATCAGCGGCTCACGCCAAGAGACATCCCACGATGCAAGCCAAATGTGTAATTGCCCAATGTTGCAGCTTCGTACAATCAGAAAGGCATCGAAACACAGCCACCAGAGTAAATGCGAAGATGTAAAAAGAGCCGAAACAAACCGAAGAAAACGGCATAAAGAGGGGGGCCCCAGCCCCCCCCGTGCGAGCGAATCAACCTTCCAGGGTAGAGCAATAGTGCCCGCCCATCCTTTGTGTATCTTCGGCCCAACAGCTGGCCGCGAGCGACTCTTACGATTCCAAGCTGACGTCACATCTGGCAAGACGAGAACATCAAGCAGTACCGTCAAGCCACCTGCCACAGAAACGAAAAGCGACGGCCAGGGCCGAGGCTTGGCGTTTCCGCCGCAGTTGGCTTGTCAAGGCACCGCTCTTAGATTCGATACCATGCCGCTCAAACAACTGGTATACCTCTGCTTACTGACAGACACAAAGAGCACCATCCAGTGAAAAAGGAGGCACAAAAGTATCCAAGCTTGTGAGAGAATCCCTTGCAGCTTCCCAATCATCAAGGCGACATCCACAACCAGTCGCGCCTCGAATCACGTCACATGGCCTTCCAGTGAGATCATGAATCTCGATAAATACCTCTGTAGGCAAATATCAATTGACCGACTCAGGAGCGGCAGAGAGCGAAGACGTGAGAACTCCCACCGGCAAGTACGACTCACCACTAGTCTCTTTCAGCAGTTCTGCTTCTTATATACGGCAACACCAGAGATGTGGCCAGCCAATACGAAGTAGCAACCACCAGCGAGTCACCATCGAGAGTGAGTTTCATCAGGCAACTATGTGTTTCCACCCAGAGGCGCAATCAGAGCAGGCGAAACCATGGCATCGGCCGCGCGCGCAGGAATACTCCTGTGAGCAAACCTGCTTCCCACCCCGCCCCGGGATAGCCATTTAGGCTAGGTGAAATGGCTGCGGAAATCCGCCCTAAGGCAGATCAAAGCATGCTCGACCTGGCACTGCTGGAGGCAGCTTGTTTGAGGACGCCGTGATTGCCACATCCATGGGCGACACTCCTGCAAGGTCATATATGGGTTGTCTCTCAGGTCACCCATCCTATACCAAGCATCTCTGGCGATATTTTTGCTCTTCTGAGCGATGGTCGGGTACCATTCTCGATGAAAGACATTGTTGCTTGTTCCCTGGGGCGTCCACCTTGGAGTATCAAAGGCATCAAGTACCTGCGCAGGATCAGCCAGGAATCCATCCGGGGCGAAAAGCCTCGCTAAATTCGAGCTGATGGCCTCTTCGCATTGCAGACCTTCGAAAAGGTAGTCACCATATTTTGCCAAGAGGTCTGTGGGTGTGTCAGTCCCTTGTGCAGCTCCAATGGACATCAGCTTGCCCGGAGTCACAGACATTAGATCCCAATTGCTAGGCACATAATTTTCAATGCAATCCTGCTCAAGGGGAGTATCACCTGTTGAGACCGCTGGGTCACGCGTTGGCACTCTTACTTCGACATGCATGGTAGTGGGACTGAGACGGCAAGAGAGAAGTTCTACTGTTTTGCTGGCCAAAAGTCCCGTACCCACTAGCCTACGTGTGAGAGGAAAGCGAATGCCGCTTTCTACCTGTTGCGCAATGGCAGGGACCTCTGCTTTGCCTTGTTCGATAAACAGCACACTGCACGGGTCTTTCTCATGTGGGTAGGTCTTCACCACCAGCCCCTTGCTGGAAAATACCGCCTCCTGCCATGACCCCAAGAACGAGCGTTTTTTCGCATTGGCAAGTACCAGGTCAAGGAAGGCAGTTGGGAAGTAAATCTTCGTGTTCCGGAACGGCAGATTACCTTTGGTGATGATCGACTCTACATCATGCAGCATGACAAACGAAAGCATAGTGGAAGTATCTCTGTTTTGAGGAGCTATCACCATGCCTCTGTCTACTTGCCTGAGTGCTTGGATCGCCCCTGCTAGCTCCACTATCAGGCTTTTATACCAGAAAAGTGGGTCTTCAAATAACTCCCACTCCTTGAACTGCCGCACAAAGTCAATGGAGCGTATTCCTTCAAACAGTGAAGCGATCAACTTGGCCGTTGGGAGAAGGCTATCGCCAAGACCCGCAATCACATCTTCTTTCTGCTGGACAGCTCTAGGGTCACTGAGGCGCCGTTCCAATGTGCTCTTGACCATGGTCTGTTTATACAAGGTAGAGGCACTTGGTATCTTCAGAACCATACGCGCCATGGGCCATTCCGGGGGCAATGAACTCAAGGATGCAGGGGAAGGAATGGCACTCGCTGCTGCTTCATTGTATTCCTTCTGCTGTACTGAGACTTCCACAAAGCAAGCGAAATTACGAGCAGCCTCTAGCCACCTTTGCATTTCTGTATCGTCAACGTTATCCGATGACGGATATCCCACCTCTGTGTCTGCTTCCATGATCGTAGGAGGAAGTGCCCGAATTTGGGTCAATTTGACTTTCCGTGCCTTGGCTGCTCTGGATCGTTTCCTCTTCTTGGTGTTGGACTCCTCTCCCTCCTCCGTTTCCGTCCCACCAGACGAGAGCAATACATCAGAGGCCTGCGCCGTTGACGAGACCGTGTAAGTAGACACCGCCTTCTCAAGGTCAAGGGGTCGCGATTCCCTGCCACTTAATCCCGGTGTGATAGATCTGAGACAGTGGTCACTGAGCCCCATCGGTCGTGGGTTCTGACCGCTCAGGACATCTTTTTCCGAAGCAGCTTGTGGCTTCAGTGCCCATGAGTCATAGAAGTGTCCTCGGTGAAGGGGCCACATGACGTGGGCATCACTGCATGGATAGTACACTCTCTGCGGCAGGCTTCTGTCAACATGCAGAAGACAGCATCCTCCTCCACGAGGGTTGGGACGCACCTCCCACAATGCTCGTCTCTGGTTGTCAAGCCCATATCCCCACAGAAGTCCCATAAACTGCCCACCAGGGAAACACCAATGCTTCCGGATAGAGGGCTGATAGTTACGGGCCTCCACCAACATCAAGTGCAGTCTCATGACATGTCGTCCTTGTGGCGAGTTGCAAGCCCAGCCCAAGGCCAAAGGGAGAGGATCCTCACACATTCGGCTTCCAGTAAGCCTATCATGCATAGCTGTGTCAGAGACAATATCCTGATCAAAGTGCTCCTCACTGTGCTGCACTCCCAGCGAATTAGTATCGATTCTCCCCACACCACCTTGCAGTACCGCAAGGACTTGGGCCATCCCTACCAGTCCTCGCATGTCCACTGGTGACAGGATGATGGTCGTGCCAATGGCACGTGACAAGCCGACGTTGGCCCGAGCATACGCTTCAAAGTTCTGGGGCCCACTATACAGATCATTCCCTGACAGAAAGGAGACTCCGGATTGGATCAAGAAAGATCTGTAGCATGTGGCACCGGCTAGCTTGACCGTGTTTTCAACCTTGAGTGGGACATGCGTGAGATATTGGCATGACGAAGAGGAAGTCCCCTGTAGGCCAACCCCTCGTGACTTACCGCTAGTCTTGCCCTTTGAGGAGCCCTTGGCCCCTTCGTCTCTTCCTCCTTCATTTCCTTCATCCGGAACGAAGGCCGGATTGGGTGTGAAGTCGGGTAACTGAGGGCGCACCGTAGATGCATTGCTGAGCACACTCCTTTGATGATTCGTGTTGGTCATTAATAATTGTCCTGGGGTGTGTCCAGGTTCTCCAGCAGCGTAGGAGGGCACAAAGCTCATCATCTCATGCGCACGAGAGTATGCAGCAGTCACTGCTTGGGCAGACTCCCTGGGACGATGTCCTCCAGGCAAGGACTTCTCTGCAGGAGTGCGTCTTCGCCGCTTGTCGGCATCATACCAATATATGTAGCGAAAGCCATGTGGTTCATTTCTAGCTGCATTGTGTGTGCCAGTCCCGAACACCCAGTCCTCGCCCTGGCCCCCAGCATTGAAGCTAACTAAATCTTGAGAGAAAGCACCAACCAGGCTTTCATAGACTGTGCCAGTGACTCTGGACGTAGTTGGGAACATAATTGACCAGGCATGAGGCCCCTCACCCACTCCAGCTGCTGCTGAGGCAGAACACGCCACTGCCAATGTCACCGGGGAATGAGGCATGGATATGAGTGCGCCCAACGAAAGCAACATTCCAATTGGGGAGTCTAATTTGAGGGAAGATGCAGCAGGGAACTGTTCGTGTATCCACGAGGCGATAGCTTGCTCACTCCCCTGAGGTTGGTCATCACTATGCCGCCACGAGTCGAAGACAGAATTCTTGGAGATATCTTTAACATGCTGCAGCAGATCATACCGGTTGATTCCTTCACACAGATTAACAAGATGGCTAATAGCTATACTGAAGGTAGCCGGAGTGAAGGTGCGACTGGGTGCTTTGAGACCAATTGGGAGCTTCATGAGTTCAGAGCGGAGTTCGATGGCCTCTCTGTTACGAGCATCAACGCCTCCTGGCGCCTGATGTCCATCTCCAACTAACACGTACAAACATGGCACTTCCGGCGCAGCAGCGGCCACCGCGCTCTTAAACTCTACAGCCTGCTGTGCCTCTTCATGAATCATAAGGCAACTATTGGCAAGATGTATCCCAAACTCGCTAGGAAAGCCATCCATGTGCTCATGTATGGTGCCAGTTGTGGCTCTACCATTGCTGAGCCTCGACCCTGCATCGCGAGTTTTAACTTCAATGCCAGTGCAAGCTCCTCCTAGCTCTTCCAGTTCCTTCTGCGAACACGTTCGCACAAACTTCTCTTTCACAGCCTGTGGGAGGTGGAGTCGTACTATCATAGCCGCAATGGCTTGCCCTGCTGGGTTCTCCCTGCTTGCCACTGTGAATTTCGCGCTGTCCGGTGTAGTGAGAACCAACCATGCGAATATGAAAACCACTGACGTGGTCTTACCTGCCCCAAAGAGTCCTTCTACGAGCAGGGTACCTCGCCCAGTCAGGAGGCCAACCACAAGGCTCACTGCTAGTACGATAAGATGACCACTGTCTCTGTCTGCCTCGTTCATGATCTGGGCACAGAATGTCCGATGCTGGTCCAGCTCTCGGGGGGGAATCCTGGTGATTAGCATGTTGATCAGAAGTCGGAGGCTCTCAAGCAATTCACCATGTTTATGGTTAACGTAAGGAGACGTGGAAAGCTGCGAGGGAATGCCGGCTTTGCTACTTTCATCAGTTGTGATCCACTGACCGTGGAACCCAGTCGAAACAAGTCCTGCAGCCTATATGTGGCAGGGCACTCTCGCAGCTCCAGTTGCTCCAACTCCTCAGGCAAGCCTATACGCGCATCTTGCAGGAAATCCTCCAGATTGGCTCTCTTGATTAGCCCTTCTGCTCCAGGCAGATGGGTAAGGGTGGCTCTTCGCAGCTTGGCACGTTTCCACTCATCATACGAGCTAGAAGGTCTATCAATATCTGTCAACACCCCCGCAAAGACGAAGCTAACAGGTTCGGACTTCGGCGAGCACAATACCTCTGTAGGCAAAGCACTCCCTGCTCCTGTCATAGTAACATCTCGGCCAGTGTCCTCGGAGACAGATTTTCTCTGCACATGAAAAATGCAAACGTCACCCCAGTCAATGCCAACGTCTATCTGCCTACAATCATATTCGTACCACTCCTCATAGCGGACTACGTTGCTATCTTCGCACTCCAAGGGCACCCACAGCCCTAGTGGGTGGGAAGGACTGTGGTTTTGGATCTGGAACTCATGAAGGCCAAAGTGCCCCTTCGCCACTGGTTTGATACTGATCTTCGGACAGAAATTCGCGGCACTTCTCTTGGCATGGACCGCATCTCTGTTATAGCGGCTGGCGCCAACCTGTGGGATAAATGCGTGCAGGAAGACAATAAGCTCTCGCAAGGGCAACGGGTCCAGCAAGGCTCGAGCAATCTTCGTGAGCCAGTCCTCTACTGGAGCCAAGGCGTCGTCATTGTCACGCGACATCTTGATAGCAAAGGTATTGAGCAGTGTCGATTTGGCCTCTTCCTCAGTGGTAGGGGCTTCGATTCCCAGCTCAAGACAAACTTTGCAGAGACTGGCCAACAGTTCGGTAACCGAAGAGCCAAGAAAATCAATGACTGTAGTCAGCGGGAATCTAGTGGTACTTCTCAACCAGCAGGTCAGTCTAAGAGGGACCTGCAATTGCATTTTCAGAGGCCGTGACTCAACCATTTCAGTCTGCATCGATGTGATAGACCTCCTTCCTGGTGCAAGGCGTATGGCAAGAAGGTGCGAATAATGGTGCTGGTCAGCTCCTGCCCATGAGCTTCTGCCTTCAATGTAAGAAACACACAGCTTGCTGCCGATTACGTCTGCCCACACCTCAGGGGTCCATCGGCAAAGTGAGTCATATTGCAGGTGAACCAACGCAATCCGGTGGGCAGCCTCTCCCGAGCTATTCTTAATTGCTGCTAGGTTACATAATCCGAGGAAAGTTTGGGGAGACATAGCCACTGCACCTAGCAACACATCAAGTTGATAGATGGACGAAAGGGCATGCGCACAAAGGGCAACAACGGCTCCAGTGTAACTCCCTGCGCTAAAACCTCGAATGCGTAGCGGGACAGGCAGGCATGCAGGCACTGTGGAGCACATCTTCAGAATCCTCAGGAAGACATGCGGGGCGGCCGGATGCAATTGCAAAAGCTTGAAGCAAACCGCAGTGACGAACTGTGGATGGGGAAGCAAGCGGTGCGCAGGCAGGCGTTTGGCGTGCCTGGCCACCAAGAGTGACCGATGAATGACCATGGCAGCCCTGATCCCGGTCACCTTCTCCCAGATAGCAGGGACATAATCACTACCCGTAAGAAACAACTGCGCGATGTTGTGGACTGCAATGGTGTAGCCACGACCTGTCAAGCAATCTTGAGCATACTTGTCTTCCGGTGCCAAGGACGGTCCATAGAGCTTGTAGCCCCTGCCTAGTCGGGGCGTCATTAGGGTAAGGTCAGGTGGTTCAGGGAGTCCTAGCGCTCCCCCCCCTAGCCCTGGGCAATCAATTGTGACACGATCCTGTGGCACCTGAAACTCAGTTTGGGTATGTGCCATCAAAAGGTCGCCAAGCTCTTTACGACACGGGACCAGAGGGTTCCTCAGTGATGCAATCTGCTCAGGGGACTCGATGTGGGTCGCCTCCCACAAGGGGGCAGGCCCAGACTGTTCCTTGGACGAAATGCACTGCACCTCAAAGGAGGACGTGGAACAAGTATGGGCACTGCTGACTGACATGGGTGCATCAGGAGATGACTCCGGTTCCGTAGGCGATGCCACTATCGACTCCGGAGACTGAACAGTCGGTGGGACAGTTGGTGGGTCAGCTCTATCAGGGAACTCTGTCTTGTTTTCCAGTGGAACTTTTGCCAGGGACCAAGGCAGCAGCCTAGGTTCATTTCCAGAATCAGCGAACAGGGCATGTTGCGGCGGGCACCGATAAGCCCACCCACATAGCAGGAGGTTCCGATGGCCTTCTGGCAGCGTGAAAGACTGACTGTCTCCAAACCAGGTGACCCCTGACATTGCTTTCCAGCCTGACTGATGCCACATGGCATGGAATTTCTCTACTCCTGACAGTGCTGCAACCACCGATTCCCACCCTTGGTCGGTGAGGAATTGAAGAGCACCATGTGCCAAAGTTTTGGCCTTACCATAACTGTGGTATATTGCCGGCCGAATGGTGCGAGTTGAGATTGCATTGGACTGGAACAACCACTGACCTGGCAGCGTGATAACTGAGCGGTCTCCTCCTATGTTGGGCAACACCGATAATGCACCTTGCTCAAAGGTAACCCTTGCCCACTCAATGAATGAGGGGTCTCTGGATCTGGCATGCGGATGCAGGGTCTCATCACTGGATTGTCGAGGCCATTGCTGACCTAGTGACCATCCTACCGGCAAGGGCCAACACAATGCGCACAGGAACCTACCCAGCAATGACCATGCATGGCATATGTCCAACGAGGTACGATATCTGACTCCTAGCAAAGGCGTATTGATCAGTCCACTTTTGAGCAACGTGGTCGGATCTTCCACTGGATTGCTTGTGTTCAGGAAGTCACGCTCAGATTGTAATCTAGCCTCGGCCAATTGCGCTGCAGAGCATGACAGGTCAGGACCAGCCCTGCCAGGCTCGCAGATCGAGACGACCAAACCAGCATTGAGATCCATCGAATGTTCACTGACTAGTAGCATGCCAGGGACAGCCACTTTTGAGCCACAGGATAGGGCCGAAGGCGAAGGAATAGCCTCAGCCAGGTTGACCAGGTCGCACACTTCAAAGAGCGTCACAGGAACACAGTCCGTGTCAATCAGTACTAGATGGGTACGAGGGAATAAGAACCTAGCTGTTTCGAGCACGAAGGTGCCAGCCCAGATATATGGGATTTTTTCCAGTCCAGATGAGGTGTCCAGGTGGTACCAAATCACGTCAGTTTTTTCCCTCATCGGCCCAACCAATTTCCTTCTCGAACTCCACCAGGGCCTAAAAGAGTGCCAATATTCGACCTGATCAGGTTGTCGACTGTCCACAATGAGGTAAACTGCGTCGTTCTGAAGGAAGGTATCCCTGTTTTCAAGGAGTCGTTGGACGATCCTGACATAGTCGACTTCCCCAGCAGTCACGGTGCCTGTGTACCCCTTTGGGTCTGCATGCTCTTCTCCGGACTTTCTGAGAATGTCATCTTGTCGCACTTGGTAAGGTCTACCCCCACAGTCGAGACCAAAAGGGGTGGTCAACACTGAGCATTTTGTATCCATCGCACGCAACTCAGCTAGAAGGTGGTCAGTGAGTTCCTGCGGTGGTCGTTCATGCCACTGGGCGACATCGATCCAGGGGCCAGTCACTTCATGGCATCGATTGCCACGATTCCTCAACATCAGGAAGCAGCGGTGGTGGGAGAATACTCCTGTGAGCAAACTCCACACCCAACGTCTCCACAGAGGAATACTTCTGTAAGCAAACCTCTAGACCCCCCAACGAGCCCAAAGCCGCAGGGAAGCAAGAGGTAAGACAAGTTCTTGCGACCAAACGAGGAGTCAGGGCCGACTGGAAAGACAAACACACAAGGCACTTACTCGAACAACCAAGTAGAGACAAGGAGGACGTACATTTACTCGAGCAACATCACTTGATTGAAATAATCCCCTCACCTGCCTCCCACTCAACACCACCATCCCCTATACATTCCTTTTGCGGTCTAGGTACTTGCTCTGTCTGTTCACAGCAGACACTGACTGCAATGACTCAGTCGCCAGATGCCATCAGCGTGTCCCACTGGGTCTTCCAGCTGAGAGAAGTGCGGGCAGCCCTGTATCAAATGCACTACTCTTCGGGTATCTACAAACAAAGCCGTGTCAGGGCATTCAATTTGAGATGCACAGACACATAAAGAGAGCCTGTGAAAAGGACCTACTCCTGTGCGCCTCATGTGATGGCAGTGACTTCGATGAATCTTTTTGCCGTTGCCACATCTGTAGACTACCCTTGCCGCTCGTCCTTCTCTGGCAGGGCCGTCCGCTCTCCCGGAGTTCTGACCAGTGGAAGCGGCTCCTGTGCTCTTCTTGCAGTCCGTCTCGAGGATGGAGGAATCGGTCTTTGGGGGTGCGAACTGACAAGCACCATACCATCATCCATCTCCGTGGCACTGACCAATGACTCTTCGTCCCCAGAGCCAGATGCAGGAGGGAAGTCATAGATATGAACAAAGGAAGGGTCGAGGTGTCCGTGAGCAACCAGAATGCGGACAGTATCTGCATGCAAGTTGTTGGACTCCGCGAAGCACCTCAGCTGGTCAACAGAGTTGGTTGCCGCTTGATCTGTGCTGCCAGTCTCCCGCCAGGTATTGTTGCGCGATTCGCGCTGCATAGCAAGGCAACAAGGTAACAAGGGGGCGGCAACTCTTCTGTAAGCGAAGCCGAGATCGGGTTGAGCCCAAAACTACGACACGACAGCGTCCAGGTCACCCTTAACCTAGGAGAACCTACCAGCACCGGCAAATTCAGCAGAGACATACAACTGACTGCAACTCACTTTCTCATCTCACTCTAACAGGTCAGCATCAGCATGTTTATTATTTTCCGCCGCCACAGCACGCCGAGTAGAGGCAGCACTATCAGCACCTGACGCCTCAGAGTCGGTAGAACATTGACTGAACTGCACTTGTTCAGTAAACCACTCGTTAAGAGCTCCTAACAGGTACCCAACACTTTTGCAGCGGCGAGGAGAGATGGCATCTCCTGGACGGCCTACCTGTATTGACCGACGCGGGATGCACAAGCCAGCATCTCAATCTATTTACTCAAAGCGGGAATCCCGAAATCACACCGACAGCCTCAAAGTGGTTGCCAGAAAGGTAGAGATGGAGTCCGCTACAATGTCTAGAGACAGCAAAGCCCCAGGTGACCACTCATATGGACAATTATCCAGGATATGCCCCGCAAATCTCACAATGGTAGGAGTGTTCTCATAAGTCCAGAAGGGTGGGTTGCAGAGCCCTGCTTTGATTTGGCTCGCATAGCAACGTTGAGGAATGACCTTGGCCTGCCATTGTGTGATTGGTCTCTCTGAATCCACGCACCAGTATGATTGCTGGAACAACACCGGCACATGGGAGGGCAACGAGCAATACGACACTATAACATGAATCGTAATACTCTCTGCCTCTTCATCTTGTGTTCGTAGTGCACTGATGACATATACAACCGAAGCACTAGCATCATCAAAGGGCCACTGTTGTTTGGCTTGCATGATCCGCTCATTCTGCCGAAGCGCTTCCACCTTGACATAAAGATCAGAAGCTCCAAGAGGCTCATTGAGCGGTGAGACTCCATGAAGTCTGACTCGAACAGGGCAAGGGGGTGCTACACGGGAAGAGGCCAGAAGCGTATGGAGCGCTACATGCATATCCTCAGCATTCCCTAAGTGCGGTGCCTGTCGGGCAATGTAGTCCGGGTACTGGCCAACATAAATCTCACACAGGTGACCAGGTTCAATGTTTCGTAACTCTTCAACCGCAATTGCATCACCCCCACATGCAACCAGGCACCGTCGAGGCCCCTCCGGCGCACACTTGTCCAACCACCCCCCTGGTAACAGCAGTGACCCTCGAGTGAGGGGAGACTGAAGCCATTGAGCAACAGGCCTGCGTGGCCTACCCTCTACAGGAACGTCAACATCATGAACCAGCCCTGGTACAAGACCGGCCTGCGGCACGTCCGCATGATCCACAACCACTAAGACAGCTAACGAGGGGCGCGGTAGTGGTTCCTGGGGTTGTGGTGCGATAACAAACACTCTAAGCACACTATATTGCGCATGATCTTCCCACATAGCGTAAATCATCTGCAGTACGGAATCCATGTCTCTCAGTCGAAGGGAGCAGTAGCGCCTACCCAGATCGATCAAACCGAGCCCATACATGACCACCAAAACATGTTGATCTTCTTGGATCCCTTCCGTGCGGAACGATTGGAAAGCCTCCTCAAACATGTCCCACTGCGAGGTCAAGATATCCGTCTCATCCAAATCTTCATCAGAAAGAGAGGCCATCAGAGCACCATTCATGACGGGTCCAGGATGTACATTACCAGGAACCATCAGGGATGACTCATCATAAAGGTCAGGACGACTCGGTCTATCCGCTCCCACACCTAGTGCTGATAAAATCAACCAAAAGGGAAGGAAGAGGTCTGTACCACAACCCACCCTTGTCATACTTGGCAAGCAGGTTCGGTACCAGTAAGTTGATAACTCGACACTAGCTGCTCGAGCCGATACTGACGTAAAATCCCAACTGCTGACTTCGGCAAGGCCAAAAACTTGAACATATCACTCTCCCAAGAATAATTGGGGAGCAGACTTGCTTCGGCTGCCGTGCTGTTGGGTCTCAGTCAAGCTCATTCATCAGATTCAGCTCACCAGTGTACAAACAGTGTGCCGGACACAGACAACTTTGTCTACGGTGTGTCCAAGTTTTACTACAAAAATCACCACACAAAATGCAATAGCCAGTACATCGGTCAGCGCCCTGTTCCTCTGCTGGGCTCCGTTTCGCAGTCCTGAACCTGCCAGTCCTAACACGGGGCCGGTCAGGATGATCATACCAAGACTCATGTTCCCCTCTGTTCTGAGTGCCACACTTCCGTCTTTCCATCCTGGACCTCAGTTGTTCCTTGGCAATGAAGCGAATAGCTTCCTCGCATTTCCGGAGGCCTTCGCAGGACATCATCACAAGTAAGCGGAGGATCGTGACAAGCCTCTGGGGCCATTCTGGCATAGGCGAATCCATTTTTGAGGGGAAGTCGTCTGTACGCCAACCCCTTGATTTGGACCACAGTGGCAGATAGAAGGTAGCAACACAAGGTTACAATCACAGCGAGGAGCAGACAAGGAAAATCCTCCCTTAGTCAACTTCGACTCACACACTGAAGCAGGAGTCAGAGCCAAAAGCTGCGGTCTCATCGATACAGGCACAAAGAATTTTTACTACGATTGGACCGACAGTGATGTGTCTGGTGTTGACATCGCTGCGGCACTCTTTTTCCTTTGCAATTCGAGCAAGCCCCTAATCAGGTGTACCAGATCTGTCAACCGTCCCTCTCACCAACTGCGTCCGCCACATCTTCTCCCCGAGACGACGCCACCATTTGTAGCTGATGGAGAGACACCACCAAATCGACATGGTCCTGCAAGACAGTGATCATGTTGGAGATCTGCATTAGCTCTGGCGTGGTCACTGTAAGATTGGAGCACTCCTGAACTAGCTCCTTGCAATGTAAATGGAACCTGCGCAGAGCCACCAGGCGCCCCTCGTTCCTAGTAGCTGGCAGTCGTGAGTTTGATGATTGTCCTGCTTCCGGTATCACTTGCACTCGTTGCTGCGGGGGGGGTATGGATGCAGCTGCCTGATCAGGGTCGCTGGGTCCCAATCTTCCGGTACCACTCCTCAAAGCTGCCCGCTCATTGATCACTGTACCACGGTATACATTCAGGTCCCCCTCCTCATGGAAGTTTACATGGAATGCAAGTCGGTATGCCTTTTTCTTGGTGGGAGCTGACAGCGACGCCCCGCGCAAGTGCACGAGTACGTAGCCTGTTGCCCAGGGGAAGATACGCTTGCCGTCTAGTTGGACAAAGACTCTTTCCAAAGCCTGGGGGCCAGATGCAGCAGTGTATTCACCCCAAGATTCTGGACAATCCTTGCATTCGTCCACCCCATGAAGCCAGAAGTAATGCCGCACGTACAGTGACTGAGGAGAACCAGAATCATTCCCCCGGACCACCATCCTCAAGGTGGCATAGCAAACATCCAAATGATTGCGATGGAGAGTCATGAGATGGGAGACATCATGCTCCCTAGTGACATCCGCATCTGCCAAAACCACTTCCAGCTCTTGAAGTGTTTCCCACTTTTGGCAGCGCGCGACCGTGCTAGATTGAGCCATATCTGTCCAGCAGGTCGGCGAACAGAGACCTACACAAGCCAGCCAGCAGAGAACACGCCCAGGCAATACTTCTGTAAGCAAAGCCAAGGCGAGCACCAGCCAAACGGACAATAATACCTAAAATCACCGGAGAGAGAGAAGGCACCAATTGCTAGCAACAATAAAGTCAATCGCCACTCGAGGCACAAGTGGGAACGGCAACTTACAGGTGCACAAGTTATCCCTTGAGCCGCAAGATCAAACTGGCTTCGTTCCGATGACAGCAAAAAAAAACTACCGTGGGAACGGCTATCCACTCAGTGCTAGGCAAACAAACACTACATCGCAAAAGTCAAGCCTTAAATCACGTGAATGACTTCAGTGTGACTGTTCCCACCGGCTGCCTTTTTAACTCAAGAGTCCATGGGCGCATCTCCTGCAGTGGCCGGGCTGCAATCCGCAGGCCTCTCAGGTCTGGAACACTCTGCGGTTGGCGCGAGCTCTTCATCCAGTCCTTCCAAAATTCGTCCCATAGAAGCCAGTCTTTTCAGCACTCTGGATTTGCCTGGCCCATCAGCCGTCCCTTGTACCGTCCGCTGGATTTCACTCACTTTTTGCTGCATTTGTATTAAGACAGCTCCACTCATGCTTTCAAGCCAGGCACTTGGAGTGTTGGTACCCTCGGGCACAATATAGTCCTTTAATGCTCCCCTCAGCGGCGGAGCAAAGAATTCCTCTGCAGGTTCTGGCTGACCACGTGGTGTGGACATTGGTGTTGCCACAGGCTCTGTGTCACTCACTGGTGTATGGTTGAAATAACCATCCGCAAAAGTGATTGTGAGGGGCCAGCTGTAGGCTGCAAGGTTCAATTCTCCTGTTGCAGTGAAGAGTTTCTCCTCAAACCGTATCTTCCGATTGGGGAGCCGTTCTGCTAGAAGTGTGCTCAATTTCTTTCGTTGGTGCTTGTTGTTAGCGGAAAGGAGTAGTCCAGTTCGATGCATCCATACACTACCAGCATCCATAAGCTGCCATAGCCTGCCATGAATCTCGAACTGCAACTTCTCAAATTCGGCTGGGAGCGATGCTACGACATGACATTCAACAGGCACTCCTGGAGTTTTCCTTCCCGGAGGTTGTGTCCACGGATCAAAGGCGGCCAAGAGAGCCGACTTATTCTCCACTTCCACCCAAAAGATGAAGATCTCAATTTCTCCCTGTCGAAAGACGAAGCAATGTTGCAGTGGTGGGGTTTCTGGTTCTGTTCTTTCAGGCTCCTGATCCATTTGTCTACTGGAAGCAGCAGCAGGGTCGCTCTGTTCATTCTGCCAACCACCCCAGCCTCCTTGCCCCTCCTGATCTTTATTTTTCCATTGATCAGGCCACCACTGGTTCGTTTCATCCCACGAGCGCCACGAATGCCAGGAACCCCACCATTCCGCCATGGGACACACAACAGTAGGCCGACAGGTCTGTACCCGAGGGCCTACTCAAGATGGTGAAGAGGTTACCCCTACCACCTGTTAGTCGTGTACCGCAAACCAAACAAACCCAACATCCCGAAATGATAGATGAGGAACCAACTTACAAAAGTGCAGGTGAGAATCCTCAGACTCCATTCTACTCTAAATGTCGGAGCCAGTCTGCAGCATTCATCATGGACATGTCAGCTCCTCCATGTGCAACGACCACGTGCCTGCTCTTTCCTGACAGACTAGAACTCACTTGCCCTCACTACCATCGTGAAATTTTGGGGTGACAAGAAGTGCTGGTCTGTTTTGTGTTACAAGGACCTACTCCACCTTTTTTGGACCACTGCAGCGCTGCCTTGGCAGGCGTCGGGGGACCTGAGCCTCTAGCCATGGTCAACCCGGCCCAGCTGCTGAAATGAACCATATAGAGTGAACAACTCTTCATTGCAGGGCGATTCCAGTGAACTACTGGAAGTGACTCAGCGTTCAAGTCGCTGATTGCCACTCATTCCGACGACAAGCCACTCTCATCTCCCTCTGTTAGGTGGTGGTGGGGAACATGAGACGTGTTGCCCACTGCCACCTAAAAGAGAGCAAGGCTGTGTGTGGGTAATCAATCTTCAAAAGCGTGGAAATTGCTTACCTAGACACTCAGTCTGGGCGCCTACGCCACCGATGTCCTCACTCTTCGTCGTCTCGCAGCTCTGAGACGAAGTCTTTTCCGCCGTCGCTTGCGTGCAGCTCTTCTTTTTTGTTTCGCTGACATGGCCCCGGGCTTCGGGATGGTTCTCCCTGTCTTCAATGCCTTCCTGGTGGTTTTTATCCATCTCATAAACGCTTTCCAGGCTCCTCGACAATCACGCTGCCGATGGTACCTTAACCACCAACAGTAGTTTCCTGTAGTTTGCCTAGTCCATCGCATCCAGACCGCCTTGGAAGCCCACGCGAGATGCTGCCATGGGTGACACCAACGCATGCCCCTCACTGTCGGCTCTTGCCTCTCACTCCGGCGACGGTACCATGGAGCAAGATCAACAGGTCTGTACCCGAAGATCAAGCTTAGAGACAAGCACAAAGTGTTTAACCGAAAGTGACTTTCTGCATAACCATTTTTTTCCTTTTTCCTTGCCTACCCATTATCAAGCAAGTTCAAGACACTGCTCTAGAAAAGAACCAAAAGCAACAGTACTGAAGGGTAAAGAGAGCATCCAGACATTGCTATGTAGCTGCTTACGGTAAGCAGTGCTCCGCAGAGCTAAGGCAGAATATCACACGTCTAGTTTCTAGGCTGCTCAGGGATGCAACTGAAACTCCCTTCTTGATCCGAGCCAAAGGCAGCAAGATAACAGTTTGAGTCGCAGTGATACTCGTCACAGAAAAACTTGCAAAGGGCCAAATTCTAGGTAGACTGGTACATCACAAGTCAACACAACAAGCACGAGGCAACTGACAAGGGCTCTACAGACTGAACCACTCAACTTTTGCTTTTCAAGGGCTCACAGGTTTCAGCCTCATTCCGACTGATTCTAGATACAGAGCAAAAGCTAACACTTGCCAAATAGCTTGCGTCGAGCACGCCTTTGCCGCCGACACTGTTTCAGTTTGTGCCTTAAGGTGTTCCTCCGTGTCGCACGTCTGCGCTTCCTCAGCATAGCATCCAACAGAAGAGGGACATTGGGGACAGCCGGCAAGGTGTCTCCTGTCAGCAACGCTTGCCTGGTCAGGTTACACCACAGCAAGAAATGTGGCCACGTAAGTTCAACTGGTTCTTCCTGTTCGTCTTGTGAGTATTGCTCAATGAACCAAGCAAGGTTGAGGGAGTCATTATATTTCGTCCACTGCCACCATTCATTCTTTGTGCCTGCTTCATGCTGAGCCCAGGGCTTGCATTTCATGGTGGAGGGGACCTCTCAGTGAGTTAGCGCTAATTCCAGACAGGGCTGTCCCCGTGTGGATGCTGGAGCCAAAACTAGCGTGCATGATTCAATGAACAGGGACCCGAACGTACGACGAGTATTACTTCGGCAAATCCACCGCATTGAATCAAAAAGGCAACCGGGAACAGTACCAGGAAAAACCAAAGCCCTTTGAGCACTTCCTAAGTGATACACAGTGACCACCGTTCGCACCCGTATTAGACTGCAGCAACCATTACCTTATCCGTTCATCATTCCCCAGGCTCGTTTGAGCGTATTCGTTGCCTGGAATTTGGTCCGCTTGGAAAGCCGTTCCTGCTGTCTCAAAAGGTCCCTCTCCGATGCTTGAGGGAGCACCCTTTTTTTGCTAAACTTAAATGTGAAAAAATTTGCAAGGTTAGGCTGAGTGATCTTAAGAGCCACAGGGGCTACATGCCGAAATTCTTCAATGGGTGCATCCAGTTTGGGCCTAATAGGATCACATCGAAACAAGGGATAATCCGGAACTTCAGGAGGAGCCAAAGCGGGGAAAGAGATTCGCAGCTGCCTTTCAACAACGTCCAGGTGGTTTTGACCAGGATGAGGGGATATCCAAGCACCATCGTGTAATAAAAGAACAGAATGCAAAGAGCCCAACGAATGGAGCACATCAAGAGCACATTTCACAATGAGTCGCTCAATAACTTCAAAGAACAAAAAGGAGGCATTCCTGTTGACAGCACTGGTTCTGGTTTCGCCTACCCAGTCAGGCGGGTTGGCTAACAAACTGCGACATGCCATAAAGAGGTCCATTGCAAAGTCGTATAATACAGGAGGTAGGTGCGGGTATCCATAGTCCTTGAGAGAGGCATCCACTTCGTCAACCGAAGACACGTTGATAATATGGGTTGGCCATCTTTTGACAAAGTCAGGAAAATCTTGCAGCTGCAAATTATTCTGTTGTCTCTCAAGCCAAGCTCTAAGGTCCTTGGTCGGAGGGAGTCTAGCTTGGACATGCAAACGGCGGAGAATTTCATAATGCGCATGCACTAGGTCAAACTCGGAATGCGTAGAGCCAAACAGTGCAGTACGTAGATCCGAAGGAAAGAGTTGCGCGCTGGGTGGGATGGCATACAGCCGACCACGGTCATCGCATGAGGTAGGGCGGTAAACCACCGGTTGATGCGCCGTACGGTTGCGGTGATGGGTTAGGTATTCCTGTAATCTGACCACCCACTGGGGGTGTTGACCCACTACCTTGGCGGCCAAAGGGCACGGTAGAACCGGGAGTTCAATATAAGCAACCGTATCCCTTTGCGCTTCATCTGAGTACTCAACAGGGAAGAGGCCAAACCCCAATTCCTGAAGCAGGCTAAAAGGAGGAGGGACAGAAATTTCCTTAGGTGTCCTGCCCTGGATTGTTTTGGAATGTGCAGCTGCCTGTCCAGCTACCCAATCTGCCAGTTTATTGCATTCACGTGGCAAATATATCTTGTGAACGTTGGGGAGATATGCGAGAATGCGTTGACACCGCTGCATAATCGGGATAATATCCATCTTTCGTAACCTACTTCGAAATTGAAGGTAAGCAATGGAAGAATGTCACCTTGAAGGTAGAGGGAAGGAATCTGCTTCTTCTGAAGCCGAAATGTGGACACCAGCCTTTCCAATTCCAAGCAGGCCGCCAAACATGCTTCAGCTTCTGCCACCAGATTGTCAGCGCACTTGGGAAGCGCGACAGCTACCAAACTGCGAAATTGAATATCAGTGGAAGACCCCTGTAGGACAACCACTCCAGCACCTCCTTTTTGTTGCGTTTTGAACGCAGAGCCATCAAACTGAACAAGCACAGCATCAGACTCAGGCATAGCCTTCAGTGTCAGTAGGGCACGGGCTGGCAAGTCCTCCTCAGCGATAAGCTGAATATGGCTTTCCCCACACTCACAGTGGACAACTTGGAGTCTAACTAGAGCTGTCGGGTAGGGGAACTGAGCTGGGGGAGAGAAGAGATGTTTGAGCAGCGGACTAGTTTTATGCAAGGTAGCGACAATGGCACCTTTTTCTAGTGGGCTATTGATCATCAACCCTTTTTTGGGCAGAAGGGCGGAATCAATGGGCAAGTGTGACAACCGATATATTCATCGAGGAGGTGACTGTCGCAGCAGCGCACCTGCATCGTCATAGGAGGGCGATGGAGGTTTGACGTAACACTTCTAGGTAGGGACTGCCAGACCTCGTGCGCAATTGCTTTGACAGCTGCTACAAGGTCCATGGGAGCCTCCGGGTTAGGATCCTTATCTAGTGCTTTGCGTTGTTGGAGGAGTCTGCGCATATGGAACAAGGCGTGGACTTGGACGACTCCAGACTGCAGTTGAGGAGGGCGATCTAACTGAGGTTGAACCCAAGCTTTGAGGGGCAGATAAAACGAGTTGAGTACAAGTGACAGCACAGGGCAGAACTGACACCAATGGTCAATCGTGTTTGAACCGCACCCACACAAAGTGCATGGAGGCACCGGTGCTGGGAAGTCGCAGGAGGAGGCTTCAGAGTGTCGATATAAGAAACTAATGTCGTCCGGCACCGATGGAATAGTGCGATTACACCACTGCACGTATTTTTTTTCTGTCCTCCTCGTTGACATTGTACAACGACCACGAGTGGTCGTTCGGGCAACAGTCCTGGCACAGACATCCGCCCTCCGGGCCACATGGGAATTTACGACCTTCCTGCCCACAGCGCAAACATTGTCCTTTTCTGTGGACTTCTCCTCTCATACTTAGCCACAAATCATTATCCTCCGAGATGGCCCATCTCAAGATCGTATACCTTGGAATCGCGCCTATAACAGAGAGGGGTTGACACGCGACCCATTCACAGAAAGCAAAGGACGGAGCTTGTGGCCAAGCAGATGACTGTCTTCGGATGCGGAGGTGCCTCTTGGCCTTTTCCATCAGCGACTGAACAACCTCTTTCTTGAGGTAGTTATTAAACTTGATCGCCTTTGTAACCGCGGGATCATGGGCGCGCTCAATGTTATACAGTTGTTCAACTTGCGATTGGGAAAGATGGGAGCGAATCCCTTTCCAAGCCTCCAATGCATTTGCTTCCAGTCGCAGCAGTGGGCGTAATTTCACCTCCGTGGCTCCCAAAGTGTAGCCTTGCCTATGGAACAAACCTAACAAGGAAACAATTTGCATAAGGAAGGGGTCCAACAGCGGGCCAATTTTCAGCCAGCGGAGGATACCCACCAGATGTCGATTCATGAACCACTTGCGCCGTAAAAGAAAGGAGGACATAAGAGAATATATAGGATTGAGCTCCTTATCCGGGAAGAATTGCACCGACTGCGAGTAATAAAACAGGCTAAGGCAGTAGGTGTTGAAATAGAGAATCCTGACCTTCACACTGTGAGCACCTGGTGGGAGGAGTTGTAGTCGTTGGCTCATTTTATTTATTTGCTTTTGGAAGCGCACTTGGAATGGGTCAGGGTCAGAGCCCCTTCTCTGGTGTGGACGTGTGACAAGGTGCCCCGCGGAGTACACCGGTAGCCCGAGACTGATTGTTTGGTCTTGAACACAGTGCATTCCGTACCCCGATCTATCAAAGGCCGCCGCTTCAGCACCTTCCACCACATAGTTAGGCAGCAGGACGGTTTTTGCTCGGCACTGGCAGCCTTTCGCCGCTAAGGCCAGAACCAGTTCATGGCCATTTCGGATCATGTCATGGAGGTGGTTCTGTTGGCAGACAAAGCCATGCTCACCTCTTATAACTAAAACCGGGTAATCCCTCTGAGATGACATTGCCGCAGCCATGAAGGAAGCAAATCCCCGGACTGATTGCACCATCGCCTGTAAGTGCTGAGCAGTAGTGGGTAAATGGAAGACAGTGAGGACTGGGACATCTACAACGCGGAGGCTAATCGCCTTCCAGCAACTGTGCTTGTCCATTTGGATGCCTGCCGTATTCCACTTATTAATTTTGGACATCACAGTTGTGAGCCAATTGTCCTGTGTAAGGTCCCCCTCGCCCACCAGGGTGGTGTCATCAATGTACCCAGAAACGATGTGCACTCGTGGGACAAGATTTAACGAAGTGAAGATGGGATCCATGGCTAGGCAGAAAAGAAAAACCGAGGACGAGCGTCCCATGTCTACCCCAGACAAGATCTTTCGAGGCGGCAGTAACCTGCCTTGCACTTTGTGTTTAATAAATCTTCCAAACAATAGCCTCCTGAAGGTATTGATGATCCAGACAGGCGCCCGTGCAATGAACAAGATACAAAGGATCCAATAGGGATAAATTCGCTCAAACGCCTTGGAGAGGTCCAAAAAGACACCGATTTGTTTCTCAGGTTGGTCCAAAATTTCCTGAATGCGTTGAACAGCAGCTTGGGGTTCTCTGAAGTGGTTGAGCAAGGTTTGGGCAGGGTGAAACCAGTCTCTTGTATACTCAAAGAGCAAACCTGCGATTGTACCGTCCTCCAATCGATCGAAGGTGTCTGCCATCCCAAGTGGCCTAAAATAGTCAGCGGTGTCTCCTAGTTGTGCTTTAGGAATCCACACTCCCAATTGAGTGGGGGGTGGGGCTTGGTCTGTCATATGCCATAGATGGTTTTGCTGCAGCAACCTAGCAGTGAACCTGGAGTTAACTCGCCAGGCAGCATAAGGGACCCCATCAGGGCCAGGCGCAGAATCCTTGGTACCCAAAATATGCTGTTCATATTTATCCAAAGTAGGGAGAGGAATGGGAGGCCACGGTTGTTTGGCTTGCTTGTATTCCTGCAGAGACTCATTCCACAAGGGGTCATAAACCACTTG
>VSDK01017774.1:430360-448766 GCA_009767595.1 Symbiodinium kawagutii | reverse complement strand
ACATCTACTGGTGAAACGCTTTGGAGCCGACAAGCAACGTCGGGGCAGGCCCACTACACTTTGGAGAAGCCGGTGAAGGACCACGTGAGAGAGATCGAGGCTCCGAAGACCACTGGCAAGGCCTTGGTGCGAAAGGAACCACCTGGCCCTCCTCCGGGAATGCACGCCACTCGCGAGAGTGAGCCTCCAAAAGCGAAAGCCAGACCCTCAGATCCTTCGACAGCATCAGCAGCAGATCCTCCAAAAGCAGCCAAATCTGCACCGCCACCGAAGCCAAATCGACCAGCACCCAAGCCACCTTCACGACGTGACCCCTATGACCTTCCAGGTTCACCACGTCTGACTCCTGAGGCTGAGGCGCGCTTGAAGGCCGAGAAAGAAGCTAAGGTGGCGAAGACCGACACTCCAAAAGAGGACAAAACCAAACTTGAGGCGGTCGTGACGGAGAAGGGTGTTACTGAAACTGCAGCGCCCATTGCTTCGTCATCCGCCAGCAGCAGTGCTGTGCCTACTCCGGAAGCTACTCCGGGTACGCCAGTGGAATTTGGACCCAAGAAGTTCAAAGCTCCTCCAATGCCAAGGGAGACGAAGAAGGAGCCGATGCCACCGCCAGGTCCACCTCCATCGAAGAAAGAGCCCGAGAAGGACAAGAAGGAGGAGGAGAAACCTGCCGAGAAGACTGCCAAAGCAGAAGAGGGAGTCATCCCGCCTGCCAGCGGAAAGTTCGAAGGGTATGGAAGATCTCAGCCGGCCGCTACCCTCAGTGGTAAGCCTGAAGAGGCGACCAAATCCGTGAAGACATCTCGCTGCAGTCAATGCAATGCCCTGACCGTTGATGGTCAGCTTGCTTGCGATACATGTGGCAAAAGGTTCTTTGAGACTCCAACTGCACTTCGCAAGAAGTTGGGCGAGAGGAGGATGCAGGTGATGGAGAGGCTTGGATTGAGGTTCAACCTCAGTCAGGAGAACATCGCTCGATTGACAGCTGAGCAGGCCAAGGAGCTTACCCTTGTCAGTGGCTCAAATCAGCGCGGTGTTGAATCACCTGAAGCTGCCCTATTGACCAGAGCACGCCAGAGGTGCAAGAGAGCCCACGATTTCGGCTACCACAGCTGCGTTGATCGCTTCACTTATGATGTGGATTTTAACCAACACATGATTGAAGAAGGCTGTGGCGAAGAAGACATGAGGTTGCTTGACCTGCTTAAGCATGGACAGCTTGCTCCTGTCGGCCGAACCCAGCAGCAGATCAGCATGGGTATTGGTGCTCAATCTGGCATTCGTCATCAGGCCGCTGCCAAGCTCTGCTATCTAAACTCTGATCCAAGATCATTCCCCGAAGAATACCAAGGGAGGTTCGACAAAGGTTGGTGCATCATGTTCAAAGAACGGGTGCTTGCCCACAACGACTACATCGCTCACTTGCAGCGACATCCATATGAGAACCAACTCATCACATGGAAGGGCGTGACCAGTGTCGACACTCGCAACCTTGGATGGTATGCCTTAGATCGTGTTCTTGAAAACATCTACTGGTACAACTCAAAGCCAGCAAGAGATCAGGCAACCGAGAGGGAGAAGCAGAGTGAGCGTGCCTTGGAGCGAAATCTTCAAGCCAAGCGGAAGGCCCAAGAGGACGCCAACAGAGCTGCAGCAAGCACGGCAAAGACGGAACCCAGCGAACCGTCCTCCGCCAGTGGCAGCACTGTGCCTCCAGTACCTGAGCCTTCACGTCCTCCATCTACAGCTGCAAAGGCGAAAGCTACACCTACTGAGGAACTTCAACGACCTACTTGGTGGAGAGGCCAATGGTGGCTGATGGATTCACATGGTGAATGGATCCCCAGGCCAAAGTAGTTGTGTCTTTCTTCTTTGTGGGCGAAGCCCCTATGCGCAACCTTCGCAGGTTTGCCCAGGGTTAGTTCCCAACTTCTAATGTAGCGCACGTCATCATGAGCAAATTAACTCATTGATTAGCCTCATAATCTTCTTTTGCTGTGTGATCCCGAGTTGCCGTGGTGTAGAGCGACGCCGCTCGTGCACAGGGTGCGCACCACGCGACGAGGGGGGTGTATTTTAACACCACGTATATCACACATGTATCATATCATCCTGCCACTGCAGCATGTGAGGCTCAGGTGAAAAAGGAATGCTTGCGTCCGTAGCCTGAGTGTCACTAGCTTAACGGTTTGTTTATTTGTTGGGCTATCATACCTATAACTGGTTGAAGCCTGAAAATACACTTCAGCAGCAGCTACATCATCATCATCATCAGCAGCAGCAGCATCATCAACATCATCATCATCAACGACATCATCATCATCATCAGCGACATCGTCATCATCATCATCAGCATCATCATCATCATCATCATCATCAGCATCATCATCATCATCATGATTATCATCCATTTCAAGGATCATGACGTTAGTCTTTTTGAATTAGTATATTGGAGGCTGCTATAACATTGCCTTTCTCGCTCTCGGGCCAACCGTCGTCTAGTTTTTTTGAATTGCATGGTCCAGTTGCAACGAATACCCAAGCTGGAGGCGATCGGCGACAAGGTCGACCAGTTTTCGCCTTAACGCCATAGACACGGTAACCAAACTGTAGACAGTGCCATCTGCAAGATGAATGTGTCAAAATTCTTGCTTCAAGAACAATTGTATATGAGGTTTTGTGGGCAGTGCAAGATCCCGTGGCAAGATCAGCGTAACAGGAGGTGCAAGATGTGCCAAAGTTGTACATGAACCTTTTTGAAAAAATGCATGCAAAGTCCCGGCAAACAGCATCCTAAATAATAAGCAAACAAAATCACCGGCACAAAAATACCATCACATAGAAGCACCAGCACCGAAAAAACCAGCCATGTGGTCATGCAAGCTTTAGCCGCCACAGTGGTCGACCAAGTCGACAGTGGACGGCCGCACTCCTTACCCAGCTAAAATTTGACAAAAGGCTCAATCCCCACACACTCCTGCCAAAATCAGGAGGAAAAAAGATGCCAACAAAGGCGACGCAAATCCACACGCACAAAATGACGAGGTCAACCAAACACCGGCACACAAAATCAAGAACATCAGCCAGCACACAAACTCACCAGCACGCAAAAACACCAGCACACCACTAAAAACACCGGCATTCAGAGACATCAAAACACCAACAAACTAACAATATCACAACACAACCCCACAAAAACATCAGCGCTCAAAAACACCAGTCACGAGCACACAATTCAGAGGACTAGCGCAGGATACTTTTACAGGAGTTTCGCTTTTATGGAAAAAAATCAAACGCCGAGAAAACATTTCTGCACAATTCGAACAAAATGCAGCAAATCGAACGGCGCACTGCGTAAATCCGACGCCAACGAAGTCACCGCAGGTTGCACAAACGGAATGAACATTTGCACCGCAGGGGCCTCAAACTTCCTTCCCGACATGAAATCGTTGAGTTTCACAAATTTGGATAAAACCCGCTCCACTGGTCCCAGTTTCATGGGGAAATGGCACGAAGCAATGTTGATGTAGATTGTGTATACATTATAAGTACACACACATATACACATATAAAGATATTAATGTAAACCAAACTTGCTACTTTGTTCTCTGAGCAGTCTTATGCGCGTTTGAATGATTTTTTCCGTTCCTCCCACATGCTTCGAAACATAGTATGGAACAAGGAGGCTAGGATATGCACCATAAGTTGATAACGTGTTGAATGAACATGAACTTGGAAATGCCAATTGGCAATGCTTAGTGTTTTGCTGCACCTGTTGGGTATGCAGAGCTTGCGATGTATCGCAGCTCAAGGTTCAAAGAAGCCTTGTTTTTCGAAGGTCGTGTCACGGCCATGGCTTTGCGCACATCGGCGACCCGATCCGGCTACATGTTGAACCTTGTCACCCATCTTCTTGCACAACACTTTTCTTGCACAGCACTGCAAAAAATCCTGGTGGTTTCAATTTTTCTGCTGCTAAGGATGGAGACATCAGTGGGGGTGGGGGATTTTAGTGCCGATGAGGCCGGAGTGCTGGGAAAAAAATGTGACATTCAAAGCAACGGGCCAGCTGCCCCTGTCCCTCTAAAACATTGTGCCAGAGGCTCCATTGGCGGAAAGGATAGCAGTAGATGCAGATGCAGTCAAATTTCGGTGGAATGGACGTGTGCCGCGTCTGCAGAATTCCCCTGGCATGCTGCAGCTTTTGCAGTTTCTGCACCGAGTATTTGGGTGATTTGATTTTTCCAGTTATTTGCACAATTGGCTTTTTGGTTTTCCAGTGACTTGATTTCTACTTCGATTTTTCCAGTGATTGGAAAGTTATTCGGGCAGTTTAGACGATTTTATTTCAAGATGCACTGAAGGGAACCAGCGCTGCAGGGAGGCTGTGTGTATGGCACCTGTTTTTTTTGAGTTTCTTCCGTGCAGTTTTAACAAAAACCATACCTTTGGCACGCAAGAAGGAGACTGTGCAGTTGAAGCCCCCTCTTGAATTTTATGTTTGGAAATATCACGTGAAAGGTACGCAGTTTGCCTGATGCGCATTCTAAGCTGCTGAGTGTGAGGAATGTACTGGGTCTTCTCTACATCGTGCAGCTTTAGACGGGGACTTCAGCGCCGTACAAGATGCCCTCCAGGTGCCCCCTTGCCACAGAAAAAGATGGAATTTTGATGAAGGCTCAGATGTGTTTCGATGTGTTTTGGGCGGAGGCCAAACCAGATCAGCTTTCCAGCCGGTTCACCTACCAAACGAGCCCTGCTCTCAGCGGAGTTCGCTGCTTTCTTTTGTCTTTTCATGTGGCACTTCGTGGCGTCAGGAAACCTGAAAGGAGAGCTTCAAGAAGGAAGCGGGGAAGCAATTCATTTGGCAGCCTCGAGAGGACATGAGAAGGCAAGTGGCAAGAATAGTTTCCCAAACCTTTTAAACGTTGTGTGACAAGTTGCATCTTGGAAATATGATGGCAATGAGACGGAGGTTGCCCGTTTGCTTGTGTCCCTCGGGGCCAAGATCTCAAGCAAGGCACGGCAATGCAGGGCCGTTGTGATGTAAAACTGCGCCACGTTGGCGCTTCTGCTTCTTGTGCAGATGGATCAAATGTTGAGAGCGTTGCGCTGAGGTGACGCGCGGCTACAAGGATCATTACAACGTCTTCCATGCTGCGGTGTATGCAGAGGGAAAAGGTGGATCGTGCTCCATGGCAACATGGCTTTGGTTCCCCTGTTTTGCCTTCACAGAACAGCAGGAACATCAACTTGATGTACAGCTGGATTCCGGTGGAAGGCACAAAAAATATTAAGAAATCACGACACTGTTCAATAGGGAGACTTCGCTGAAAACAAGGTATCCTACTTGCTGGAAATGCAAGCAGACCCGATAGAACCCAATGGGCTTCTCAGCTTGCAAGAAGACTTGAAGCCGCCGGGGGTTGAGATCTCAAGTATCTGCTGTGTTGCACCAATTCTTGGCAAAATTTGAATTAAAACTAAAAATGCGTTTTGTGAGACCGTATATGTAAGGATAGCCGTGGCGTAGGAAAAAATAAACTGCTTCATCACGACAAGGGATGTAGGTTTTGTTGTGATTGGTCATTTGTCGGTGGCAATGGTGACTCAGTAACCATCAGTCGCCTCTTGCGGCTCGTTTGTTTAGGAAACGTTTCCTGGAAACCGAGGGATGGGCGCAGTGCCTTGCATTTGGCCTACCAAACTGGTAGCATCGATCTGATCAACCTTCTGCACCAAGCAATCCCAGACTGGCTCGCTTTCGAGGACCCAAGCTGTCATTGTCACTTTGATTTCTGCATATTTCATCATATTTCATCCATTTAGCATTGTCACTTCTTTATTTTGCTCATTCGATCCACGGCATTCTGGAATGCTCAGGAGGATCTTCTGAAAAAAGACATCCCATTGCCCCTTGAGCCTCGCCGGGTTTTACTTATTGAAGCCAGGGCTGTTCAATGCAGTGAACCCGGTCATTGCTCTCCTGATCAGGAAATCGGCGTTCGCTATGACAAGCAGCCTGGCGGCAGTCTCATCAGCTTCGGTCCCTGTTGTTCAAGACATGGCACATGTGATCACGGGTATTGTTGATAGCAAGTCAACAATGGTGGTGACGTTCCAGCGGTCTCAACAGCTACTAATTAAATTATAGGCGCTGAACCGAGTATGAATTTTCATGAATGAGCACATCCAGTGCACAGATATGTCTGCATGATATGAAAGCCATGCTGAAGATATGATGTCTTCCGAATAGAACGCCACAAATTGAAAGCCCAGCATGGAGGCTGCAGCTCGGCAGGTCGCAAGAGTGCCAGCAAAAGTCTTTGAACTTTTCACTCTTGGAGGGGAAACGAACAGATCCTTTGTTCTCTTCAAAGAGTAATGAGGTGAACACAATTAACAAATCCCAACCATTCGCAACCGAAGAAAATGAAGCGAAAGCAGTTCCTTGAGTTGGAAAAGGTGTTCAGAGATGGGGTGTGGTCAGGGCATTTCCGCATCCCGGACCTGTACTTCTGGGTGTAGGTGTGTAGGTTGAGATAAGGCCGTTGTTGCATCAGAAACATCATGGCACAAAAACTCAGAGACCAGTGAAACGTGTGCTGCGTGCGCCCAGGATGTCGGAGGATGAGTTGACAGAAACTGCGCAACTGACTCGCCAATCTTTGCAAGTCCTCCTTGACAATTTGCCGTGACTCTGGCTGCAATTTGCCGCAGGTCTGTGCTTGGTTTGTCCTGGTGGTGTTTGATTCCCTTCCCTCGTCCCTGGCCCAAAAGTCTTCGAATCTATGGCTACTGAGGCATTGCGTTCCCAAGTTCTTGAAACGGATTGAGTCAGCTCAACTTCGAGCAAGTGGCGGGATCAGCGATATGGATGGAAAGTCAATCGCCAGATCCATCAAAACAGAGGTCACCCGACCAGATTTTTCAGCACTCCTGCAGAACCTTCCAGTGGGATTTGGGTGCTGTGATTTGGTGAAGCTCAACCGAGGACATTGCAAACTTGATGCGGGAAAGTCCAGAGGCAGCCTGTGCCTTGCTAAATTATTGTTCCCTACTCCCAGAAGTGACGCCACCTGGCCGAAACTGAAAGAGCATTTTTTCATGTGCAATCATCAACATGTTTCAAGAGCTTTGTCACCCTTGTTTGCCTGCAACTGCTCCCAAAAGCAGCCAAGGAGCGGTCACAATCCATTGCCCACGAGGGTGCCTCTATCCTGAAGAGTTTATTTCTTCAACGTTCATTGAAATCAGCGACTTTGCCCTTTGCAATTCCCTTCTCGCTTGGTCATTTCAATTCAGTTGGCGCTGATAAGGTCAGCTTTCAGCCGAGAACATATTCGCAGAGTTTGCAAACAGCGCTCAACATGCGAAATGACTTGCTAGTTGCTTTGACGCAATGATGATTTCCATGCTTTCTGTTGGATGATGTGCTATGTGTTTGCCGTTCCCGTCACAATTTTGAAGTGAGGAGACCTTGGATTTCTTGTGGTAAGGGGACCAGGTGTGGTAGGACCTTGTGCCGTCGAGGTCTTTCACTTGAAAGATGACGCCATGGCCTCAAGGGATAAGGGCCTGTGGTAGGCCAGCCCCTGTGCACTGAGAGGCTTGGGTCAACCAGTATCAAGATGTAGCAAAGCAGTTTCCAATGCAGCTTCATCTTGGGATTTGTTCTCACTCGCGTTCCTTGTTTCTGACATTTCTCGTTGCGACAATCTGCTGGTCTTGCCTCCATCATCGGACTGCTGTGTCCTGCCCCTGCTGCCTTGTCTCCCAGTCTTGTCTCCCGTCGCTCGCTTTAGTTTCTATGTCCCGCTGCTGTCCTTGAACTATGCCGGTGCAATTTTCATCCTCTGCAATGGGCAGTAGGATAGCGTAAAACCATGGCTACAGCAGCTGCAAGTTCATTCTTGAGGTGTCCTGCTTTCCGCATGCGAGCATGTGTCTATTAGCTCTTTTATTCTGTGTGAACATGTTTTTTTTCGTCAGAAATCTTGTGGGCTGTTTGCAGACTGCCTTTATCTTGAGCAGACTGCCTTAATCTTGTGTTACCCTAGTAAACTGGCGCAAGATCAATCCTGGCACATGCTTAAGTCCGCATGCCGTGTAAGAGCATGTGCGTAAAGATGTTTTGCAGCTGGCAGGCATGACATGCTTGTGCTTGTATATACTTTATCGAATTCCGTCATTGCTGGAATTCTTGGCAAACTAGTACTTGATTCAAACCCGGTTGTGATGCCTGGATGTGCTCCAGAGAATTATATAAGCCTATATAAGCCTCAAGTTTAGGGCCGAAGGCTGCCCTAAAGTATTACTTTCTTGAAGCTCATTTGGGAGCAATTGAAGTGTTGAGACGCTAGCTATTTTTTCAGGGGCATGCAAACCAACTAGGACTTGAATTTTATGTCTATTCTGTAGCACGGACCTTCCACGGATGTGGCTGCTATGAAGCATTGACTAGATTCTTGCCTCTCTCTGCTGTCTCCCTTGGTAATCTATGGTTGCGTGTGCTGACGCCACTAAATAGAACAACAAACCATGGGAAGATGTTTGTGCAGAGGTGTCCAGCAAACTATCCACTACTAAACTGAACACGAACATCATGCAGGGACTGAGTGGAATTCACAGTTGTGTAGTTGAATCCCGCTTGCTTGAGGTTTGGGACTACAATGACACAACGTTCGAGGGTCCCGCCTGGCAGAATGCCATCAAGAGCAATCAGAGCCATGTCAGCACTGCCGGCGGCCACTTCCATTTGCAGTCCAAGTCACGCGGTTGATGCAACACACTGCGAGGACCCACGTCGAGAAAGGGAAAAAGAAGAAACGGCGGATGGCTGGAAGAGACGCTGAGATTAAGATTTGCCACGCCTCTTGGAAGCAAGGGATCAAGTACTATCATAGCGTGACAGCGGCTCATTTGCCTCATTTGCATGTTTAATCAGTTTATATTCGAAGGAAGTTTGGAAGCCAAACATCCGACTTATGGAAGGCTGCGCCAGGTGGTTTTGTGCCCGGTGTGTTTTCACTAGTTCTGTGCTCCGGGATGGTCGAAAGGATGGCTTGGCACAGGGGCGGGTGCAGAGGTCTGTGGCGAAAGTATTGAGCAAAAATGCATGCCGCTGTGGCGCACATTGCGTTTGCACGTCTAAATCGTAAAGAACTGGGGCTTTGCAAGTTTTTGAAAGTTAGGATAGGTAAAAAGTTCATGCCGCTGTGGCATGAAGCGTTTGGGAAGTCAAATTCGACAAGACACTGAGGGTCTTGCAACGTTTCTTGATGTCAAGACTGGCAAACATCGCATGCTGTTGTGTCGCGAAGCGCATTTGCAAGTCAAAAGCGCAAAAAAGCGGGAAGGACATTTGACATCATTTGAACAGTCAAAATCGCCAAAAGAATGAAGTGGAATCGGGGTATTTCTTTGGGTGGTGTTCCAATCGAGATAGCCGCCACAGATAGATGCTAACAGAGATAAATGCAGATGGAGAAAGAGAGGCAGATAGACAGACAAACGGACGGACAGACAGACTAGATTGGATTAGATTTGATTGACCGATAGACAAGCATAGAAAGACAGCAATTTAGATAGATAGATAGATAGATAGATAGATAGCTGGATGGATAGATATAGATATAGATACAGATGTAGATATAGATATAGATAGATAGATAGATAGATAGATAGAGCCTGTGTGAGGTGGCAGACAGCCACGCCCAGCGAGAAAGAGAGAGGGAGATAGGTAGATAGATAGATAGGTAGTTGGACAGACACATAGACAGACAGTAATTTAGTTAGATCGACAGACAGATAGATAGCTAGCTAGCTAGATAGATAGATATAGATAGATAGGTAGATGGAGATGGCGATGGAGAGAGAGAGAGAGAGAGAGATGGATGGATAGATAGATAGATAGATAGATAGCTAGATAGATAGATGGATAGATAGATAGACATTTAGAACAATATCTGTATGGATAGATAGAGATAGATGTTGACAGATAGATATAGATAGAAAGAGATAGATGTAGAGAGATAGATATAGATAGAAAGAGACAGATATATATATATATATAGAGAGAGAGAGAGATCGAGAGATAGAGAGACCGAGCGATAGATGCATAGATAGATGGATATCTAGACAAATTGATTGACAGATAGATAGACAGATTCATAGAGATGAGTAAGATAGACAGGCAGGTACATCGTTAAGTAGGTAGAGAGGTAGTGAAGAGAGATATACGAAATAGAAAGATAGACACATAGAAAAATAGACAAATAGGCAGATAGGCAGATACATGGGTGGTTCGATGGTTGGATAGCTAGATGAGTACGCAGATAGACAGGTAGAGAGACAGATAGCTAGACAGACGATCAGTCCGATACCAGACAGATTGACAGGTAGAGAAACAGATATGGATAGTTAGAAAGTGCCATAGACAGGTAGCTAGGTAGATAGGCAGACAGAAAGATAGATAACTGGATAGAGTCAGACGGAGACACAGAGAAACAGACAGACCGATTCCAGCTGCCTGTCGCTCTTTCAGTCGATCGTTTTCTTGTCCATGTATTGCAAACAGCCCCACTTTACCATAGTATTCTCATTTTGGAAACTCCGGCCTTTGCCAAACTCCTGTGCTGTCCTACTGGTATGTAGAGAGATTCGTCGAGACGTGCACATATACAGCATGCATGTGAGCATAACAAAAAATAGTTTTTCCATGCATGGGTAGATAAATGGACACGTAATCGAGTAAAGAATGCAGACACATAATGGATAGATAAATATGGCTGATGCACCGCTAAAAAAACAAATACTGGTGCTTGCCCCATCAGTGCGTTGAAAGACAGTCAATCTTGATCGCCCTGAGATACCAAATCTGCTGACAGCGGAGTACTTTCAGGCAGGAAGAAGTACTTCCGTGAAAGGAAGATATCTCTGTAGCGAAGTACTACAGTACAAACGGGTTTTCTGTAGTGAAACTGATCTCTGTACAAATGGGTTTCCGGATCCGATCTTTCAATGGCTCCGGCAAGGCGATCATCGATGCAGGCGATGCGGACCCGGAGTATCAACGATTCGAGAATTCAGCGCCCTGGTTGACAGCAAATCTGAGGGGTATGCGGAGCCTAAATTTGGATGAAGAACACCAGGTGACAAATCCTTCCATACGCACTTGTAAGATGAAATGGTTGGATCAAAATGGGCAAAGGGACTGGTAGCTAAGGTGGTCCGCTCATCTATACACTATGCTTTTTGGCATGGTGCGTGCATGTATGACGTCCTGCAGGTCCGGTTGAAGCAGCAGGGACTATTGGTCCTTTTTCACATCTCAAGCGCTGTCCCGTGCCAGGTGGCAATGAGCTTTTGGGCTGTCTTGATCCTTGTATTTGAAACCGTCATGTCCCTTGGAGCACTGAAGAAGTGGTGGTTCTCAGATTTAGTCACTGCGGTAGACCAAGAAGATCGAGGGAAACATGTAGCAAAGTGTCGCAATTAAGCATTTTTGAGGCTGCTGCTCGAAGAGAGTACCAACGTCGACGACCACAACCCCAGGACCGAACTGCTGAAGCTTGTGATGGGAAGGTCCTGGGAAGCTTGGGAGAAGATTGGGAGAAGGTGAGAGGGTAGAAGGTCTGGAATCTTGACAGCACCAGGATGCTGCATGGTGGAGGTGGTGGCTTTGTGGCTGCTTGGCGCAAAGTGAAGCGGCAGTGTTGGCAGCGCCCCAAACTCGAAATTTCCTTTGTAGTTGTAGAGGAAACGTCCCAATTTTTGGGTGATGAAAGCTGTGTCCAGCTGGAGTTTGGTCAGCTGCAGCTAGTTTAGTATGGGGGTGGAGGGGCCCATGGTGTGAATTTCATGTGGA
Source organism: Symbiodinium kawagutii (assembly GCA_009767595.1). Lineage (NCBI taxonomy): Eukaryota > Dinophyceae > Suessiales > Symbiodiniaceae > Symbiodinium > Symbiodinium kawagutii. Next base: position 436,897 of record VSDK01017774.1, on the reverse strand, counting down.
ACTCTTCCAGGTCTGTTTCTTGCCGGCTTGAAAAAGTCCAAACAGTAGACGTGTCAGGATGATTCGGGTCACTGTGAAGAAACAGATATAGCAGACAGCCAACAACAACGACGACGACGACAACAACCACAACAACAACAACAACAACAGCAACAACACCAGCAACAACAACAACAACAACAACAACAACAACAACAACAACAACCACAACCACAACAACAACAACAACAACAACAACAGCAGCAACAACAACAACAACAACAACCACAACCACAACCACAACCACAACCACAAGAAGAAGAAGAAGAAGAAGAAGAAGAAGAAGAAGAAGAAGAGAAGAAGAAGAAGAAGAAGAAGAGGAGGAAGAAGAAGAAGAAGAGAAAGAAGGAAGAAGAAGAAGAAGAAAAAGAAGAAGAAGAAGAAGAAGAAGAAGAAGAAGACAAATAAGAAGAACCAAAATCAAAATAAGACGAAACATGAGCATAGCAGAAGCATACAGACAGGAAACAGAAACATACCAGAACAATACAGCCATGTAGAAGCAACATAGCAGAAGGAGACAGGCAGGAAGCAAAATCACACTAGAACGACACAAACAGGAAGAAGAAAAGAGAAACAAGAAGAAAGAAGGAAGAGGAACAAAAAAGAAGAAAGAAGACAGAAGAAAGAAGAAACAAAAAGAAAAAGAAGAAACATACATTGGTGGGGGATTTCGGGTACACGGCGGAATCAGCCAGCCAGCCAGCTGGCGGAATCAGCCAGCCAGCCGGCCGGCGGAATCAGCCAGCCAGCCGGCAGGCGAAATCAGCCAACCAGCATACTACTATTAATATTCTTATTGCGACTCTACGACTACTACTACCAGCTATGCGGCGGAATCAGCCAGCCAGCCAGCTGGCGGAATCAGCCAGCCAGCCGGCCGGCGGAATCAGCCAGCCAGCCGGCTGGCTGGCGGAATTCAAGTTGTCCCCGGTTTCCCCACCTATAGAAAGATAGCAGAAGCACACGGACAGGAAGAATAACCTGGCGAGAACGATGCAGAGAGGAAAAAGCAACAGAGCAGAAGGATACAGGGAGGAAGAAGCACAAGATACCATACATGCAGGAAGGAAAAGGCAGACCACGAGGAAGACAGACAGACCAAAACCAGGAAACAAGAAGCACACATGGAAGGTGCAGATGAAAGAATTGTCCTTCGCACATTTCCCAGACATTTCAGGGTGACTGCTCAAACTTTTCTTCACCGCCCCCTGGGCCATGCGTTCTTTGAGTCTCAAGACCTTAGTGACACCCCATATCTGGCCTCGCGCGTGCTACCTTCCTATGTAGGCAAATGCTGATACAGAAGACCCATTGAAGGACTGTGTAAGGCATGGCATATTTTCCATTCCAAACTCAGTGGCCCCCAGGGTCATCGTCCAACATGCAACTTCGAATTGCCGCTGAATGCCCCGGCATATGACAACCCAGGTGGAAGATAGTCCGCAGCAAGGTGGCCGATGCTTACTTTGTGATTTGTGGCTTGGTACAGCGGCAAGATCTCTGAAGCTCAACTGAAGCACAGGCATCAACTGGCAGTGGGTCAAAACCCTGTACCCCTGGTTCCCCTATCATTAGCCATTGTTTTCCCTATAGTTTTGTTGCTATTATCCCCATTATTAGTTGCTTAATATTGACCCATGGCCAACTTGGAATCACATTTGACCAAGGCATGTGGCTACAAGTTGGATCGCTGCGAAGGGCTTCGTGGATTTTCTAATGGAGGCGCCTGTCTGATTTCGACTGATGCTGTGGCCTTTCAAGCTGGCGCTGTGTCCTGTAGGTGCTTCAATTCCTGGGATGTTGCTCTGTGGGCCAGCCGGAAAGCTACATTACAATGGGGTGCCCTGGCAGATCACAAAGAAAGCGTGTAGAAAACAAATCGCTGAAGTGCAACACATGGGGTGATTATAGCATTTTTTGCTGATGTGAACATACTTGGTGCTTTTTCTGGGCGCGCTATATTCAAGCAAGCTTTCTTATTTGTGCGATTTTGATTTGGTCCCGGCCGTCCCAGGAATTTATTGGATGTTTTCCGTTCAGTGGCTGCTCAATTGCTCTTCTTTCATCCCGAGAGACTTACCTGAACATGATCAGCACGGTAAGTGATTAGCGCAGTTTTCCTAGTCAGCCTCTGACACTGGTGCTCAGGAGCAAACTTGTGAATGTGGACGCTTGGCATAGCTTGGCCTGGCATGACGTCACGTTGCATTGTTTTTCTAATAGAGCATGCGGGCGGATGTCAGAACAGCTCTCCGGCCCGGCTGAGGTCGTTATTTTTTGTTTGTGGCTCCGCTTGCTTGAAGTCTTCAGCACAGCGGAGAAGAGCCTCGAATTGATTACGTGAATTTACGTGATGTTTTGATTAATGCACAGCTATCACCGCGTGACATCGAGCTGAGGGTGGCCCGAGCAATCCTGCCGATCAGAGATTTGGTGAAAGGCTAAACTTCAAGTCATTCATTGGCTCTGATTGGTGAAGTTGGTGTGGAGATGCCTTGGGATCCCTGGCAGGTTTGGCTCCTGCTTTGGTGGTCTTTTCTGTTGGTTCATACCTCAGAGCGGCTGCTGTAGCCTATGGCTGATCACTGGTATCAAGTCTGCCTGGTTTTAGGCTATTTCGCCTTTCTGCATGCGCTTTTTGCTCCTCAGCCGCACCTATTGGATCTCGTTTGTGGACCTTCAGTTGATTTGATTTCTGCCATGCATTGAGGCTATCAAAGATACCACGCTCCCTGTGTGGGGGCAGGTGCTATCGTAAGCTTTGCACAGGTGATTTTCTTGAGGAAGTGCGTTGGAACTGTCAGTTGGCAGGATAGGCAGCAATTTTTGTTTGTGGCCAATGTGTTGAAGTTCGGTGCCAGGTGTTCCACAGTAGCTGCTCGGCACAAATTCAGAACTTTGCAGCTGCAGAACTTTGTACAGAAAGTGTGTTTTGTGCGTGATGGAATCGGTGGCGTTGATCAAGAAGCGGGGAGGCTTTATGACACTTATCACAGCTTCCCTTCCAGAGGATTCGCTGCGTGGCTGAAAAGATGGTCAAAACAGCTTGGTCTTCATTGCAAGCAGTAAGCCCATGAAAGCCTAACAAATCCAGGAATACGGACAACTCGTTTGCCACAAAAGCTGAGGAACAATGTGCCAATAGATGAGCTGTTGCTTTGCTACCTGGCAGTCCTCATGTTCTCGATCCTTGTCAATTCTGCACACTTGTACAGCTTTCCAACCTGCTTTCCAACCCTCAACAGTTCTATGTTCAGAGTTGCAAAGGTAGCGCGACACAGGAACGACACAATCGCGATCACATCAACATGCAGATTCAAGACCACTTTTCTGACTATTCTTGGAAAAATCTTGCCCATATTCTTCCGGCACTGGCTTTGAACTCCCGAAGCTAATGCCGATTTTGACTTGACTGTTCGGTAGGCGGCCTGTGCCGCGCCCGCCCTTGTTTTTGATCAGGATCTTTTTCCTGAACATATTTATTGGCGTCATTGGCGAGCTATACCAGGATGAGAAGGGACGATCGGTCCAGCACTTAGTTGGAACATACTAGTACTATGTCGAACGGTCTGTGGCATGTCTGACACGTTTTTCGATGAGCGAACACGGCGGCAACAAATCCATTCCCCCAGATGCAGACATCTTCACGTGGTTTCACCCAGGGCTTTTGTTATCGACTCATTTAAGAAATGATTAAGAAATGGTTTCATCCCCTGGACCTGGCCTTGTTTTGTTTGGTTCTTTGAGTTCTCTGTTTTTTCCGAGCTTAGGAGTTGACCTTTCAAGAGCTTCGAGCACAGCAGACTGCTCAGATGTTGAGCTCCAAAGAAGTGACCTTGAAGCCTCCGGGTGACCTCCGGGTGATCTTAGCTGCTTAGCTTCTGCTCCGTTCACTGAGGGCTGTATTGAGCTTTCAGTTGCGAGCAAGAATACTGCCTTGCGCCGCCTGGCAAGCAACGTATTTTTTGTTTGCGAGCGTTTAGCTGCTTAGCTCATTCGGATTCCATGTGACAGGCAGATTCAGTGTCGATTCTTGACCCATTTTGACCCTCGTATTCCCAATATTTCCCTCTGAATTGTTATTCTGTTCAAATTGTTCAAGCCAACAGTCGACCTAGGCCCTTTGCAATGCTACTTGCGCTCATGCCAGATGCCCAGCACACCAGCCTTGAAGTGGGCAAGTGCCAGTGATTGCCCCAAAAGGTGATGAGATTTGCTCTCTGGGGGGGCACTGTTGTGTTGTGGACAATGCTCCAGCGCTGTTCAAGTGAGAGTTGGAAGCTGCGCTAACCATCCACGACTCTCATCCGCCAGAGGTCATTGCTGTGGTCGTTTTCATCATCAATGCGGGGGCTCAGCTGCTGCTTCTCTCAATAGTCGAGGGCTGGTTTATAACTTTTATCCAGTATTTTTTCTGGTGTCTGTTGAGGGCTGTGCCCAGTCAGTTTCGCTGTAAAGCTTTGCTGCCTTTTTCGCTTAGATTGTGCATAATTATGCAGTGGCGCTTGCCTCTTTGTGCAGTGAGCCTTGGCAACCTCAGTTCAGCATGGGATTTGTGAGGAACCTGTCCAAAGAATGCAGTGATACATTTCTAGGATTACACTGGGTGTAGGGGACGCCAGCAGCACAACACTGTTCGCGAGATCATTCTGTCACTTGCATGTGCTAAGGATATTTACTTTCTTACAAATAGTAATGGTCTTTTGCGTTTTTCAGCACCTTGGCTGCACGGGCCAAATTTTACACTTGCCACAAGCAGCCACACAGCTTGTTCAGCTCGTTTGCTCAGCTGTGACTGTGGAACTTTGCTCAACTGGACTTTGAATCTTCCCGTTGTGCTCTTGTCCTGCAGGGTCCCCCCCGTCCCCAAAATGAAATGTCACCTGCTTGAGCAGGCATCGACTGACCAAGCTTAATTTGCCCTGTGCATATGCTCCTCCCCTGTTGTGGACAGCTCCGCATTGAAGAAGATGAGGGGCACGCAGTGGCACGCAGTGGCCCGCACCACACGCGACGTGGTGATCCGCTGCTCCCTGGGGCTCACTATTGGTATCCCTGAGGAAACCCTGCCGGACCCATCGGCCTGGGGTCTTCCACCCCTGCAATCGAGTGCAAGACATCCTCAGCCGTCATCACCCCTGCTATTTTTCATCCCTTTCCGAATTCCTGTACTGATTTTCCAGTTGATGTTCTTCAATAAACACTCTTACTACAGGAGCTTGATGGAGCCTGCTCAGCTGATGTCAAGGTCATTTCATCAGAGTGAAGACTCATGCTGTAGTACGTTGTCGTGACTGTCAGGTGATCAATTCTGAAACAAGTCATGTCGGCATCGATAGATCATGCGATGTGTCTTCATTTGGTTCTCCAAGGTGTCCGAAAGAAGTCTGGGGAACTGGATGGTTTGGACATCATGTATCCAACGGTGCAGAGCCCAGTTTGGGCAAGTCTGGGTTCTTTTTGTCAAGAATTGCTGCCATGCTTTTTTTTTGGCACTTAGCTGTAGGAACAGTTGAAAGCAGCAAATAAACACACATACACACACAGACACACTCACATTTGCACATGCACCTCCAATCATGCACACACACACAATCATGCACACAACTTGTGTTGCTGGCTTTCATGGCGCTGGTGGTGGTGGTGGCGGCTACATAGACGAACGAGGAACACTAGTCAGTGGCACCAATGCGGCAAGGATTTGAGGTTGACCCGCGTCCATGGTGTGGAGAGTTTTTGCGAGAATGAAACACTGTAAATCACATTGCTTCCGGCAGTTTCTTATATATAAAATGATCTTAGACCGTCTCTGGCAGCAATTTTTAGATTGCTGTCGAGAATTGTGGGCTTTCTGGCAAAGTCAAACTGAAGCATTTTTGACTTTTTTTTTCAGTCTTCTCACCATGGCAAGTTTCGTGTGTTTCGTGCACACACTCTCCTACACACCCAACTCCTGAGCGCCTGACTTCGTAAACCCTTACACCCCTAAACCACAAATCTCCAAACCGCTAAAGCACCTAAACCCGAAGACTCTCAACTCATAAACCCTAAAACCCTTAAACCGTAAATTCTCAAACATCTAAAAACCCTAAAACTTACCTCCCTAAACCATAAACCCTAACCCTGAAACACCCAAACCCTAAGACCCTAAAATTTGACTCTACGCCAAACACCCATTGACTGCTGGTAGTGGAGCCAGGCCCGAGGCGGTGGGCCAACACCGGCTGCAACTCGATTGCTTGCGGAGGGATCTCTGCGCTTTCCAGCACTGCAGGGTATGCCCTTGTTGCCAATATTAGCTAGCACTGCTGGACGGTGTCCATGAATGTTTCTTTCATGGCTGACGCGGCTACGAACATGATAGTGATGACCGCGACGTTGATGACTTCAATACAAAGCGCCCCAGTTCCTCCTCCTCCTCCTACTTCTTTTCCCATAGTTGCTACTATTGCTGCTGCTGCTGCAACTGCCGCTGACGGACCACCATGCAGCAAA
>VSDK01017774.1:374671-430110 GCA_009767595.1 Symbiodinium kawagutii | reverse complement strand
CCTCCTGCTGCTGCTGCTGCTCCTGCTCCCGCGGCTGTCATGTCATGGCTACTGCGACTACTATTGTCTGTGCCACAATTGCTAGCATTAATGCGGGGCAGGCTCCTCATAGAAGTGCGGGACTATAGCAGCATTTAGCCTCTGCTTTCTCTTTAGGTTCAGGCACGGTTCGGCTGCTGGATTTGACCATCCAGTTTTCTTTTGCTTTCCATGATTTTCCTCGATCCCTCATTTTCCTTATTTGCTGAATGTTGTAAACTGCGAAACCCTTAACCGTACCTGATGATTGATCCAAAGTGATTATTCGTTCTATTCCTTGGCAGCTCCTGGTTTTGTGGTTCCATGTGAGTGACATGCATGACATTTACTTGTTGACATCTTCGAAGGGTTGAACAAAATAGTTTGGCCACAGGGGGAACGCTTGGTGCGAAGCGGGTTAGGATGGACGGCTTCCGAGGTGACAGCAACCGCAGATACCTTTGGATGTGCAAGCCTGCCCACGAAGCACCACCGCAGGAGGTGGGGTTGGCCGCCCAAATTAGACATGACCGTGGATGAAACAAGAGAGCAACATTAGCAACAAACAAAAGGCAAAGAGCAGACACAACAGCACCAACGATGCCACCAACAGCAACAACAGTGGAAAGGGCAATGGCAACAGCCACAGCAGCAGCAACAAGGACGACAGGCAGGAGTAGCAAGAGCAAGGGATAGCCAGGGATAGCAGCTGCGAACAAAGCGGACAATCACAGCAGCAAGAACTAAGAACAACAAGGAATTTGCCCTGCACAGGCGGCGTTTTCAAACTCTTCTCTTGCGTCGGTTTGGTGCACATTTTCATTTCATATCTTCAAATGTTGTTCCCAAAATGTCGTGGTTTCTCCAGTTCTCAAACTCGACATGTGCCGTCTTTCCCAGCTCGAGCACGTGTCTCAGAAATACAGCTGTGCTTTTTCAAAGCAGCAGGTTTGCCAATAGGTTTGTGCCGGGGAACGAGCAAAAATGGTGCAACCGGGATCCAAAAAATAGCAGACCAAAACGTCCAGCACAACACTTAAGACAACAAAACTGATAACGAAACCCAATACAAAAAAATAACGTCAATACACAAGGACAACCACAGCAACAGAACCTGACCAAAACGAATGCGCACGCACGCATGCATGCGACCACCAGTCCCTGTAGCATCAGCAGCATGTGCACGTCAAACAGAACGTTAACATGCCCTCCCCAACCCACCACCGGACATGTGAAGAACGTTCGGGACAAGTCAGCGACCTAAATTTTCACAACAGTACACGACACCCAGGAGTGGCAGGTGCCAAGAAACAACCAGGTCGCAACAACAGCAACAGTTTCCACGCAGCCGTTTCCACGCTCATTGTGGAAACGGGTGGATGGAAGTGACACAATGCAGAGACTCCTTCAGCAACTCTCTGACCCTCCAGGAAATCGGCACCCTGACCCTCCAGGAGCTGCAGCAAGGCTTTGTGAGGCAGCGCTTTTGATGTTGAAAATGTGAGTGCATCCTGTGTTTCACTGCGGCGAGATTTGCCAAGCGACTTTTCAGAAACACAGTTTAGCTGTTTTGAGCTATGTTGAGCTGTTTCAGATCTGTAAGTTGCATTCCTTGTGCTTTGCCTGTTCTGATTCGTTGAATCAATACATTCGGCGGTGCAGGGAGGCATCTGAGGGAAGCGGGTACTCGGCCTCGGCCTCGGTACTGTCCAGACGTGACCAATGATGGTTACTAACCAGCCATGATTGTGTCACTGCTGGTGTTGAGCTGTTACTGACCTGACCTGGATCCTATCACTGACAGGCTGCCTCCCATCACAGAGATGTCAAAGATGTTCGCTTTTTGGTGGTAAGTTCCTGAGTCTCGGGTTCAGTTGTGATTGCCAGATTAGTTTCATTCTTGTTGACCGTGCACAGTTGGACGATCTTGGACCATATCCCTGCTTTGATATGCCCCGGTGGTGTGTGTTTAGGATGCTTTGGTTTTGATAATTGCATAAAATTGCATTCACTTGATGTTTTCTCAAAATAGGGGTATCTCTAAATCATTCAATATCAAGCATTTATAGCAATAAACTACCATGTGCCATTGTTTAAGCTCCGCTCTCCGTGGGTCCCGCATTACACTGGGCACTGCATGGGCACTGTAGGCACCGCTGGGCGGAAGAATTGGCCACCTAGTAGGTTGCTGCCTCAGAGCCCAATCCATGGGCTGGCCTCAGTTCGGTGATCAGATGGGGGTGATGGCGTTCGATTCTCCTGGGTGTCCATTTTCTCGAACTCCAATTTGTTTCCAGAATATTCCTATGTTCACCTTGGACGGTTTATGGTTAAATATAGACTAATCAAGGGTACAGTGTCACTCGCCAGGGCGTCCTTGACTCATGTCATTTTGGATGCGGTCGCTGAAGTGTCTCCTTGGCAGGCCGCCAGGTAGCTCGGCATACCCACGCATAGCGCGTGTGTGTAAGGCCAGTGAGGCTTGCTCCAAATCTTGTGCAAAATCATATTTTTAAGCACTTGGTCTTGGGATCTCTTGGGGCTGTCGAAGAGCTCGTGTGCGGAAATTTTCCGATGGAGAATTCAACCTCCAGGATCAGCTCTGCAAAGCAGAGCTTATCTGCAGTTTCAGAGCGGGGCTCGAGGGGCTCGGATTTCAACGAATGGATGGAGTGCGAGTCATGGTAGCCTGCAAGTCATTGTCTGTAGCCTTCGATACCTGAAGGGACAATTGTGCACATAGTGACGTAGACAGCTTGCAATCTGCAGGCGGTATTTTTGAATCATAGACCATCCTAGGAGGAAACTATATGCCTCAGCAGACATGCTTATCTTTGATGCAGCCGAAGTTCTTGGAATGAAGACATTCCTCCGAATCCGCAAGCAGCTGGATTTTTCTGTGGTTGATTGTTTTTTGGTTGACACTCCTTTATAGTTCTCAAAATGTATAAAGTCTTCAAAAGCACTTGGGTGAGATTCGGGCAGTTCAGAGTGCGGGGATGTGGAAGACACAGCTCTATTTCATTGTTGCGGCTTGGCTGGCTACTGCGGCTTCTAACATGCCCCTTCGGTCGCTGGCTCAAAATCATTCCTGAAACAGAACATGCCCATGGAAACGCAACACGTTCAAGCATGGTTCAAACAGTGTCTCTGAAGAACCCATCGGATCTGCTTTCGTTCAAATTGCAACGGCAATGTATACAGACAAATCATCGCAGCGGAGCACATGTCCCACATCTATTGTACGGTATCCTGTTCAGGATCTGCCACAGGTCGAGTTGTAGGGGGCCCTGAATGAAGTGCCATGTGCGGTTGGCTTCGAGAGTGTGAAGTGCACGGCCCGCAGAAAGTGTGGCATCCCAGGTACTCGTAGCATTCAGTGGAGGTCAAATGCTTCAAGAATGGTTGTTGCTTTTACTGTAATGATTCGTTGTGATTAATGATGGGTAACGGTGGCAACGATGTTTGAGGTGATCATTTTAGTTTTACACTGTTAAAACTGCCGTGCTCGTGTGCTCTTGCTGCCCTCGACTTCAATGCGTCGCATGGAGAAACATCATGTTTGTGGCCCTGAGATCATCTGAGATCATAATCAAGAATGTTGTGCAGGGAAGTTTTGCACATTGGACAGGGGATCCCGCAGGGGCCGGGGCTCCTGTGGACCCAACCTGTTTACAGCAGATCCAATTTGCTGTTCTACTCGCCGCTCGCCCAGCTGGACCTAGGACATCACCGCTGCCTTTTCAACCCCCGTTCTACGGTGAGGTCTTGCGACTTGGCAGCGTGTGCCAATTTTTTTTGAGCGTTGTGGTCGCGCTCCCATCGCAGGTAAAGCAAATGCTTTCCGCACAAGAATTGCAAGAAAGAAAGCAGAAGCGACGAAAAAAGGCAAAAGTTCTATTGAGGTCGGATGTTGTGCGGCCAAACATGTAGCAACCATGCATCTTCATGACACCTGGCAGGGCTAGTGAAGGAGGGACTGACAGCGGGCGAGGAACACGTGCTGAGCTCAAGGAAGAACAAGATGAGAACTGCGAGCACGTGAGAAAGGAGCATTTCAGAAATTTTAATTTCTTTCATCAGATGATCAGTCAGCCACTGAGGTTTCCTGCAAAGCACAGGCAGGGTCGCCAGGTTGGTTTTTGCGGAGGTTTGGTTTGGGAGCTTGGGATTTGACTCCAGGCAGTGTTGAAGCGCCACATTGGAATGAGGACTGGGTCAGTTTGATCTGAAGCTTCCAACCCGTCCACTGTCACTTGTGAATCTTGTGGATTGGGTGCCAGGAGGTGGTGAGAGCTCTGGCCACAAGGATGCCGGGAGGTTTGTCCACCATTACTCACGAGTGCAAATTTTGCGACTTGACCAAGCAAGTGACCGTTTTTCACCTTGGGCCTTTTGCAGCATCCCAACGGAGCGACATCGCTGAGGCCACAGCTTGTTCTATCCCTGCCTATGTTCTGAAGCTTCCTTGCGGATGCCATATGAGCAAATCAAGAGGCGCATGAAATTGGAATGACACAGAAAGAGACATTATCAACAATGAGTTTTTTGTGATGGGTATTGTTTCTTAAATCTTTTTAAGCATTTATGCCATTGCTTATTTTTCAGAAATTGAAGCGGCTTCCAAGTGGCTTCCACGTGACTTCGCTGGAAGAACAGTGGTCCGCCGCAGTCGCGCTGTGATGGCACCTCGGGTCACCAAAGAAGCGGAAGCGCGGCGGCTGTTGAATGAGCCGAGACTCGGACCCAATGGTGCAAGGTGCAGCTGAACCTGTGTAGCTACGCCACCTGGCAACATCCAAACCTATCCTATGTGAAAGATCACCCAAGGCACAGATCAGTTGTCCACAACTGCAAGTTCACCAAAGCTGAAGTGTTGGTGCAGTTCATTCTTTCTCTTTTCCGAACTTGAAGGAAAAACGTTGCTGAGCCCTATCCATTCACTTCTCATCAACTGCCGAGATACACAGCTTTTGCTCACACCTCTCTTTGGCGGACTCCCCTGGCCCTCAAGTCCTTTCTTTTGAGATTTGAATTTGTGGGAGTTGGATCCGCTTTCCCAACTGTGGCTTTGAGGATGGGCAACTTGCGTGAACTGATCACGAGCTGTGATTTGCTTGGAATGGACAAGGAGATTTTGTTTTTCAAAACTTTTGTCGCACACTTTGATGATCTTTGATGTAGATCGCTGAGTCCTGCACTGCGACAGGGCAAGCTTCATATATCAGGCCCTTTAGAAGTTGATGAACCTCGGCTTTCAGGCGGTCAGACTTTTTGTTGAGGCCATGTGAATTGGCGGCGTCGCATGGTGAGTTTGTAAAGAAAACCACTCTGGAGAAGTTCTGTTCGTAAATCACACCAGCAAACATGACATCCATAGCATCATTTCTTGGGTGCCCTAGCCCGAATTGGGATGAGACCTGTTCGTTGTCCATACTGACTGGATATCTTGACCAGTCCCTTCGAATATTTCATTACGCAGGCAAGAAATCAGGCAAGGAAGGAAGCAAACAACCGGTCACAGCTTTTGACCATCTATCTTAGTCTATCGATTTGCATTTTGGTGAGTCTCCTGGCTGACCCAACTTGTCGCAACTCCTCATGCATATCATTTATGTTCTATGTGACTTGTATTGATCATGTGGTCCATGCAATTTCTTTCTCGTGATGCCTGGCTCACACCTTTTCAACATCTTGCCCGTCACCTGTTGGCATGTGTTTTTCTAGCATGCAATTCTTAGGTCAAAAGGCAGGGCAATTCCAAACCAAGGGATGATGCATAGGCAAGATTCGCGACTACAACAATTGCGTTTTTTGTTCTTTGATTCATGGAAGTGGCTTTGGAAGCAGCTTTTTTTTTTCCAGGCAGCCTTTTGAAGCACATTCTTCCAGGGTCGGAAACTCTTGCATTGAATGTACCGGAATTGCAATGGACTTGTGTGGAACTGTTGCATAATCCGCGCCATCATAATGATCAAACTAGCGCTGTGTAAATGCGAAATTTCCAGCTTAAGACTTAGAATAGTTCTGGGGGAAGCAACAGTCCAACCGGGGGAGGCTGCTTGGATGTCTGGCGGAGGCTGGAATAATGCCCATTAATTACGGCAGACAGGAATAACATGAAAAACAATGGAGAAATGGGTGAGATAAAAGAGAGCTAGCATGCAAATCTGTCGTTTTTGGAGTGTATCTAAGTTGTATATAGGCTTGGCGTCATGTTTCGTTAGTTGAAGACATGATCTTATGCACTTGAATCGTTAAATGTGCTCTTTGACGCCCTTCTGCTGGAATAGAGGAATCCATAGTTGCAAAGCATTTCAAGATAAGTGCTGAGCTGATGTGAATTCGGACCAGATGCAAGAGAAAAGTATGTCCAAACGGCCAACTTCAAAGGTCGGTGTGCAGCATCCCTAGCATCAAAAGTAAGGGTCTTGCTCACGGCCCAAGGATCAAAAGGTTGACCTGCCAGTTGAGCCGTACTCGGACTGCCAAATCCTGTGGCGCGAAAATGGCACCTATGTGGTGAATCCAGTGGCTCCTCCAGTGGAACAGTTGCCTGGCATCAGAGTGGCTACAATGTGGAAGCTTTTGAACGGCTTTTGCGGTTGCTCCATTTGGCCTGGTGGTTCGATCAACGAGGCATGTAGTCAGAATATGAGGCTGAAGAAGCCAGCGCTGCTTAGTTTCGTGTGCCCAGGGATTTGGTCTTCGACAAGGACGAACTTCAGAGACTCCAATGTACCTTGCACTCAGTGTGGGGAGGAGTTTTGCGAGCAGCTTGTGACGTCAGGGGGCCGTACTTCTAGATCTTCTAGACACATAACTTATGTACCATTGATTTCAATTTTATGTTCGCTCTCAATTTCAAATTGATCAGCTTTGGTGTTGTCCAATAGGTTTCGCGATTGATCCCCCAATCTTACAAACAAAACATGGTTCCCTTGATGACATGCTTGGTGTGAATTGACTTCAAACCTCGCGGCCTAGCCCTGCCAACTTGGTGGGCTTCGGTTGTGGCAAGAAACCGGACAACTGGAAAGAATTCCTGGCAGCAGTAACTGCTTAGCAGTTCCTTCAAGTTCCTTCCTTTGGAGCTGCTTGATGCAGCTTAGGTGTTATGGTGGAGAGGGACAGCTGCTTCACCGTGAGGGAGCGCTGGCAAGGGCGTCATGTCAAGCCTGCACTCGTCACCTACAGATTTGCGGAAGAGGCCTGGCTGTAGCCAGAGGTTTGCCGGCTGTTCAGGCCTGTTCAGGTTGTCAAACAGTAGATTGCCAAGGGAGCCATCAAAAAAGCCGCTGAGCCCAGCCTTCTTTTGCCCCAAGAAACTGAATTTCTGAGCCGTGTCATGGGCCCAAGTCACTGTCAAGACTGTTCTGCAGGCATTGAAGGACGTCAAACTGCAGAAGGTACACACTGAAAAAGAAAGCTATTGGGAGGTGGGGCATTAACATGATGCATTACGATGCAAATTGATCTTTGCCAGCTTTCGACAGGGACCAGTCAGAATCTAATGAGGCTGACTAATGGTACTTCTGTCCCAGTTCATGCTTGGGGGTGCACCTGACCTGCTGTTGATGTCTTCAGGTTTGCAAGGTGAGAGAGCCGAGAGAAGTCGTTGGTGTAGCAAATGCTGCAGGGGTTGTGCCTGGCCAGCGGGTGACCGCAATTGAAGTAGCATTGCCAGACCCACGGCAGCTGAAATTGATCAGGACTGCCAGACACTGCAAGATGTTCCTCAGTTTTGGGGTGTATCGCAGTGTACCCTGTACGTTTACGTGCCTTGATTCTGACATCCGTTTCCAGGAGCGAAACAGTGGATTTGGCAGACATAAAGATGAAATGGGACACGGTCAGAGTTGAAGACATGATGGAGATTCCGCAGTGTTTCTCTGACTGGGATTGCAACATTGCCTCTTGCACGCAATCAGATGGAATCATCGATATGCACTGCTGGGGGCTGCTGGGGGCTGCTGGGGGCTGCTGGGGGCTGCTAGGCAGGGCTGTCAGCCAAGGCAGATGCTGGGCTGTCCTTTCCGTGCCGGCTCCAGATCGATCTCGTGGCTCCAGGGTCCAAAGTCATTGGCATTTGCGACAACACTCGCGGAGCGCTGCTTCGGATGTCGCCGGGTGCCAGGGTGCCGGCCACTTGACAGCCGTTGTGACTGTTGGATTTGTTGGTGGGTCCATCTGAAGCAAATTGTTTGTGAATATGTCTTGATTCACTGAGTCTCAAGAAAAACGTTTTTGGTACTTGTTGATGGTTGACTCATTCAAACAAAGGCAAAGCGGTTGTTGATGATTGCTGATTCATTGAACTGGTTCTCGAGTGATGTTCGTTGAATCGTTCAACTGGTTCTTGAGTGTTGTTAGGATGTGTGAAGTGAACATTTATTATTCCAGGGAGGAGCTGTTTGGGAACGCGCAGTGCGAAACTTGCAAAACTCGGGTGCCACTCAGGATGGCAAGACGGGAGAGAGTGTGCCAGCGGAGGTGTGGACTTGCAATCAAGTGATGACTGGAGATTCTCACTTGGCTTTGTGTATTGTGCATCCCTATGCATGTACATCCTTATTTGTTCAAGGCAGTTGAATGACAAGGAAATTCTGCTTTTGTGCCAGGTTCACCATGAGGTTCACCATGTCTCATTGGGTTCGCTGGAAAGATTGGAGACAAAGTCAGCGACAAACGGAGATGTTGGATACCGGATTCTGTTCGCAAGACCTCCGCGGGAACGGATCTCCAGGTCTGAGGCTGCAGTCCGCGGCCCGTTTGCACATCAGATGTTAGTGTGCCAGCAGTAGAAGAACAGCTTCGACCAATGATTCATCATGCTGCCCAGACGGTGTTTTTTTTGCCCATTTGCTTGGTGTTTAGCTGTCATCCTGTTGGATGACAGTATGCGTGAAGCGAGGCCATAGACATTTCACTGAAAAGAATGTGGAGGGCTGGAAAGATGATCTTTTCCTTTTTGAAACTTGGTTGGCTCCGAAGGCGATGTCACCAAGCTTCTTGTTTGCACAAGTGCATTGTTGCCAGTTGCCAGTTGCCTGGTGCTGTGCTTCGAATTGAACGATTGTGCCCCTCCCACTGAGACCACTTGAAGTTTGTATTTCGGAAGCTGCTGGAGTCAGTGCGAAAGGAACTGACGGAATTTGAGCGTCACCAGTCTGCACTGCTGATATTTTCGAGCTTCCACTGGAAGATCTGCAATTCGCCCGAGTTTGATCAAAACTGGTTCTCTCATGTTCTCCTCGAAGATTTCTGGAACTGAAATAGCCTTTCCTTCATGGAACTCCCGCATGCACGGCCGAGGACAGAAAACTGCACGCTTCCAATCGTTACTTTCCAAGAGCGTTCGATGGGTTGACTTGAACAATCGCCTGAAAGAGGCCAGGATCTCACAGGGCACCAGCGGATATGCAAAGCATGGGAGGGTTGAAGGGAAGGGACATGGTAGCATGGGACATGTGCAGACATGTTATGCATGCATTGGCTGACACATGTTCTGACATGTGTTCCAGCATTTCAAGCGCCAGCATGCAAACTGATTACTCCGCAGATTTTGACATTCGTGTTGCAAAGCAAGTGGCAAATATTTCAAATGTTGCAACTGCCCCTCGGGATCCGCACACACACACACAGAACTTTACATTTGAGAGTTCCAGCAAGAACCCTGCTAAGCATGTTTCACTGCACTTTTGGAACTTCGGCACGCATTGCACGAGCAGAATCACAATTTTCCTTTTACTACAGTGCCAGTGCTTCGACGAGCATGATCTCAGAGGGTTCCCAATGACCATCTGATTTCCGTTCACAGGGCCCACAAAGAACTGCATACTGTCCCTTCGGACGAGCAAGCCTCAAAGACATGCGCAATGATTAGATATACCAAGTTGCGACTCCAAGTGCAAGGAAACTATGGTGGAAGATACGTGCCATTTCATGCGACTCAAAGCAATGGCCAGTGAAGGTGAGCGTCAATGCAACCCACGGACCCACGGCCATGAAAAACAAGGTGGAGACATGATAAGTATGATGATAGAACAACACATGCTAAACATGCTAGATGGAAAGGATGGAACAGACAAGGAAAGTATGTTAACAGACTCGCGCTAACCACTTCGTGTATGAAACGCCCTTCGCCAAGTCTTCCATGAGATGCATTTACTCAAAGGACCCTGATGATAAAACCACTGAGGTTGGATATTTTGGGGGTGCTGGTCATGTACCACACAGGGTATGCTGCTCATGTTTCGGTTATGTAGTGTTGCATCAGGAGCATGATGCAACACTGGTAGGATCTGCTAAGTCGCAAGGTGTCAGCCGATTTCTTCACCAGGTGAGGAACCAACGCAGCACGAGCTTGGACAAGATGAAGCACGAGAGAGAACTTGCCACTGATCTTGAGGCAGGTCCCATCCGAGTTCCATTCGAGTTCCACCCGAGTTGCACCCGAGTTCCATCCCAGTTCCATCCGAGCTCCATCCGAGTTCCATCCGTGCTCCATCCGTGCTCCATCCGAGTTCCTTCCATTTCAATTCCTTTGAACTTTCGAGTTGTACCCTTGGAATTGATTTGGCATTTGGTCTGACATGGGGGTTTGCGAACACAACATGTTGGTTGGCGAACGGCAGCTTTTTTCGACTCAGCACTTAGAAAGGTGGAAGGAGGAGCTATTTTGATATACAGTATTTTGAAATATTTTGAGTCGTTCAGAGGTAACTAGCAGCGTAATTCCGAAACTATGGTGAATTTGGACTACCCTCTGGTAAACTAACCTGGCAATGGAAAATCTACCATTTATTTATTGGTGTTTTCCTAGGGTTTCACTATAAAATATGGCCACAATCCATTGCCAGGTTAGTTTACCGGACGGCAGTCTTCGCTGTCAGATTCAGAAACTCATGTTTCTAGATTCAGGGTTTCGGTCGTGAAATCTTGAGGTTCACTTGGAACTTGGAACTAGGTAGCCTGACTTCCTCCATTTGTTCAGGTCATCAGGCAAGAGCTATGGCTCCTTTTTGATCAGGCGGGCGCATCATGTGCCAGCTCTCGTTCACGACAGCCTTGAGTTAAAGCTCAGGTTCCGTTGTCTTTTCTGAAAGAGCTGCAAAGTCTCTCTGGAGGCTATGCAACGCAAGGCGGGGGCAGGAATTCCAAACAGCATTCTCAACCTTTTTTTAAGATCAAGACATCATCAACCATGAATCATCCATGAATTAACGAATTAACCATCGGTTAGTCACCGCCACGAGACTTGGAGATGCATTGCGCCTTCATTTTCCCACATTTTCCCTTGGAGATTTCCTTTCGAAAGGAGATCTTCAAAGCAAAACCCTCATCCCGTTGCCAGAGCCCAATGGCATGCATTCCAGGAGGGCGAGGACACCACCTGACGGAGTTTCGAAAATAGAACCCCTGGAAGCCCCGAAAAAGCAGAATCAAAGAGACTAATGAGACGAGTTGAAGAGACCAATGAGATCAATCAAAACAATTAAAGAGATTGAAAAGACTGGAACTGAAGAGATTAGCTCGAGAGATTGATGATTGGAGATTAGAAAACAGATCAGAACTGATCAATCTGGACCAATGAAAGGACAAGGTATCAAGAGATCATGGTGGCAGTGGCTCCCCCGAATGTCAATTTCAGGAGCATGCAATCTGCCTCTGTGATGCGAGTGTCAAGTTCGAACCTCAGAAGCCATGAGTTAAAGCATGCCACTCGTCGTTGAAGTTCTGAGGCATGAGGGAGGCCACAGCGTAGCTTGGCAGCTGTGCTCCATGGAATGGATTACTTTGGAGAAATTTCGGAAGTTTTGAGACGAAGCTTACAGATTTGCGTTTTGGAATGCAAAGCCCTGGCAAAAAAAGAACCTTGGCCCAGGATGCTTGAAGAGCACTTTCATGAGTCGATTCCCGATGACGAGAGAATCAGACTGACGGACTGAAACCTGCTACACGAAACACAGATGCAAAGCTCTTTGACCACAGGTATACAAAACAAAAACACCACTCTGATTCGGAATGCTTCAGGAGTAATTTGATCCTGCAAACATGTACCGCGAAGTGCGGGGCACATTGTGCAGGAAGTCCAATCGAAAGGGGTTCAAGTGGTTCTAGTTGAAACCCGTGGCAAGGTCATGTGAGCAACCAAGTCTTGAAATGTGAGACCAGCAGTGATGATACATGTGTAAGTGCCATCGTGCCTTGTTACCAGGCATGATGGATCTAAAGCACGCCTGCTTGGTGTATCCGGTGTATCACACCGCAGGAAGCCTTCAAGCACTTGCACGATGTATCTGAAGAGCATGGGCCCCAGAGCGGGAGCAACCAAAATACCATACCACTGTGCCCATGGCCCCACAAGCCACAGCTGTTTCTGAAGGAATTTTTGGGATGATTTGGTGCGACCATTCAAAGGCCCATGCATGTGTTCAGTGATCTGAATATTCCCTCAAAGTCGTATTTTTGGTGCTATGCAGCCCCATTGAAACATGTTCTCTGCCTCTGATGGCGGAGTGCCCACGTCAATGTCAAACAGCATGCCCCTCTAAACAAGACAGATGCTTATTCCGCCTCGCTCCAGACATAGGCTATCACTTTGTTACCCTTCTATCGGCGCAAAGCCTGCATTTTTCTTCGCAGGCACATGCGCTATACCCCCTCCATTTACAAGCATAGGGATTGCATGTGCACAAACATACACAGCCTGCATACAGAAATGCATACCACAAAATGCATAGATTCAATACATAAATACATAAATACATGAATACATGAATACGTAAATTCAGAAATACATACGTGCGTACATGCATACACATGCGACGACTTAGATAGATACATTCACAATTCATACATGCACACATCAAGACGGATATAGATCATATGTACGATTGAAAGGTGCTTTTTTTCTTGGTCGATGAAGATAACGTCTCTTCCTTTTGGCATTCGCAAACAAGTATACACACTTGTATTTCTTTACCTGGCAGAAACAATATGGACAAGCAGGCCCATACATTCATAGGCATAGATATAGACCTATTTTAGACTCATGCAAGGCAAGGTTTTTGTATATAAGCGTGTATGTAGCGTTTTGCATTGTATTGCATGGTATCGTATCGTATCGTATCGTATGGTATGGTATGTGGAATGAAATGGAATGGAATGTAATGTCATGTAATGTAATGTCATGTAATGTAATGTATTATGTAATTATGTAATGTAATGTCTTGTATTGTATGGTGTGGTGTGGTGTGGTATGATATGGTGTGGTTTGGTATGGATTGTATGGTATGGTATGGTATTGTATGGTATGGTATGGTATTGAATGGTATTGTAATGTATTGTCTTGTATTGTATTGTATTGTATGGTGTTGTCTCGTATCATACTGTATTGCATTGTAATGTACCGTAACGTAACGTAACGTGATATAATGTATGTGATGTTGTGTAGTGCGTGTAACGTATGTAATGAATGTGATGTATGTTATGTTGTGTGATTTTATGTTATTTGAGATATCTGATCTTATGTTTTGTATTCTTTTGTTCTGTTATGTCATGTTATCTTATGTCATCTTGTGTCATGTATTTTACTGTATTGTATTGCATTGCATTTTATTGTATTGTATTTTGTTGTATTGTATTGTATGGTATGGTATGGTATTGTATTGCAATGCAATGAAATGTAATGTGATATAATGTAATGTAATGTAGTGTAAAGTGTGTTTGTATGTTTGTATGTTTGTGTGTGCGTGTGCTCCTGCATGCGTGCACACACACACACACGCACACACGTGTATCTGCTTTTCTCGCTCCATTAGGTTCCTTCCCAGCAAGTTAGGGTTGTGCTTTTGGCCCATGTCCCTTTTTGCATCTTTGCGTCCTCAGGTACGAAGGGCAAATGCAAGGTCAAGGGAAGAAACTAAACTCCGGGCGTGTGTCTTTGCTGCAGTACTCGGTTGCACTTTTCTTGCGCTTGTGGTAGAGTTTTGTTGGCTTTCAAATTTGAGTCGGTTGACATTGACTTGCTTCAACTGCAGGGACTGAACAAAGCTTACCATGAAGATGGGAGACTTTCTTTCAAGGAGTTCGAGAGGGAAATGATCAAAGGTGTCTAGAACAAAAGCGCAGTTTTTCGTTCATAAGTTCTGTCGGGATTTTAATGTATAACCGCCGATGGTTTTGCGATTGCCAGCTTGCTGGTTGCGATATGAATGCACAACCCTCGCTGTTGGCTTCCCCTGCTGCACTCCCAAAATGTCAACGACTGAAGCCTGGCAGCACCAAGACATGAAATGGGCAATGCAGCGATGCCACTGGAATCAGTGCGACCCAAGATTGCCCATCTAGCATTGTTCCCTGAGACACAAGGCACGCTAAGGCATGCGAAGGCACGCTAAGGTGCGCTGAGGCGCGCGAAGGCACGCCAGCAAAGATACCAACGCTTGCAAAATCCCCGTTTTTCAATCCCTCAGAAACAATTCCCATGCCCTGGCCTGGCCCCCACTGTTCCACATTATTCTTCTCAACATGGAGGTTTGTGTTTGCGGGTGTGTGGGCGCGTATGAGGGTCGGGGTCAGCCAGAACATGCTCGGCGCAAAGTGCTTTCAGCGCTTTTGCATCGCTGTTCACACTATCTATGAATGCTTCTCTCAGCACAAGAGTTAGATAAACTTAGTACATGTGTGGGGCTCGATGAGGGTTTCTGTTGTGCCTGGTGCTCTGAGGCGGCGTGAATTGGCTGGGAAAAGAGGAACTTCAAACCCTCTTTGATTCCATGGATGCAGATGGTTCTGGCAAACTCAATCTAGGCCCCAGATGTGGCATACACACAAGTTCAAGAGTTTGCTAGCATTGCGAGAGAGAGAGAGAGAGACAGTACGGATGTGTTCTCCTAGGCAGATGGTGAGTCCTCATCATATCTTTCACAAGGCTCTCACTCGCCCGTGTAGGCGAACTGCAATGCACAGCCATTCGTTTGACGGATTTGGCCGAGCGTGTGCAGCGATTCTATGAAGAGAACGAGGCGTGCAGCTTGTTGCGATCAATGGTGACGATGGCAGAGACACACGAAGCCACAACTGATTCCTAGCATTTGTGGGGTATGGTCCAGCCCTCCGCTTGTAACAATGATTGCAATCCTTACGAGCCTTCAAGGATTGCTTTGTCTTGGTGCATTTTTTGCTTTCAGGACATGTCTCCAGAGAGTTGCCTGCTTGAATTTGGACACTTACTGCAGATGGGAAGCGATTTGGTCGGATCTCAGACACGTCCATTGATTCCAAACAGTTTGATCTCGGCATCTTCCTATTTCCTGGACCTCCCAGAGCATGGCTGCGGAGAAATGTGGCGCTCAAGGCTGGACTGCAGCGACTCGTGCTGGGTTGCGAGAGACGACGATGCTGACCCCTATTTGCAATGGCGATTTCCTGCATGCCGAGAAATTCGGGCAGTGGCAACGAAGGGCAGACCAGACACTGCTTGGTGGGCGGGGCACTCAGGGGATGCTGACTGCTGTAGATCTCTCCGTTTTTCAGCTTCGGGATCTTCGGGAGCTCGATGTGCGGGTGCTGACTGCTTTGGATCCGGGTGCTGCCAAAGTGGGTGCAGCTGCCACGTGCCACGGGCAAGGACTGCTTTTGCTCCATGCTTATGCGACGTGGCAACGCTGCAAAATGATCGCCAAAAAGCATCCTTCTTCCAACTAAAATCTTCCTTTTCCATCTTCTGTCCGTTTTTCCTTCTAGGTTCCGTAAGGCTTTCTGCATTTTCACATCAATGATCGGTTCTCTTATCTTCCTCCTGGCAGTCCTCTCCTTGCCGTGATCGACGGGTCCCAAAGACGTCTGGAAATGCCATGTGAGTGCACCTTGACATGTCACAGTTTGCTCTGCAAGCCCTCGAAAAGTAGCTGTCTGCTAGTATGAACAGAGAGACCCTATACCGATCCGGGTATTGTTGCAGGCTTGAGGATGCGAGCAGACAAAGTGGCAGAAACACGTCAGACAATCCGGCAGGACACGTGTCAAACTAGAATGATTGAGTATATGTCAGACAGATTGTGACAGAGAGAGGGAGTATACTGTGTCATAGTGTGTTCAAATATCACCCAAAGCATATCAAATTATTTAGATGGCGGTAACGTGCCAGAAACAGAATCAAAATACCTGTCAGGGTGCAAAAAGACATTCTAGATAGAATAGCTACCCAGATCCTTTCGACGGGATCAAACAGAATGCATCCTCTCCTTCTCCTCCATCGGTCATGCTCTCTGGCTCTCTGACTCCTTGGGTCGTTGTGTCTTCTCCATGGTTGCTTTCAGCTCTAATGAATAGCAGGCACAAAACAAATTTGCCGATGCAGGCAGCATGTGTAGCCACGTTTCTTGCATGCCAAGCAGTAAGACTAGGCAAAGTATTCCATCACAGAATGAGAAGCTCTCAAAGGAATCTCCACCTGAGGTCACATCGTTTCAAATCAAATATTTGGAGGACGAAATTGAGGACGACGAGGAGATGCCAGTGAGGAGCCTTAGTGAAGGGTGGAAATGTTTCAGAAACTTGGTAGCTGTCCAAGGTATGTCACATGAGTGGTGTAGCACAGTGCCAGCAGGAGATTGCGTTGCGAACATTCTCATGCTAAGGCCGACGACGACCGAAGATGGAAGGTGTACAGTCTCAAAGGACATCCAGTCACGTTGGAAGGCAACTTCGACATGAATACGCGGAAGGACATGTGATGCGGGTGGCTCGAAGCACCTCTCAATATTGGATAATATTGGAATCGCTGGTTTCAAATGTTTGATTTCTGATTTCCGGACCTTGATGATTCGTGTCATCACGAAAGCTAGCGTCAGCTAGCTGAAGTTGCCTTTGCTTTAGCAAGTAACTGGCAGGGACAGGACCTCCAAAAATCACAAATAATTGAATAATTCAATTATTGCCCCCCGCGGCTAGGCTCAATTCCCCCCAGGACAGCTTTTGTTGCGCTACAGTTTCCACTTGTTCTGGTTTTCTTCAGCAAAAATGAATACATGCTTTCTCGTTGTTTGTTCTTCCAGTCAGGTCAACGTCATGATTGCTTTCGTCACTTATCCCTGGCCTCAAGTTTTGTTCACTGACATGCAGGACAATTTCTTGGTACCTTTCGTTGCGAGCTGCGTCCGAATTTGCCCACAAGATGCTTTGTGCAATGATGGTGTTGAGGAAAGTAGAAGGTAAAACTCTACGTCACACACGGCATAGACCAGAGTATGTTACAAGGTATGGCAGTAGGTGGAGGTGCGAAATGATGCGAAGAGCAAGACTAGGTAGCGATCCTTGACTCAGGAAAAGCGGGGGCACTGTTTTTCGATGCGTGCTTCGTTGTATGGCAGTTTCAGGCTAGTGATTGCTCTTGTTCTGTGGGCATTGTGCACCGGGCACTTTTATCAAGCCTTGAACCATGGCCAGGCCGCCTCCAAAATCTTCTGAGCAGAATTTCGTACTATTTTGTAAAAATTTTAAAGATTTGGATCGGCCGGATGCTAAAAGCATGCCGCCCACGAAGCTTTCCGAGAAATCGGATCGCAAAGATGCCCTGAAATTCGTAGAGACCTAAGACAGGTCTTGACCTCGAAAAGAGTGGTGCCAGGAAAAGGGCATCGATCGATGATCTGTCAAGGCACTGAGTCCTTTGATTTTTTTTTTGTGTTTTTCTTGCAATTTTTGCATACATGTCATTTGCATGTATATATAATATATACATTTACATGTGTGTGTTTTACTGCGTTCAGCTCACAATGTTGTTCACCCGAACATGCGCTGGCATATCTTTACAATCTACATTTCTATGTGGATTCATGTTGACAAATTATGCATATGGAATGTTCTGATCCAACATGGGAAGCAGCTTGGAAGATGATCGCCTCCAGCCGGCAAGTTTGACGTGAGCAGTAATTCACATCTTCAAGGATTGTCTGTGGG
Organism: Symbiodinium kawagutii; assembly: GCA_009767595.1. Classification (NCBI taxonomy): domain Eukaryota; class Dinophyceae; order Suessiales; family Symbiodiniaceae; genus Symbiodinium; species Symbiodinium kawagutii. The sequence continues at coordinate 412,122 of VSDK01017774.1, read as the reverse complement.
CTGCAGCGGCTCAAAGTTCAAAGTCGACCCTAGTTCCTCGCTTCATGACATCGTTTCAATTTGACTCGAGTAGAAACCATCTATTCGAGACCTTCGAAAGACGGCAAGAACCGATCGGCGGCAGTACGCACAGTTCAGCGCTTCTGGACCGCAGAGATTGGCCAAGCATGGAAATTTCTGTTGCAGGACTTGAGCCTGTCTCTTGGCAGTAAGCAGAGTTTTTTCCATGGTTAACGTCTGTGCTTTGCATGGGGCTCAACTTTTATTTTTCCTGCAAACCATCCGGTGACTTTGTGGCATGGTTTGTCTCTACCTTTCCCCGCGCACACAGCAAAAGATACGACATGTGCAGGGTGATGCGACACAACGCTTGGATTGTGAAAGTTGGTTAGGTGTGGAGTGAGCCATCCCTTCCTCAAAGCTTTGGCAAGCTTCAGGACTCTTCTGCCTATCCACCTGAAGCGGTTGAAGTTCGGAATACCTTCATCCATGTAGCAAGCCCGACTGAAGATCCTGACCGACCGGTGCTGTCATGTCCTGCGAGCCAAATTGGGTGGATCGAAAAAATGCTGAATGATGACCAGGGCACCCAGGCAAGGTTGGGCAAGATGAGTTTGAATTTCATTTTTTCAAATTCTTGTAACATATCATTTGGTAAAGTTTAGTCACCATGATTCGAGTGTTTCTCAAATTAGGGATCCCCGACAATCACCCTCAATTCCAAGCAGACATCGGCCAGTCAAAGTAACCCACATGTTCTGGATTTTTCATTCTAATTAAAAAGATCGGTGTTACCAAACATCTTATGGTCAACAGGATCGTTTGGTTAACCACTAGCCAATGGTTAAATCATCATTGGTTGAACCACTAGCTATTGGTTTAATCACCAGCTGTTGGTTACCAAATCATCTCATGGCTGATGAAAACAGGTTGGTTCAACCAACCGATGGTTACCAGTGGCAAACCCATCCGTTCCTGCAGGAGCCTCCGCCTCCACCAGCCCACCCACCGCCGGCACCGCCGCAGCGACAGGAGCGCAGCTGGGCGGCTGGCTGCCATCGGGGCTTTTCATTGGGTGGTTTGAGTGGTATGATCCATGGGTAGTGAAATGGGACATGGAAGGAGGAGACCTATGATGGAGTAGAGATAGATGATCAACATAACCACAAATTTGTAACATTGAAACAATTTGCGTGGGATTCTGTGCTGCCTAGCATGTGTAGGAAAGACACTTGCAATTCAGACAGTTGAATGGAGCTTCTTTTTGTTTGAGCTTTTGGAGGAGTCATCAGTTCCTCGCCCAGTGATTCGCCTAGAGAACGCCCTTGAAGTGCATTCAGCCCAAGAGCCGTGGCGACAAGTGCCTTTGTCGGTGGGACGGTCCCAAGGCACTGGGCGTGCCGTGGGAGTTATTGGAGATCAACGTGGCCGGGGTCAAGCCGCTTATATGCTTCCCACAGCATACTCATCAGGTAGAGACGCCGGGCGACCCCACATGGGACCCCATATGGATGCAATCAGCCCTCCTTCGCTACAAGCTACCGGTACTTACATGGATTGGCCTCAAAGACCGATGCCTGGTTCATGCAACCAGGGATTCCACAACCCAGTTGGGTTGAAGCAGAGCCAAGAAAATGGGGAGATGCCCGGCCCAGCACCCGCTGGTCCGCTTGGCAACGGTCGGACCACAGGCACATCGGAAGTGCCACAGTCGCTGAAGCCTCACGGGACACAAGAACTCCCAAGTGTTGGATCAGCAGGACATGCCTTTGGAACCTGCAGACCATGTGCTTTTTTCTATGCCAAAGGTTGTCAAAATGGTTATGCCTGCTCATTCTGTCACCTCTGCGATCGTGGAGAGAAGAAGCGTCGCCAAAAGCAGAAGAAAGCATCTTTCAGAGGAGGTGCATGATGCACAGGTGAGGTGCATGATGAGTGGCAGTAGGTTGGCGCCATAATGAGCACACCCAAGCCATACCCGGCTCCATTTGCACGTTTAGAGATTCTTTGAAGGACTGCAATTGACCGCGAAGTAGTAAATCAGCCTAGAGTTCCATTTGCACACAGTTGGTACAATAGCTACCAATAGCTGGGGGGTGCCGAGGTGAACATGTTGTTTCTATGAGATTTTGATCCCAGCTGACTTGTGTTTTCGCTGTTTTTTTTTTCTCCTTGGTGGTTTAGGGCGGAAAGGCACCACAAAACCCAGAACTGAATTACCAAGTCACTACAAGCGTAATGGCCTTGTAGCCAGCCTGGAACGTTGCACATTGGCTTGAAAGATGGACCAAAAGAAAGGCGGCCGGCCCCCCCCCAGCCACAAGCTGACTTGGTCACTGCATTGTCACAGGCAGTGGATGGCAGTTTGCAAAAATATTCCTGCATAGTTCAATTTTCATCCTGCAATAGCTTGCATGTTCATCTTTAACAAATGCGGTAATTAGACATTCGTATCATTTGTGCGCAGGTGCCTGCAGAGAGCGCGGCGTCTTGGTCCGATGTCTCCGTGTTTGGGTGTCTCCGTGTCTCGCTGTTGTTTCGGTTTCTGGGTTTGGTGTCTCGGTGTCATGCTCTCACGGTTTGAGTGGTGTCGGTTTCTTGGTATGGTGTGGCGGTCTAATGGCACGTTTTCTGGGTGTCTCATCCTTCAGAGTTTAGTCTAGTGTCTCCAAGGGCGATGTCCCTGTGTCTTGGTATGGCATTGTCTGCGTGTCTCAGTTGGGTGTCTCGGTCTTATTTTGCTGTCTCCGTCCTGTCCAAAAAATTCGAGCTTTTGCCTTCCGGGTGCTTGTCAGCCTCTTTCTTTCCTCGGTGACGCCTCCTTTTTGGGCGTTCTTTTCATGTTGGCTGTTCGGCAAAAGGGCTGGCATAAGGTAGTCCAATAGAAATCAATAGGATGCTTCTCGGTACAAGCTTCGGATGGCTAGGATGACTGTGACCTCATAGGCAGCCACAGGCAGGGATTGAAAAATGTTGCATTAGTACCTGCAGGCACCTCAAGTTCTGTTTGTAAACTGCGTAGCGGTACACATCTTCAAGGATTGTCTGTGGGCTGCAGCGGCTCAAAGTTCAAAGTCGACCCTAGTTCCTCCCATCATGAAACTATTCGAGACCTTCGAAAGACGGCAAGAACCGATCGGCGGCAGTACACACAGTTCAGCGCTTCTGGACCGCAGAGATTGGCCAAGCATGGAAATTTCGCTTCCAGAATTTGAGCCCGTCCCTTGGCAGTAAACAGAACGTGTTCCAAAGGGCTTACTTGCGACCAATGTGTCAAATATGTGATTTGTATCGGGCTCAACTGGTCTGTTTGCTCGAAATGACTTTTGGGCCATAATCATTCTACCCCGTGCTCAGCGAAAGATGTGGCTTTCGCAGTGTGATGCGAGACAATCCTTGGATTGTGAAAGTTGGTTAGGCATCTAGTGAACCATCCTTCCTCAAAGCTCTGGCAAGCTTCAGGACTCTTCTGCTTATCCACCTGAAGCCGTGGAAGTTCGGAATACCTTTATTCATGTAGCGAGCCCGACTGAAGATGCTGATCGACTAAAGATGCTGTCTTGTCCTGTGGGCAAAATCGGGTGGATTGCAGAGTTGCTGAATGATGATCAGCACAAGAAGGCAAGGTTGGGCAAAAGTATTTATTCAAACTTTTGATTGTAACATATCATATCATGATTTGGTAAAATTTGCAGTGATCACCATGACTCGGGCGTTTCTCAATTTAGGGACTCCCCACAATCATAGCAGCATGTTTTGAATTTTTCATCTCATGAGATCTCGTAAAACAACTGTTGTTTACCAGTGGTGAGCCAATCTGTTTGGGCCTGACTTTCAGGAGCCTCCAGCTCCACCGGCCCAACCGCCGCCGCCGCCACCGCCAGAATTGCCCCACCAGCCTTTGCGGCAGGAGCGCGGGTTTTTGTGGACATGTATGATGTCGCCCTTTGGTTTGAAAGAATCAGCCCCAGATTGGGGACAATCTCATATATAGCTTGCCTCAGACATGACAAATGGTCTTGATTGAATTGCGAACTTCGGGTACTCTCGTGGTGGGTATGCCTCTACTCTGCTGCTGGTAGTCTTGATGGTTCATGTGGTGCCAACAACAAGGGACATGGAAGGAGGAGACCCATGATGGTGTAGAGATAGATGATCAACATGAGCACAAATTTGTAACATTGAAACACGGCTTCTTTTTGTTTGAGCTTTTGGAGGAGCCATCAGTTCCTCGCCCAGTGATTCGCCTAGAGAACGCCCTTGAAGTGCATTCAGCCCAAGAGCCGTGGCGACAAGTGCCTCTGCCGGTGGGACGGTCCCAAGGCACTGGGCGTGCAGTGGGAGTTATTGGAGATCAACGTGGCCGGGGTCAAGCCGCTTATATGCTTCCCACAGCATACTCATCAGGTAGAGACGCCGGGCGACCCCACATGGGACCCCATATGGATGCAATCAGCCCTCCTTCGCTACAAGCTACCGGTACTTACATGGATTGGCCTCAAAGACCGATGCCTGGTTCATGCAACCAGGGATTCCACAACCCAGTTGGGTTGAAGCAGAGCCAAGAAAATGGGGAGATGCCCGGCCCAGCACCCGCTGGTCTGCTTGGCAACGGTCGGACCACAGGCACATCGGAAGTGCCACAGTCGCTGAAGCCTCACGGGACACAAGAACTCCCAAGTGTTGGATCAGCAGGACATGCCTTTGGAACCTGCAGACCATGTGCTTTCTATGCCAAAGGTTGTCTCAATGGTTATGCATGCTCATTTTGCCATCTGTGCGATCGTGGAGAGAAGAAACGTCGCCAAAAGCAGAAGAAAGCATCTTTCAGAGGAGGTGCATGATGCAAAGGTGAGGTGCATGACTAGTGGCAGTAGGTTGGCGCCATAATGAGCAACACCCAAGCCATACCCAGCTTCATTTGCACGTTTAGACATTCTTTGAAGGGGGGCAATGGACCGCCAAGTAGCATTCAATGTATTCAGCCTAGAGCTCTGTGTGTACACTTGTACACTGTTAGTGCCACGGCTGGGTAGGGTGCTGAGGTGAACGTGTTCCTTCTCTGAGATTTTGACTCAAGCCAGCATGCATTCAGCATGTATTCTTGTTTATTTCTTTGGAGGTTTTCAACAGAAAGCACCGCAAACCCAGACCGGATCATTCAGTTGCAGCATGGCCAGCAATGGCCTTGTGGCCAGCCGAAATGAACGTTGCACAATGGCTTGAAAGATCGATGAAAAGAACGGCGAGCAGCTCGGGCCCGCCACAAGGCCACAGAGAGCGCGGTGTCTCTCGTGCTAGGCGTGTCTCGTGTCATGCTCTCGTGGTGGTTGCGTCATGTTGAGTCGGTTTCTATGTTGAGGTCTGAGCCTTGCTCTGTTTGTGCATTTTTGTGCATCTTGACGATCTACAGTTGTACATGGCTCATCCTGCCTCCCTAAATGGAATGTCTGATCCAACATGCATGGAAAGTAGTTGAGAGAAAGATCATCAGTTGTTCATTTGATCATTATTTTGAATTTCATCCCTGGCAGCAATTAGCTGCTCCGCAGCCACACGATTAAACATTCATCCTGGTAAATTTCATTTATATTCTAAATGTGTGTGAAGTCTGTCAGTTTAAAGGATAAAACTGTCATCTTTGATGGTAGTCCAGTAGCTTTTGGGCACTAGAATGGGCCGAGGCCGTGAAGTCACAGGTAGTCCAGGTAATCCAGGTAATCCAGACATATGTCTGGATTGAAAAATGTTTCATCAGTAACAGGAGGCACCGCCAAAGCAACATGAGAAGCCATCAACCGCCAAGTTTTTGCATGTCACAAGACATCACAGGACAGTTCGGGGCGCCTCTGTGAGGCGGCGGACAGCCAAGCCCAGCGAGAGAGAGAGAGAGTTCTGGTTGAAAACTGCGTAGCGGTACACATCTTCAAGGATTGTCTGTGGGCTGCAGCGGCTCAAAGTTCAAAGTCGACCCTAGTTCCTCGCTTCATGACATCGTTTCAATTTGACTCGAGTAGAGACCATCTATTCGAGACCTTCGAAAGACGGCAAGAACCGATCGGCGGCAGTACGCACAGTTCAGCGCTTCTGGACCGCAGAGATTGGCCAAGCATGGAAATTTCGCTTCCAGAACTTGAGCCCGTCTCTTGGCAGTAAACAGAACGTGTTCTAAAGGGCTTAAATCTGCTTGCGACCAATGTGTCAAATATGTGATTTGTATCGGGCTCAACTTGTCTTTTTGCTCGAAGTGACTTCTGGGGCATGGTTTGTCTCTGCTTTGTCTATCATTCTACCCGTGCACAGCAAAAGATTCGACTTTTGCAGTGTGATGCGACACAACGCTTGGATCGTGAAAGTTGATCAGGTGTCTAGTGAGCCATCCCTCAAAGCTCTGGCCAGCTTCAGGACTCGTCTGCTTATCCACCTGAAACCGTTGAAGTTCGGAATACCTTTATCCATGTAGCGAGTCCGACTGAAGATTCTGACCGACCAGTGCTGTCATGCCCTGCCAGCAAAATCGGTTGGATTGCTGAGTTGCTGAATGATGACCAGGACAAGAAGGCAAGGTTGGCAAAAATGATCTAATCAAGCATTTGCAATATATTGTGCTTTGGCCGAGTGTAATCACTCAAATTAGGGACTCCCCACAATCATCCCCGATTCCAGGCAGACCATCGGCCGGCCAAAATCTTGGAGCTCCAGCATTTCGAGAAACAGCCACATTGATGTAAACACCAGCTATTTATTGGGTATGACTTCTGGTACTTCTGGTTAGTGAAGCATCTGTTGTCTTAAAGGCCAATAGCTGATTAAGCAGCATGTTTTGAATTTTTCATATCATGAGATCTCGAAAAGCAACTGTTGGTTACCAGCGGTGAGCCAATCTGTTTGGGCCTGACTTCCAGGAGCCTCCAGCTCCACCGGCGCAACCGCCGCCGCCGCCACCGCCAGAATTGCCCCACCAGCCTTCGCGGCAGGAGCGGGGCCATGGAGGGTTGGGTAGAGGAAACTGTGCATGGCTCCTGGTGGATATGATGTCCGAATTGTGGGCTTTTAGCGGGTTTTTCTGGACATGCAATTGTTGTAATTGTTTTAATTCTTATGTATTCCTATATTTGGTCTTAGCAGGTTTTTTTGCTGTTCCAAGTTTGAGCTGTCATTTGGTTGTCATTTTTGTTTGTCATTTTGCAAGTTTCCCCCTGGTATTTTGATGACACATCATTGCCAATCCAGTCAACATGACAATGATTTCCCAAAAATAACCACCAACACGACATTTCTTGCACTGTTGTTACTTTTTGTCATTTTGTCACGGCTTTTTTTGCCACCATTCTTATTTCATTTGTGCCTTTTTTTGCCATGTGTTTTGGTCTAAATCTTGCGTTTGTCGAAACTTTATGATGTTTTGTCATTTGGCGATTTGTCCTTCCTGTGTGGATGAAACATCATTGCCACAAGCGGGACACACGCAAAATGACGAACACATGAGAGAGAAAAGGACAAACACTGACAATTCAAAGTTGGAACAACAAAAAAAGATTAAAAAGAGAAGACCAAATGGATTGATGGCCCTAGAGAGAGAGAGAGAGAGATCCAGAAGAATGCCAGATTAATGACAAAATCATAACAAATAAACAAAAATTATTTCCAGGCTGTGGCTCCCTGGGAACCTTCTAAGATTAGCTTAGCCTCAAATCAGGCGGAAATCCACCTGCATTGCCTCGGGTGAGAAAAATGGATCTATTCTATCTATATATTGTGATTTGATTAGCAAATGTCCTGGCATGCTTCCAGTTTTGATGGTCCCGGTGTTGCTCTGCGGCTGCGCAGCGAGCAAAAAATTGGAAGACTGGATTTGTGGCCACCATGGAAAAAAGGAGACCTACGATGGAGTAGAGATAGATGATCAACATGAGCACAATTTTGGAACATTGAAACAAATTTGGGTGGGATGCTGTGCCGCCAAGCATGCGTAGGAAAGACATTTGTAATCCAGACAGTCGAACACAGCTGCGTTTAGAGGAGCCATCAGTTCCTCGCCCAGTGATTCGCCTAGAGAACGCCCTTGAAGTGCATTCAGCCCAAGAGCCGTGGCGACAAGTGCCTCTGCCGGTGGGACGGTCCCAAGGCACTGGGCGTGCCGTGGGAGTTATTGGAGATCAACGTGGCCGGGGTCAAGGCGCCTACATGCTTCCCACAGCATACTCATCAGGTAGAGACGCCGGGCGACCCTACATGGGACCCCACATGGGACCCCACATGGGATCCCAGATGGGATCCCAGATGGGATCCCACATGGATGCAATTAGCCCTCCTTCGCTACAAGCTACTTATATGGATTGGCCTCAAAGATCTTTGCCGGGTTCATGTAACCAAGAATACTGCAGCCCTGTTGGGTTAAAGCACAGCTCAGAAAGGGGGGAGATGCTTGGCCCAGCACCTGCTGGTCCACTGGGCACCGGTCGGACCGCAAGCACATTGGGGCTGCAGCCGTTGAAGCCTCACGGGACAAAAGAACTTCCAAGTGTGGGATCAGCGGGACATGCGTTTGGAACCTGCAAACCATGCGGTTTCTTCTATGCCAAAGGTTGTCTCAATGGTTCTGCATGCTCATTCTGCCATCTTTGCGATCGTGGAGAGAAGAAACGTCGCCAGAAGCAGAAGAAAGCATGCCTGAAAGGAGGTGCATGATGCACAGGTAAGGTGCATGACGAGTGGCAGTAGGTTGGCGCCATAATGAGCACACCCAAGCCATACCCGGCTCCATTTGCACGTTTAGAGGTTCTTTGAAAGATTACAATTGACCGCTAAGTAGTAATTCAGCCTAGAGTTCCGCTTGCACACTGTTGGTACAATAGCTGGGGGGTGCCGAGGTGAACCTGTTGTTTCTCTGAGATTTTGATCCCAACTTGCATGTATTTTCGATGTTTTTTTTTGGTTTACGGCGGAAAGGCACCACAAAACCCAGAGCGGATTATCAAGTTACTAAGCGCATATGTATTAGAATGGCCTTGTGGCCGGCCCAAGATGTTGCACAACGGCTTGAAAGATCGACCAAAAGAACGGCGGCCAGCTTGCAGCCACAGGCCAGATATGTCACTGCGACAGGTATGTAGGCTCAACCAGATGTTGGGGGCAGATGCTGAATCCAGATTAATTGCAGAACATGCGGTCTCAAGAATTAGCTCCAAATTGCTTGATTTTCCCTCAGCTTTATTTTCCAAGTTCAGCCCCTTCGAGTGGCAAAACTGCAAGTCTAATTCCACAAATGCGAACAATGAACACACTTATTTGTTGCTGTTGGGTTGCAGAGCGGGGATGGTCGGTTGTGTGAGCAGACAAATGTTGCGCACTATGTGTTTTTGGAATTGGTGCCAAAATATCAAAGCCCCACTCCCAGTCAACGGGACATATGAAGTTGCTATTGCTACTGGTGTCGCATGCTGGAGCTGAGTCTTTCTTCTTGGTTCTTTCCACAAATTTCTGCGCTGGAATTAGGGCTCTACACTTTGCAATCTCTGAATGAGAATCCGTGGCCTGCAAGCACTTGCCAACCCATGGGCACGGCATCCATCAGCCAATGTCAGCGATGGCAAGACTTCAGGGTTTTGATGTTTGGATTCTTCAGCACAGGGATGCGGCGGCCGCGGCATGGCCGAAGCAGCCCAGTGCGCTGGCATCTATTGGGGTGACATGAATGGGCGGTTGTGCGCTGACCTCAGGGCACCAAACAAACGGCGAAGGAAGGGAATGCCCCTCATACGTGGTTGAACATGTGCAGAGCTAAGGCCAGCCAGTCCAACGACGATGCTGCCCGTTTGCAAGGGCTGCTAGTGACATTTTCAAGTGACATTTTGAAGGATTTGCTGGAACATCATAATCCCATGCTCTGAATTTGACCACCTTGCAAGCATTTCACCATTTCGCGGCAGTGCTCTTGGAAGTCCCACCCTACCTATCCCTACCTGTCAATGAGCGATAGTGAAATGTTCCATTTTTTGAAGCACTAGCTGTGGCGAAGTTGGAGTGGTTTGATGCTTGCTCAGGCCGTGACCCCAAGAACAGCAAAGCGCTTTGATGTACCTTGGCTGTGCAACCTCTCAGGGGCTGAATCTGCTATTTAAGGGACGTGTCATACATATGATTTGAGTTCTTTTACAGCATCTAAGACCTGCATACTTCGGCTTCCAAGTAATGTTGTGATGTTTCTGTTCCTGCACTAGGTCTTCATTTCGCATCATCATGGTACAGCCATGATGGATGATGAACCGGAGTGCCATGGCTTTAGGCTTTGGCACAGGGGCTTTGGGCTAGGGCTTTTCACGGTGAATCTCGTGTGAGCTGCAAGGGATTGACATGAATGAAGTGTCAAGGTGCGAATTCCCTGCACCACTAGAGGGTTATGTTCTTGCCCAGCTGCCATGTTGCACATTTAGCAGTAGTCAGGGCGCTTCCGGCCATGAATGATCACGAGCTGTTATTGGCAGAGATTTCAAGATGTTTCAGGTATTTGAATAAATGGCTATGGCTCAAGGCCATTTTGGTTACGAGGCCCTAGCGGGCAGCCTTGTTTGCGTTTTTCCTTGCCATGTCGCGACCCTCGGTGAAACTTGTAGCCTGCATTGGGTATGCAGTGCGGCTCTCCAGACGGATGGCGTCGCCCAAGACAGTCACCGATCACCTCCAACAGTCTTTGCATCACCTGCTGACCCACATGGCAGATGCTATGCAGGTTGTGGAACCAGAGGCGAAAAGACGCAGAGTCCTGAATTTGGAAAGCTCTTTGCAACTTGGAGCTCCGGTTTGCCATTCCTCTTGCCAAACTGACGGCGACTCTGTTGACCAAGCGGCCGTTGCAACTCTTCTCGCCGAAGCCGGTGCAAAGAATTTAGAGATGATGAACAGACATGTGTCAGAGTTCCGAGCAGAGATCAAAGCGACAATGGATCGTCAAGCGCGGGAGCACAATGACATGCTCGCCGCCTTGGAGTCACGAAATGCCAAACTACAACAGGAGGTGGGAGCCCTTACAGCCAAACTACGAGAGCAAGAAGACCACATCGCCCACCTTGAAGTAGAACAACTATCCATCCAATTGACTGCCCATAGCGCTCCGAACGTGGACGGCCTTGAGGAAGCTGCCCCTGACCGTGCAGAACAATGGTTTGTGGCCGTGACTGACTTAGTTCGGTTGAGCCAGACCAGCCGTTTTCATTGCAATGCATATGGTTTTGCTTTGGATTGTGGATAGCTGAACGGCGTGACGCCTTTTGAATTTCCCAGTGCATCATGTACAGAAATATTTTGCTACGGCTTCCATCCAGCCAAGGAATTTGTTTTTCCCAGCTGCATTGTTTTCACCTTGCGTCAAGTAGCCTGCGCGCCAACCGGGCGTCTCTGTGAGACGGCGGGACCGCCAAGCCCAGCGAGAGAGAGAGAGGTATTTGAATGTATCTAATCTATTTAGATCTGGTATTTCCGTTGCATAGGCCATTGTCCTGGCGGTGGGGCCTCCACCTTGGATTCCCAGGTCCGAAGACTTTTCGAGGCAGTTTGCCTCATGGATTTGGGAAATTTGCGAATCTCTAAGTTTGATTGCGCGCTTTGACGCGACAAACCTCTCCAGGATTTTGGATGAGAGCCTAAGCTGCAGCCATCCAAACATCGTTCAAACTTTGGGATCCCTGTTTTGCTACCTCACAGGTTGTGAGAGTAGTGGTTTTTCTGAGGCGAAAATTGAAGAATGATGTCATTGCATCTCGTGTGCTTGTCGGCATTGTCAGCCGTTCCGCTCTTCTAGATCCAAATGGGATGTATCAGGACTACTCTCGGTGTCCACGTTTCAGGTTTGAGGGCAGATTGAGACTTCGTCAAATTGACCCCGTTTCGATTGAAACTTGCGAATGAAGAGCATGAAGAACTCCCCCCAAACAGTGGTAGCTTGGCACTAGGATGCGCTAGGGCATTGTTTGTTGTAGGAGCTCCAGTGGGCGGAAGCCGCAAATGTTCCGATCATTCCTTTCTACAATGGAGATCAACACTTTCCTGAAGAGCTCCTCAACTGCACACGGCGACACAAGATGACACAAGGGCAGACCGTGACCCCCCTCCCGAAAGCAGCTGCACTGAGGTATAACAGTTGGAGAGACGAGTTTGCATTTTTGAAGAGGGCTCCGGTGGTATATCAACGCCGCACGCATTTGCGGGTGAAGGACACGCTAATTGTTGCTTTGCAGGAGGCAATCCATGACTCCTATAAAGCGGCAGGCGTGCACATGCCGCCAAGTCTCTCCAATTTGCTCGATAAGCAGGTCGAGCGTGCGCAACGGCGGCAGAAACGAGCCGAGCGTGCTGCAGACCAGAGCATGGTTTCTGCGCCTGAAGCAGTGCTCACGACACGCAGCGAAGCCGACAAGAGATTTCGCTTCCGAGATGAACTAAATGAAGATGTGAGTCCAAGTGGTGTCGGCCGTTTGCTGAAGACCTTGAAAGATCCGATGGGATGGAAGGAGCAAGAGATGCGCACAGCTCTTCTTCAGGATGAGCACGAAGTTGACGACGAAGAGGGAAAGCATGTGCCCCAACACCACAGTCTCAAACCGAGCGGTGGCATTTTGAGAGGCAGCAATGACACCATTTCTCTAGCAGCAAAATCTGCATCTGCAGCTGCACAAATGTCTCTGGACCCAAAAATGCAGCAAGGCGTGGCTCGTGTGAAGGACTGCCGACAAATGCCAGGTTGGCTCTTCCTTCAGATGGCTTGTAGAGGCATGTCGTGTGTCCGCACCCGCACACTCTGAACCATGTCAAAGAATCATTGGTATCATTTGTTGGTGTCTGATGGTACAGGATTCATGACGCCCATACTGCCCATACCTTTGACACCGTTTGACCATGTTTGACCCATGTGCTAAGTTGCAGAGGAGTACCTGGACGGTGTGAAGAAGGACGACGTCGGACAGCTTCCAACGGTGCTGAAAATCTTACAGATCATGCAGCCAAACCTGGAGGCCTCGCTTTGTGGCACCAAACAGCAGTTACCAAGAGATTCAAAGAGATCCAAAACAGATCAGGCCACACCCTCATTGTACAAAGCTGGCTAGGGAAGTTGTCAATTTCCCCGGCTTAACCGTGTCGGGCGCTTCGTCGAAGCGGTTGTTAAACCAAGCCGGAAGAAGAAGAAGAAACAGAAGAAGAAGCAGAAGAAGAAGAAGAAGAAGAAGAAGAAGAAGGAGAAGAAGAAGAAGAAGAAGAAGAGGAAGAGGAAGAGGAAGAGGAAGAAGAAGAAGATCAGGGTAGTTTCATCATACATACAGGTTCTTCAATGCTTCTTCAATGTTTCTTCCATGGTTTTTCTCGTGATTTTCAGTGGTAACCTTTGAATTTGGTCCTTCCATGTAGCTCTCCGAAGTCGATCGCCGCCAAGTCTGTTTTTGGGTGCAGGTTGCCTCTGCTGCGATGGAACTGACTTTCGAGTTTTCCCGTGGCGAAGCCAGGCATGGGGCATGCCATGTGTAGGTCATGATCCGTTGTGTCCTTGTGTGACATCTCCGGACATTGGCATAACAAGCTGATACAAGCTGATCAAATCCCCAGTGGATGGCAATCATCATAATGTTGATTATTTGCTCCAATTTTAAAGCATACATTTTTGCAGCAAGGGATGTTGGAGCCGTTTGCATGTCATTTACGTTTTCCAGATGTCGTTCCGGCTCACAGAGTCACATTCGGCACATGGTTGTACAAGCTTTGCACCCTGAGTCGTACGAGTACGCAAGCCGAAGATTCGCCGTAGCTCTGATGGATGCACTCCCCATAGTACGGCTGGACATTCCACCAGTACATAAAGCTTCGCAGAAGCAGCCCATCTCCTGAGCAAATTTCCGGATTGCATTGCTCCGCTCCCTGAAGATGCAGGGGCAGACAGGTACGCTTAAGGTCGTGCCCATTCTGGGCAATCACATAAGTATGTAGCCTGAACAAAGTCGACAAAAAATCATTAGAGAGATACCCTTGTGATTAGCCCTGGCTCTTATCATTCTCAAAAGGCTTCGCTTTGGTGTTGGCACGATGCCGCATGCAACACACTCAGTCATGCTTCCTTATTGATTTGGTGCTCTCCAGGAATTGTTCCTATGAATTGTGAGTGATGAACTGAGGGATACGACACAGGCAGTAAAACTCAGTGAAAGGCACAATCACACATTCACATTATGACACCCCCCCCCCCACACATTTGCCCAAAGAGAGATCATGGACCTGCAGGGCCCATTCGTGGGAATAAGTTGAGTGTGTCGAAAGCTCTTGTGAGGTGTCGACAAATAGTGGTGCAGAATGATGGGATCAAAGCAATCGTGAACGCCATGGCCGCACACACGGACAGCATGACACTGTCAGCGACCCAGTTGCGGTGAAGCTGTTTCCTTGGAAGGACTAGTAGTATCTCAGGCAGATGCATGGGTGCGGCTGTTTGTATGCGCTCTCCTGTTTTCGGGCTGGAAGCGCTGACAAGGACCGACGACTAAAGATGTTTGCACTTGACCTGTGCTCACAAGGATTCCATTGGATAAACCTGGTTTATTCCTGTTGATTCAAGTCCTGATTTGTTTTGAGGAGACGAATTCGGTTGGGATAGCGCATGCTGGTGGCATTGCCCGAGTTGTGTTCGTAACCTGGTTGCAATGTGAGCGCAGATTTGCCATGGATTTGGCTCGTGGAGCATTGAGGCCCTGGACTACTACCCTCATTGTCAGGAAATTCAGCAGTGGGGAGGTGGCGCCTTACGACATTTGGCCATAGAAATTGGAGATAATCGCCGTGAAGTCCTTCAAGATGGAGAGGTACAGCTGACTATGCGCCTAGGCTTCAGATTTCATCCTTCCAGATTGCGCATGCTGTAAGGCTTTCCATGGCTTGCAGACCCTTTTCAAAACAGGTTGTGGATGCGCCTCATTATCAACTAGGAAAACTGTATAAGGATTTGGATAGCGCACATGCAGACAAGTAAATCCACATGTGCACATGGTGTATTTTCCATCAGGAACATGCGACAGCACAAGGGACTAAGCAGCTGCATACCAAGGCGAGGCATCAACAGGCGCATGATCACAAAATGTGGCGGGATTGAACTTCTGGTACGCGGCATGCTTGGTTTTCCGAACGATCTGGAGATCCAGGAAAACGGTTGTGCGGCTCTTTGCAATCTCATCGCGAATCGGCATGATACAAAGGTTCGAGCTGCAAGATCTGGTTCCATCCGTGCGGTCATTCTTTCCATGAAAAACTTCCCCTTCGAACCCGAACTCACTCAGATGGCTTGCGCTGTACTTCGAAGTCTCGCTCTTGGCGTCCCAGAAAACAAAGTCTCCATCGTTGCACACGGAGGCATCCGTCAGCTTTGTGAAGCGATGGCGCGACATCGAACGAATGCAGATGTCAATATGCAAGCCATCGCTGCGCTGTGCAATCTCACTTCCCACTTTGCCGAAAACAAACGCAGCATTTGTGAATCGGGTGGTTTGGAGATGACCGTTGCAGCTTTGCTGATGCATCCCAACAGCCAGGAACTGCAACAGCAGGGCAATGGCTTACTGCACAACTTGGCATGTGAAGCCTCCTTGCGACCACAGCTCATTGCAGCTGGTGCCTTGCGTGTGGCAGAGGCTGCGCTACAGCATCCAGCACGATCTGTCCAGTCCGTAGGCCAGATGCTAAAGAGACAACTGCAGCCGGAGAAAGAGACGAGTGGCGCAGGAGCAGACAACTCGCGGGAGGCAAAAGTGAATGGAACACCTGGAGAAACAGCCAGAGGTGTGGAAGAACTTTTTGCTCCCAGAACTCACGGTGTCAGAGTTGCAAGGAGTAAAGCCTTGACACGTCCACAGCGAAAAGTCATGGCTGATGTTATGGCTTCGATGCAGCGGAATCCTCGTGATTGGCTTCCCAGGGCGGATGGTGCCGAGGATTTGGCAAAGTCTGAAGCTTCCAGCGGAGGCCGAAGCGACCGCAGTGATCAAAGTGTTCAAAGTGGACGTGGCAAATGGGACTTCAAAGAGAAAAGGAGAGCTGCTGCCTATGGCATCGAAGATCTGGAGGAAGTCTCAGATGCTTCAGCTGCTGGAGATTCGGATGGCCTTGGAGCATTCGCCTTCATGGTAAGGCGAGGTTTGACCAAGCCGCGGGAAGAGTCTGGCAGGAACAGCTCTCGGATGTCTCAAATGTCGACAGGCTCTGCTTCCCGGTTGCGACATCTGGAATTGGAAGATCCCAATGTGAGCCCTGTGACCTCCAGTCGAGTTCTTCCACTGACCATGCAAAATCTGAAGGCTCGAGATGGACTATCCAGCAACATCCTTCCAACTGATCCCACTGCTGGTCACCTTTCAAAGCCTCCGGCAGATGTGGCGGTGGGCGATGATGCAGTCCAAACACAAGCAGAGCAATCAAGGTGTGACGCAGAATCCGTAGTCAGCGATGCCACAAGTGAAGGGGCCTGGATCGATGATTTAGAGGATCCGCGATTAGAAAAACGAGTGAAGAGGCAACAGAAGCAGTTGAAGCGACAGCTGAGGGATACTGAAGACGCTGGCATCGTGGATGATATCTTTGGTGAGTTGGAGTTGGAAGTGGAGCAGACACCAGTCGCAGCGAAGCCTCGCGTGAAGAAGAAAAATGTAGACTTTGCAAGAGCCTTGAGGAAGTGTGGTGAAGCAGCACCAGAACGCTTTGACGAGACATGGGAAGAAGCCTTGTCAACCAGGGTTCTTGCCAAGGGTTCTTCGGGCTTTTTAAGGAGCTCGAGTTCATCTTCGTTGATCAATGAGCTGGATGGGCTAGGAAGATTGAGAAAGATGGGTTCGGCGGTAAAGCAGGGCCTGCAGGAAGTCAAATCGTTGGCGGGCCGTGTGCAGCGAGATGGACAAGCCACAGGCCAAGCCAGTCTCGGAGCAAGGAACTCTCTTAACCCCCCAGCCACAACATTGGATGAGGAATATCTTCGTGCCATTGAAGCGCGAGATGTGGGTCAGGCGACTTTTCTCAACACTCCAAATTATCGAGATTTGATTGAGCGGGCGAGAGAGAGAGGGAGAGAGAGAGAGGGAGAGAGAGAGAGCGACTAAGAGAGTGACTCAGAGTCAATGACTGAATGGGTGAATGAGTGAATGAACGAGTGAGAGAAACACAGAACAATATATCAAGATTCATTTTGATGCCAATCTGGCTGGTGGTTGGGAGGGAGCTAAGGAGCCAGGGGTATCCATATAGCCCTTTTAAGTGGGAGCGCAGGAGCTACCAGGAGTCGCCTAACCAAATGGTAGTAATTGGTTGTTTCGGTTAGGTGTTTCGCATTCTGTTTCTTTATTGCTTGGCCACTGCCTGCTGCCGGTAGGGCCACTGGCGTTTCTGTTTGGCAAGTGTCGTGCAGTCGTCCCAGGCGGAAGTTGCACTGCTGGGTGCCCTGCAGTCCAGGCGGAAGGGTCAAGGTGACGAGATCAAGATGCTTGCCTGAAACTAAGTGACGAGTAGATAAAGTTGGCTGAGAAAGGCAACTAGTAGCTACCAAAATCTACCGAGTTCATTCTTGACAACATTGTGACAGGATCTAATGTTCACACACTTTTCACCATGATTTAATATGCTTAGGGAATGCTGGCTTGGCCATCGTCGTGACTGGCTTTCATAGTTTGATGTCTCTTGACCTAGTACTCCCTTTTCTCCATCTAACTAGGCCTTGAGAAGGTCTCACATGTCTCGACGCTGGTTTGAAGAGAAATTTGCTGATAAGTATTTGTTTCTTTTTAGTCTTTGATACGCTTGCAAGTATGGCTTTGCCGCATGGTGCAGCATCACTCAAACAACTATTCTTCCGTTCCTTTTTCTCCATCTTCGCCATGGGAACGTTGGCCGTACTTGATTTTGTTGCATCAAGTGCTGTCTTTTGCGACCATAGATGACAGATGAGCCAGTGAACGTGGATGGGACAGAACCGAATGCCAAAAAGCAGCCGCATCCAAAAATTGTGCCCAATTGTTGAACATCTCCAGCTTTCTGCTCCGTGTTGGGTAAGGTTGGTGTGCGAAGGGATCCTGCCTCTAGATCAGCGTTGCCACCACTCCATGTGTAGAGACCTGGTCCCCGGGATCCCAAAGCGAAAACCCATGGGAGGAACGGGCCAGGATTTGCCTCAAACATCACCGAAGCTAAGCTGCGAGTTGCTCTCAAGGGTGCCATTCATCAGCAAGATGAAACTATGATGTTTGAGGATGCCTCAGTGGTCCTGATTGGATGAAGTTGGCAGGTGGTTACATGATGTTACATGTTGGAGGCAAGACCAGCATGAGCAACCGGATTAAGACCTAAATGCCACGGAGATGTGATTTTCTTAAGGACTCCTGAAGATCCGGCCGCCCGTCATCCCACCCGTGCCTTGGCTGCAGACATGGCACAAACGAAATGATCTCTCCTCCCTTGTTTCGCTTTTGCTTCGGCAATTGTTGTTGCGGTGCTATGTTTTTCCTTTCCCTGAAGTGTCGCGAAAAGAGGAGATGGCAGTATGGAAACTGCCCAAAGCCTCGAAAGTTGATTCTAGTGGCCATCCTTGTCGTAGAGCTAGAGCCGAGAAGGCAAAACGAGGCAAGAAGTCAGCAAACCAGCCCAAACTCCACGTGTCGGCATATGCTGTGGCATGGTTTGAGCATATGCCGTGGCATGGTTTGACATTCAAACCTCTCCAAAATGCATGTGTGCCGCAATTTGCCACACACACATGCACAGACGCACATTCAGACTTAACTTTACGTCATATACTGATACTGATACTATTTGAACTTATATTTGCGTTCATTCATACTCAATCATTTAGCAGCAGGTTCTCCTACACACACACACAGGCACACACATATAGACAAAATTGATTGAAAAATCATGTGGATCTGGGAAAAGTGATGCTTGCTGCTTTGTAGATTCTGAAAAATCAATAAAATAGTTGAAATGAACAAATTTATATATATATATATATTATATCAAATTAGATGCATATCAAAGCTGATGCAGCTTGCGTCCCATGTCAAATCGTTTTTGTTTCAACCTGGCTGTCATCGAAACTGGCTGCTGAGGTGAGGCACTGAGACTTGAAGCCCTCAGCAGGCAGCTGGAACAAAAACGTTCAACGAAGCGCAGTGTTCAATTGTGACTCGGCAGGGCCAGTGGCAGGGCCAGTGGCAGGGAGTGACGCAGGACGTGTATCTCAAGGATTTTTCAGGATCCTTACATGATTTTGGGGATCTCAAGCTCAGAAAAACGCGTCATGCATATAGCGCTTCAAAAAAATGAGGGCATTTAACACGTGGAGGTCAAGTTGAAGTCTGATTTCAACACTCTTCTATCATGATTGTTTTAAACTCAAACATACTTGGCTTGTAAGTGGCTGCACAAGATCGAGGCTTTGAGAGGAGTCGAGAGATGGAGACGACTGGGCAGCTCTGCCCAGCCCCACGCCTCTGGGCCAAGTGCAGGAAATGCGCAGCCTGCGCAGAATCGACGCCCTGGCGATGGAAGACCCTCACCGCACCTCACCGCCCCACGATGACAAGCTGCGTTGCCAAGGCGTGGTCAAGCTGAGTTTCTGCAAGCTGAAAGCTTTCCTGCAGACGATGTCAGTGGGCACGGTCAATTGACAGCCCGTAATTTGGAGAGAACGTAACGCTTCAACACGAGTGTTGGCCAATGGCTTTTCGCACTCCCTCAAAGAGGGTCTGGAATTGATGGCGCTGGAAAAAAATCACGTCAACACACATAAACTTGAAAAAAATTGCTTCCACGCAATGCCATTGGATTCAGGAACTGTGGAGTCGAGCTTACCATAGGGATATTATGCCCTTGCAGCCCAGCCCTCCCCCAAAAACACTTGGTTGATCCATGAAATGCGGCACTTTTGCCTCGCGTCATGCATAATTAAGCAGTATATAGCAGGGTGCCTCACGCCATATGATAAATGCACAATTGCATATATTCAACCTGGCTCAAGCCGATTAGCTCAAAAAAGAGATCGCTGAATCAGCAATGACATGCGCAATGCTTCAGGCCGTTACGGCCTTCCACCTCTGTTGCCTTTGCGCAAGAATGACGTACCAATTGTTGCTTCTGAGTTGCGAGAGCTGCTGAGCTGGACCCTCCATGAGCCACCAGATGGCTGGGAGAGAGAAACCATTGGAGACCTGACGCTTCACCGGCTTACTGAGACTGATGAGTCGGGGCAGCCGCCGGTTGAGCGAGCCCGTTGTGAAGTCATCTTAGATGCACCCATTGAGATTGTGTATGCATTGGTGGATGACCCACAGCAACGGGCCAAGTGGGATGATATGTCTGGCGCGGGCATGAAGAAGTACACATCGCAGGGCCACAACTTCGTGTCTTTCAGGCTTGAAGGTCTCAGGGGCTTGGCTGGTGAAGACTTTTTGCTGTGGGATGCGCAGCAGGCATACGACAAGAACCAGGTTGAATGTGAAACTTGGCTTCGAGATGAACCAGTTCCGCGTTCGCGAGTTTTTGGAAGGCCTAGAGTCTGCGCAGATCTAGGCAGTGTTTCAAGCAGTTGCTCGTGGGCTCATAGGCAATCAGCCAAGATTGCAGTGTCAACATCCTGTGAGCCTTCCATACCTTTTGCGTTTTTCTGCGTGTGGTTGTTGTGACAGCCAAGGATGCAAATGCAATATGGAGCTATGTCATTATGTGGCAGCCTGCAGCTGTTTCATGGGAGGGTTTACCACCGCATGAAGGCAGGGCCAGCTGACTTGACACATCTTACACTGACACTAGGCATGAGTTCAGGAAGTACCCTGCCTTTAATACCTCTTCATTTTTGTTCTTGGCCGGGGTTTGTTGTGGATGTCACAGCTTTCTACATTTCGATGTGCATCCCATTTCGTTCATTTTGCCCACTCCGACGTGCCATCTGGGCTGCTTCCCGTCCAGGCTGCTTCAAACCAGCTGCTTTTGGAGTGGGCATGGTCGCTCTGCAAATTTTCAATTTCCTGAACCGATGTGTAATGATCGTGCGCATGCTGCCACTAGCTGAGAAGACCAACATTTGAAAGAGATTGCGCATCCACACTCACACACGAACACACACGCACACGCACATGTGCATACAAACGTACCCACACCCACCCACACACACGCACACATGTGCGTACAAACATACACACACAGACACATACATGCACATACACATGATACCCATATACCAACAGCGGTACGAAAAATGCATGGCCTAGAGCACTGTATGCCATGACCAAAAGCATTGGTCTCAGCCCGAGGTGCGGGACAGCCTGGCTCCCATGAAGACGAAAGTTGTGGCCACGACGCGGATGCAGATCTTCAATAGCATGCTGCAGCACTCTGATTGCAGAGATTGAATGGTTCACAAGGAGAGAGATGGTATTTCCATGCCTTGCAGGAATTTCAGACCATCCAGATTTGATCATGTCTTTACACTGGGAGGCTGACCAGGGACAGGCACTTCCAAGGTTAAAGGTAGAATTGAGCAATGCAGGAATTGAGCAATGCAGTGGGGAAGATGGGCCATACCAAAGATTCTTTTAGGACTGCAGTTTAGGTGCCCCGAGGAACAGACAAGGATGTGATGGTTCCTCCGCGTGCTGAGGTACTTTCTTCCATCGATCATGCGTAGCATTTTATCCTCTCAATCGCAGCAGCTCTTGGATCGGTGCCTTTGATGTAGGCTTTGGCAACTTTGGGTGACCTGCTTTGCATCCATCATCCAACCAGGTCATTGACTCTGAAAATTGCACACGTCTTTGACCGTTGAGCCGAATTGTTTTTGATTGAGGAAAAATGTGCTAGCTATTTTTTAGCTAGTGACTCACCTACTAGTGACTATTAGCGTTTCTTGGGTGACTTCGGAATGAGCCCTGCCAGCGGCTTTCGTCGCCGAGGATTGGTGAGCTGAATGCCAACGCTGAGGAACGCAGGATTGTGCAAGAACTGGGCTTGCGAGGCGAGCGAAAGCCGGCTGTGGCGTTGGCATTTTTCCAAGCAGATCCAACCGGTCAGTTCCTGCTTGGGGTAGTCCTTGTGTTCAACTGATTCCATTTGGTGTCCATAAGTCTTGTGGAAAATCTTGTATAGTACTGCTTGGTTTTTGTTGGATCCAGGTTTCAAGAAGATCTCGCCAAAGGTTTTGCCCTCCCATCCGCATTCATCGGACACGATCACGCCGAAGAAGCAGAGCGCAGACAAAGTTGATGCGTTTCTGTTGGAAAACCTATCGTCACAAGATCAACTTATTCAACCTGTCACTGGCAAGAGGCAGAGACTGGAGAAATCTCAACCGAAGGCCGTGACCCCGGCTGTGACTCCGGCTGTGACCCCGGCTGTGACCCCGGCTGTGGCCCCGGAGGAAGACCGGCCGCAGACTCCTCTTGCGCGTGACGTGATGCTCTCAGAAGGCTTTAAGCTGGAGCAAAGCGGAGAAGGACAACGTGGGGACCGAGAGGACAAAGGAGGTGCAACAGGGGGGCAAGGTGGAACACTGGAGGGCCAGGGTGTCCAGGCAGATGCCAGCGATGTCCAACAGAGCTCTGAGATTGCGGCTTCGACCTCGGCTTCACGTCGAAAGCTGCAAGTTCCCAGTGGTCTTCAGGACGAAACCGCTGAACTTGGAGTGCGAATGGCTCTCCAAGGCCCTTTAGGCCTCAAGCCCAAGCCAGGCCTTGAATACCAGGGCTCAAGCTCCACGCAGAAAGGTGGTGAGGACCCAGAATCCTTGAGACTTCGGCTGGCAAAGATGCAGTCAAAATGGCTTCAGGATGTCAGTGAGGACAAAGGGCCGC
Organism: Symbiodinium kawagutii; assembly: GCA_009767595.1. Taxonomy (NCBI): domain Eukaryota; class Dinophyceae; order Suessiales; family Symbiodiniaceae; genus Symbiodinium; species Symbiodinium kawagutii. The sequence goes on along the minus strand of VSDK01017774.1, from coordinate 389,269 downwards.
ATGATTTTCAACATCCCTTGAGAATATCCGCTGACAATGAGCTCAAGAAACTTCGCGGATCAAACGGCTGGTTGATTTCTCTCATGAGAGAAGCAAGTGCTGTGGAATATTTGCCGCCACCCTGGCGACCGAAGACCGGTCCCGGAAGCAGCTCCACAGCAGAAGAGTTGCCGCCCAGCCAGGTGTTACCTGAACTGCTCCAAGATGGGACAGTTGGGACTCTGTCCAGGTGACCTGTGCTGCACAATGCCGCCATTGGTCCAGTCGAGTTGTCTCAAGACTTGTCGATTTGCGTTGACGAAGGGCAAGGTTCTTGCACGATAAGAAACAGGACAAGCTCACTTGGGAACTTGGCGGAATGGTGTTTTCCAGAAAATGCAGGGTTGTCTACCATTGGTTTGTTGCTGGTTCTACCCTATCAGAATCAGCTAGTTTCTGAGGTGCACTCGTACAGTAACTGATGTGGGATGATCTTGGAGTGCGGTTCAGAAAAAACCTTTAGTGATGCGTACTCGTGTTGTAAGGGGCTGCTTCAGCAAGAGAAGCGTTCTCAGTATCAACCAGCTGTGCTTTTGCGATCCCACCTCGGACATGGGCCTGCTGTGTTTCGATGCGTTTCGGCTGTGTAGTTTCACTTGTCCACAGCAAAGCTGACGCAGCTGCAACATGGTTCCTGGCTGAGTGATCTCAAGCGCAAGTTCCTAGCGTGCAAAAAGCAGCAGTTTTGTGATGTGGAGCAGTCCCTTTGTTTGCTCGGCGTTCTTTGGGGAGGTCTTTGGAATTCGTTCATGAAAGGGTGCAAGGGGCTGGTCGTGTCCCTTTGATGCACTATTGCAGGATATTTCGGAGAGAGGTAGTGTCATGGATTAGAGCTGTCACATGTCAGCATTGAATGGGCCAAAACAGATGCACGAAAGTTTGGATTTTTCAACTTTTTTCAGTGTAGATACCTGCGAAAATAGTTTTTGATTCACAGTGCTTGGCACTGGAGAACTGTTACCCTTGCCCTCAAGATCTTAGGAGCTGCAACTACCCGCAGCGACTTGCCAGCAGAGTTTGAGGAGGACAAACATGTCACAGAATTTCAGGGTTTATCATTTTGATCATCTTGGTTTGGCACTTATCCACTTGGATCGCGACACCTCAGAGGTCCAACTATGCGTTGGATGCCCCGGAGAACGATGCTCAGTTCTATGCCCGGAGACTTAAGATTCGGCAAATTTCAGATGTTGAACTCATGGTGCATTCATTTTCGCTCATGCTGGACCCCTTTTGGCCGAGGAACATTTGCTGAAGAGCTTTGGCTTCAATGTGCGGCGGTTAAGCGACTTCAAGTTAGGCCAGTGTTGAGAAGAGAGTGCAGAAGTTAAAGTGACAAGTCACACAAAGCAAGTCTCCACGAATGTTAGCTTGCCAGTGACATTTTGGGCTGTTTTTTGATTGCATTGTCGATGGCAGGGTGCCGGCTCAAGTCGCAAAAACAGACAGGCTATGTAAACTCCAGCCCAGTTAACCCCCGCCACACATCCAAAACTAGTCAGTACGAATCCGAATCTGAAGTCCCATTCGCGTGTTCTCCAGCTGGCTCTGCGGGCACTCAGCTCAGTAAAGCAACACAGGTTTTGCTTCCAGACACTCCAAGTGGAGTGCGCAGTCTGTTGTTTTTGCCCACGTTCGATATGTTCAGTATGGGCCCCAGGCCAGATGCATCGGCAAGATGGCAGTGACGGTGATGCAACTGCCCGGATGGCCCCACAGAGGGTCATAGCCCTACCTGCGCATCAGGCGTCCCTTGGTCGAAATATCATGGAACTTTTTTGGAGCGTGTTGAAGAGTTCGCGAATGTTCGTTGCTTCGCACACGAAAGCTGGCGTCATGCAACTGAAGTTGCGTTTGCCTTAACATTGGCTCGGACAGGAGCTACAAAAGTCACGAATCATAGGGGGTGCCCCTCCCCTCATGAGCTTGATCCCGCCTAGGATCCACCAACCCAACAGCCTGGAGTTGCAATACTAGCTTTATCTAGCTTTTGTCACCCCTCGCCTCAAGTCTACACCGGCTCCAGATCTGAAGCTTCACATCGCCAATCCCAGGTATTTGCAAGATCACTTGCTAAGTTGCTCAGCTGCAGTTGTGACAACTTTTGCATTTAGGTGGTAGCTGCAAGGTGGGTTCCATATTAGTCATCACAGAGTATTGGGTCTCTGAGCGTTGTCCGGCGAGGAATGCACAATGAGATTGAGTCGACCACCAGGAAGTCAAGATCTCAACAGAAAAGCAGTGAATACAGGAGTTAAGTAAACTTAGATTTCAATCAATAAACAGAATTCCCGAGAGCCTCGTTGATTCCTCCTTCAGGCTGGAGCTTGAAAAGAGACGCCTCAACAAGCTGGACGAGGCCAGCCTTTAGCCTTCACATGTGATGCGAGATGGGGCCTGGTGACGCCTGGTGCAGGATGCGTCCAGAATGAGAACAGAGTGCAACGAGAAAACCCTGAAAGTCCCAAGAGATGGTCAGGCGGGAGCAAAATAGAGAGGTTTCAATAAGTTTCAATCGTTTTGAATTTCACTTGCACAGAACTTCAGGGAACCCCGCTCAAAAAGCTGGAGAACAGATTGGCGAAAGCAATCAGCCAACTCAATCTTCTGGGCCATGATGCTTGGCAGCACTTGACTGCTAATTCTATCTCCAACTCTGTTGATACAAGGCCCAGCCGGGTCAGATCCTGTGGCTCGGGATGTTGCAGGTTTCGTGAGTTTGGCACTGTTTGGATTTGGCCCATCACCTGAAAACTGAGGAGAATTCGGAGTGCCGCAATCGCATAGATGTCGTTCGTCGAGAAAGGCTGCAGCTGATTCAGGCACCATCACTTTGAGCTCCGTTGTGTCGATGGCTGTCCTTGGTGGCAATCTTCCCAAGATATGGCTTACCCGAAGGGATTTGACAGATTCGTTTGCTTGCATTTTTCAATATTTGTCTTTGTTGTTTCTTGGCAGGTCTTCAAGAAACTGCAAGGTGCACTTTCCTCAGCTGCAGACATGTGTGAAGTTTGTGGCGGGCCAATGCCATGCCAACAAGTGCGGATCTTCGATGCTGTCTGCCAAGGACATCAAAGACAACATGAGTTCCTTCGAGGAAGAAGAAATCACAGTTGACCGGGCGATTGAACAAAAATGCTGTGATATCATCCAATTTCTGAGGGTGTTGAACTTGTTTCTCTCGGAAGAGGGTTTTTCACTGCTGGATCCAAGGTATGGTGTCTCAAATCCATCGAGAAAGTGATGCTGCGAAGCTTGGATTGCAGCATCGTGCTGTGTGGGACAAGTCCGACTCCACATTGCGCCAAGGAGAAGAGAGCAGGAGGAACGGACGCACAGAATGGCAGCGCTAAAGAAGCAGGCCCTTGCAACATGGCGTTCTCACTGGGTCTGACCCGCATTGTTCAATGCCAGCTTGTACCTCTCTTCAAGCTAGACATGAGCAACCGCGTTTATTCTTTGGAGCGACTGATTCATTCTATGTTTTGGATGCTAGCTGGAAGTAGTTTGTTACCCACATTTCTGCTCGCCCACGACAATGGAAGCACCACTCCGTAATGTATGAACACACCTTGGGGAAAGTCCCGGCGATATTAAAACAACGTACTGCACTCAACACGCGAACATGTCCGCTTTACCCAGAATGTTCAACAGATGTAGGAGGTTTGCCTTCATTTCTTGAATTTAGTGCCTTAGTTTCATTGAAGAACATTGAAGAAGCACAAGTCATCGAAGTTTGTCGGACTCTTCATGACGGACTTTGGCGCAACCCGTTGGTTACGGACCTTAGTTTCTAAGCAACAGCAATGAGCGGCGACAGCAGCTGTGAGAATCCATGCAGGTTGAGGAAGAGCGGAAGGCCTTCAAGCGGAAGGTCCAAGAGTTGTCTCCTCAGCTGTGCCTTCCGTCAGTGTGAACTGGGATGACAAACATTCGAAGCAAGGCTCAAAGTTCGGTACAAAGAGCGAGAACAGGACGAGTTCACTCTTTCTACCAGTCAATCCAGTTCACTCTTTCTTTTTTTTGTGAGTTTTCTTTGAGTTTTCTCTGATCTTTTTGTAAGTTTGCTCTTTGAGTTCACTCTTCGACTTCTTTCTGCAGGATGAACTGAAAGAAAGAGTGAAACAGGTGAAGGAGAGCGGAGCTCCTGTAGCATCAGAATGTTCAAGTGTATTCCAACCAGTCCTGCGTTGAGGAGTCTGACAAGAAGGATGAGATGGAAGGAAAGGATGGAAAGAGTAAGACTCGCAGCTTGAAGGTCACCAGTTGCAATTTTGAAGTGATCTGAGCTGTTTTGATCAAACTAACAGCAGCTTCCTTCATTTCATGCCAGAGCGTGTGCCCGGATATGTGCAGGCTGATGAGGAGGAACACTTCAATTCAACGCTTGTGATGCGTCGAATTCTGAAGCTGGCTTTCTTGAACGCCATTCAGAGAAGGTGTGGCCAACGCTAGTGCTTTGTCCTTTTCTGGATTGCTGAAAGTCATGGACAGGCATATCCGGCAGCATCAGAAGAACATTGAAGTGTTCGAGCAGGCTGCTTTGAGAACACTAGCGGTTGCATGATGTTGCATGCCATTACCCAGTCCATCCGAGTCCATCCATCCGCTTTCGCTCATGCTTGATTTTGTAACAGAGCAATGCTGCAGGCTTTTGCGACGATCAAATCAACCACTGGCATTTCAGACATCGAAGAAATTGCCGCTTGGAGACGAGACAGGAGGCAGCACTGGTCCAATCATTGGGTCTCCTTCTCTCTCTCTCTCTTGATCTTCTCTCTCCCTCTCTCCCTCTCCCCCTCTCCCCCTCTCTCCTTCTCTCTCTCTCTCTCTTGATCTCTTTCTCTCTCTTCTTTCTGTTTCATGTTCTCTTCTTGTTGCCGCTACTTCTGAGGTCAAGATTTTTGTTGCCCTGGAGCAGCGGAATTTCAGCCTGCTGACTTACGCGTGCTGCCTAGTTTGGACGGTACATTTACTTCGAAAAGGATCTTGTAGCTTTGGCCATCGCGAATCATTACCCCCTTCAGTAATTCAACCATGGCTACGCATCATTTGCATTCATGTGCCATTAGCTACTCATCATTTGGAACGTTGACTACCATTGGTCAATTGTTTGGCCAGGGACACCACCACGCTGAGTTTGAGGTGAACGCACTCAACCGGGAAATCGAAGCTCTTGACAAACAGAATCGCCAGCTAAAGGAGCAAAATGTCAGAGACTGGCCTTGTCACTGGTGAAGGTTTGTTCCTGACGTGTGCAGCGGCAATCATACTTCCTTTGCAGGAACAACTGGCCAACCAGCAAGAGATTGAAGCCGAAAGTGCGGACCCAGGTATTTGCATTGTGCGAATGGATTGCCCAGCTGGAACTGCTGGCAGATATCAGCATCGTGGCGCTTGCTAAGGCGAAAAGAAACGTATCGCAGCTCTAACAGATTTGAAGTCACAGATCGAGAGCACCGGTGCAGCCACGGAGGACAACAAGCTCCAGGCCTCCATTTGTGCTCTGCGCTCTGCAAGTATAAAGCTCCGCTTTGCAAAGTTCACAAAGTAGTGCCTTTCATAAGCCCTTTTCCTTCGGCAGAAGTACAATGATCTTTGAACCACTGAAGCACATGCCGGTTTTATGCGCATCAAACATCATTCCTACACACACAGAAACCATGAGAATGTCCACGAATTGGGAGACGTAACCAGTAGATGAGGGCCGCAAGCTCGCCCTCAGCTTTAGCTGAACCTACGGGACGGCGATGGGAAAAAAACCTGTAGATGAGGAAACTGAGGCTCCCCCCATGAGAAACAGCTGCAAGACAGCCAGGCATCGCAGCAATCCGAGATCATTGACCGGTGCAGGTGCTCTGGATTGCTGGGCAAATGGTTGCATAAAATATTTGAAAAGCATGCCTTCCTAACATCAAAGCAGGCTGCACGGGGAACGGGCGAACCCTCTGGACGCCCTAGCAAAAAGATGGGAATGCACAATTCTTCGAAGTACTCCATTTTCCTGCAGGATCTGATGCAGTTTTTTTGTTTGAGGCCAGTGATCCATTCCATCCTGAAGACGGTTGAGAGAGAAAATCGTGGATTTGGTGGGCATCCAGCCCCTGAGTTTGGAAGCACTGGCGAGAACTTGCACCTTGGCTTCTAAACGAAGTGACAATTCCCTCTTTGTTTGCCCCGCGTCCTGTGCCTGAGGTTTGGTTGGCTCACATATGCTCCTCATCTGCACGTAAATGAGATGCACAATATGCTGTAGTTTGACCAGTCATCGCTGTTCCGCCGAGATCGAGAAGACCCTGACTCAGTGGAAGGACTTCTTGCCCGATCCCAGAGACAAAGGTCACTTCAAGACCCCCAACAAGATGCTCGATGCGCAAACCAGAAAACTTGCCAATATGTGAGCACGATCAAGAACGGGTAAGAACATGTAAAAACTGCAAACTGAGAGAGCCTGGTTGGGCTGAGGAATTACAAATACACCGTGGGCAACCAGGCAAGTTGCAATCCACTGGAGACAGATCTGGAGAGAAGCGGAAAGAAGTCATCCTGGCTAGGTGCTGGCTCTGCAGCCCAAGAAGCCCAATGCGCAGCCGGTTCCCTTGGTCAAGGCGTGGGGTTAGCATGCTGGAACTGGGCATGGGAAGGTGAAGTTTCATGGCATTTCATTCAACATCAGTGTTTGTGCATGACTATCCATGCATACATGCATAGATTAATATCTAATTGTGTATGTTAGATTTTCAATGTCAATGTCAAGAAGGGTTGGTCGGAAACTCTTCTGCTTGCAAAGCCTCCTGTTGGCGAACTGAGAAACTGAGGCCAGTGAGTTACCTTCTGCAGCCAATTTCTTCCTGGAGCAAGGGCCGAACCAGCGAGTCTCTTGGCGGAGCTGCAGTTCTGATGGCAAGAAGGGCATCTTTTGGTAGACATGGACAGAGACCCCCAATAAAATGCAGCGATTTTATGTGATTTCCTGTTTCCAAGGGCTGGAGATGGATGGCATCCAATGGTTCACTGGGAAAGCCGCAGAGTGCAGACTCAGCCAAGGCCCCATTGGCCGGCCGAGAAGAGGATTCCAGTGATGATGAGGAGGAACTCATGGCCCATCCTTGGCCAAGGCAGGATGCAACGAGAGCTGAAGTTGACGAGTTATGACCGTGACTAGTTGCAAGATGACTAGTTGGACCTTGATTGACTAGGCAACTAGTTGCAAGATGCAAGATTGTAATAATGGTTATGGCCAATAGGTTGTGACGACTGATTGTTGAACATCTTAATCTGAGGTTGACCAGTCTAGTTGCTGACACCTGACTGCGATTCTTCGTTTTCGTCAGAGGGATGCTGTCCAATTCGCCCATGTGAGGCAAGATCTTCGGGACAAGGTGCACTGTTTGGCTGTGTTGGCTGTTGATCTGCAACCTGTGGCCACCTCATGCATTGCAGATGACGTCTTGGGCTGCCAAGGCAAATGCTTCTGTGACCAAGCGCCGACGGAACAGGCGCACCGAAGGAACCACAGCGCAAGGCCGGGGTTCCAGCGGGCACAACACCTGTACTAGTAGTAATAATGTTTCTTGCATTTTGGCGCACTGGATTCATAGATAGCACTTCACACTACTTGAGTAAGTGACGGATATGTAGAATTGCTCATGGGCTTTCATGGGTGCTGACCACCAACCGAACATGTGCAATTTAGTTGTAGATGTTGTAGCAGTAGAACCACCGCTTTTGGCATTTCATACCATTGCTATCCGTGGTGAACACCTTCACATGCCAAAAGGCAATATGCTCAGCCGTTTTCTTTCTGCTTTCCTTGGTGTTTTTGCATGAATTCCTTCATGTCCCTTCTACTGATCCCCGACATGAGCTCACACTCGCACATGCAAGAGCACCAAAGATAGGGCACGGGCGTCGAACATCTAATTTTTGGAGTGCTTAACCGATTGGCATGACGATGGCTTTGCTGCTTTGACTACTGTGCTTCAATGAACAGCTGGCACATGCTGACACAGGATATCAAATCGCGCTATTGTCACACCAGATGTCTGCAGTTGCCTTGCCGCAGCATTTTCCCTCAACATTCCATCGGCTGATGGGATGGTTTCGGTGCGGAAATGGACCTGTTTTGACTGCGATTGGGACAATGATCTTTCGCTCTCAGTCTGTGAAATGTGTGACACCGCCAGGGGCTTAAGTTGTGTCACACGAGCCGAGCGAGAAGATGCCGCGACGGTGGCGGCGAAACAGCGTGAACTCGCAGAGTTACAGAAGTTGCAGGAGGACCAACAGCTGGAAGCAGAGCCATGGTTTCCATTTTTTTCACATTTTTCTTTTTTCAATCTTTTAGCCAAAAGAAAAAACCTACGGACACACGCAGTCACATAAACATTTTTTGGTATTGCTTTACTGCTTTCTGGAATATTTGTTTGTTTGCCCTTGCCCAACGCGCTCCCAGACTTGCTTCTCCAAGGAGCGCGAGAAGCGCAGCAGGTTGGCGCAGGAGGCCGTCAGGGCCCATGCGCAGCAGGCCGAAGAGCGACGGCGCCTGAACGAGGCGAAGCACTGGGCCGAAGGACGTGCAGCGCAGCTGGACCAGGAACTGCGAAGCATCCGATGCCTGGCATCCAACATGCGCAGGAGCCATGGCACACGTGGCATGCCGTTGCAGCTTCACAATCGGATGATTTTTTAAGCAGTTCTCTTCCAATTTCCAGTTTTTTCGCGGAATATATGGGGTTGATTGTCATATAATGATTATGGATGTCAACTTTCTGGTGGTTATCCTGTTGGGACTCATCACAGTCGCAGTCATGCAGGTACAATCATTCCGAGGACCATTTGGTCATGTGAAGGTGGCAGACGTTCTAACCCTTTGCCAAACTCTTTCATCTGAGGGGTTTTGATGAGATGCGAGTTGATTTATCATTGCTCGATTGAAACAATTCAAAGTCACTTGAATCACAGCCAGCATTGACACGGTTGTGCACACACGCATATAGGTCCACAGTTGTGCCTACGTGTGCCCCATGACAGGCAGCGCCTGCGAGCCTTACAATTAGAGTTGCACCCCGACAAACAGCCTGAAGAGCGACGTTCGGTGGTACAAGGGCTGTTCCTGTTGGTTCAGAAGGAATGGGAATCCCTAGCTGTAGCTGAAGAACCTCAGGAACGCCAAGCCAGCCAACCATCTCCACCACCCCATGGACAAAGATCCTGGGAATGGGCACGGCAGCAAGCCAGCGCTTTTTCTGAGCAAGATAAGGAAAAGAATGAACAGATAAGGAAAGAGAAGGCAAAGCAGACCCAGCAAACTCAGAACAAGCAGCACACGGGGTGGAGTGCCCCAAAGGTGCCAAAGTCAGCACCCAAACCTGCACCAAAACCTACGCAGATGCCTCGGAATTTCACATTCAGCACCGATGATCTTGGAGACTCTGACCTTGAGAGAGATCACAGAAGTGAAGTTGAGATTGAGATGGGAACTCATTGGACGCCACACATGGAAGATGATGAGGGTACTGGAATTGTGCCCTTGTTGGCTTCAGGATCCTTTGAGAATGCCATGCACGCATTCACATCCATCCAAATTGCACGCAGAAGTCGAGGTCTAGATGCTGAAAAGCTGGGCCATCCATGGAGGGAGATGATGGACCGCTTGGAAGCAGAAGCATGGCGGATTTATGCGAAGCAACAAGGCGAGAACGGCTTTCAGAAATTTGCCATCGCAGAACATTTACACAAGGCCATCTCTTTGCATCCTGATCGTGGTGAGCTTTTTTTGGACCGTGCTATGACTCGTGTGCGGTTCGTTTGCGATGCAATGTCTGTATCCGATCTGGGTCGACTTCCAGAAAAGGATTTTCAAAAAGTGCTTGACGACTGTGACGCTGCCCTAGCTCGGGATAGCAGCCTCTTGGATGCCTATGACCTGGCACTTCGCTTGCACTGCGTCCACTTCGACCTTGGCAAAGTTCACCAAGTGGCCATTCGGGGGCAAAGAAGCGCCTCAGCTTTGTCAGAGCACGACAGAGCTCGGGATTTTGCATCCTGGCGGCGCTGCGCCAGAGTTCTCCGGCGTGGCCTGGAACAAGCCCAGAGCGCTCTGCTTGCGACAAAGCTGCATTGTAAACTGCATTTGGGGCACACATGTTTCACAAGCACCAATAAGTACCGAGATGTACCGAGCAAATTAGTCACATATTGCCTTGAAATTGTCAGATTTAATGTTGAATTGGAGACGGTGATTGAGAGAGAAATGGTTTGAACATGCTTCTGAACCGGTTTCAACATGTTTCAAACAGGCACCAGCATGCAGGCAACATGCGCCAACATGCGCCGAAGGTTGTGTCGAATTTTTAAGGCCAAGCAGCCTGACACCGTTTCCGACATTTTGGAGGCCGTGAAGGCTGCAGCTCTGCCAGATCTGTCGGAAGTTCTGTCAGTTCGCATCACGCAGCTACTTCGCCAAGCAGAGACCCAGCGACAATTTCAGGACAGCGATTCATAATGAGTTCTGGTTCCAATTTGCAATATTTTTATAGATTTATGTAACACATGTTTGTCCTTGTGTATCTATATATTATATTTAGATATATCTAGATATATACTATTTATCATATTTTCTTTATTCATGTGTTGTGATGCGGTATGAATCGGACCAAAGCATAGCAGCAGGCGTGCGAAACTTAGACGACCTGTGCAGGAGGCGTACTCAACCGCAGGGGAAGATTCCTGGGCAGCTGCGTGGGGGTTCTAGTTGGCACGACAAGCGAAGATGGGAGCAGTGGTGAAGCCTGGCAAGTAGCTGAAGGTTTCGTCCAGGTGCTCATGATCACCCATGATGCGCTGAAGCACGTGCTGTGGCAGAGTTTGCGTTTCGTTTTGAGTTCGCACTGGAAGTGAAATGGAAAAGCTCCTTGCGGTGAGCAGCATCCTGTGATCCTGCGAAGATGTGCGAAGACTCCTGAAAAAAGTGTCGCTGTTGCACGTTTGTGCCACGCCGCGAATCATGATCCCAAACTCTCTAACAGCATGATGAACATGACGTCAACATGACGTCAACATGCCAGGCTCCTGGCACCTGCTTTGTCAATGTCAATTGTTCTCCCATAGGCAGCTGCATCCCCACTGATGCAGGTCAGCAGAGCGCACCTGGAGCTGAACAGATCCTTGTCTCAGAGGAGTTGGTTATGGAGTCTTATGAAGTCTTATGGATATTGCATATGTTGCGTATCACAATCAAATGCAGGACCCACCCCTGGCTGGTTGCTATGTGGTGATGAGCGTAGTCGGGGAAGCGTTTAAGCCTGGAAGTCAGTACTGGACATGAAAAGGTGTATTTGTCAGGATCAAGTGCCAACAGGTTCCATGGTACTGGGGAATGCTGGGGATAGAAGCTGTTACAGGAGCTACACTCCTGGGTACCTGTAGCATCCGGTAGCTCCCCATGAATTGTTATCATCGACTCCAATAGTCTTTGATTGATGACCATCCCCAGCGAGTGACCCTGCCATGGGCGGGTGGGCCCCATGAAGCTATTAACCGTCACCAACTCCGGTCACAGAGAACCATCATCAACCGATATTATCCCCGGATCATGCACCAAGTGGATTCATAATTGTAAGACATGAATGTCATTGTTATGAATTTCCTTCGCCGCTCCAGCTTAAGCTGTATTGAATCTATTGCTACGCTTATTTTGACATGCCAGCATATTGCACATGCAGATTATACATGGTTAGCATCATTATTACCATAGTATTGTAGCATTCTTGTGCATTTATGTTCTCTGCAGCATTTTTTCATGATCATTGTTACCATAGTATTTATTGATCATATTTTTTGAGTTAATGATAATTTATGTACTGTAAAACAAATAGTTCGCATTTTTTGAATGGTCATTGTTACCATAAATTACCGTAGTATTTTTGTGCAAACACAAAAACTATCATTATTACCGTATCATCATTGTCCTTAACTATAAAGATTATCATTATTCATAGTATTAGTAGTATTTTAGTTTTAAACCATCATTATTATCATATTTTTTGATTTCCGATGCCTTTTTAGGCCACGGTGCCATGCTCAGTGTGTTCTGAGGACCCGTCCGGAGGATGCAGTTCCAACATCTGCGGCGCGCAGCGATGAAGCTCCGGGAGAGCTCAACTACGAGGCGTGGAAGGGATGAAGATGGGGAGGTGAAGGTGAAGATGGTGGGTGAATGGTAGGTGAATGATAGGTCTATGGTAGGTGAATGGTAGGTGAATGGTAGGTGAATGGCGACCTGGTGGTGAATATGGTGGTGAATATGGTGGTGAATATGGCGGTGAATGACTTGTCAAAGGATTTTTGAAGGTTTTATGTGGTATGGTCATGGGTTTATGGGATGTTTATGGTTGTGTTAAATGAAGGGTTCATGCTTGATGGTTTGAAATGATACCTTGATTATTGGTTGGATGAACCGTTCACGATGGTGAATGATTGCTAACTACAGTTGATTATTGGTGCCGTTCTTCTAATGTAACGGTTTATGATTTATCATGGTTGCCAATGATTCATATGAGGGCAGAAGCGTTCAGAAGCAAGTCCCGGTGTGATAGACGGGACATGAACCGCCCACTGTCTGAATCATGCAGACGTCCGAAGTCACCACACTTTGAGATGTAGTTCGGTGGGAAAAAGGGCCGCATTTCTGCTATGCCTTGGCAGGAAATCGTTGAGGGAAAGAAGGACAGTTCAGACTTGGTGACAGCACTGCTAGTGAGAAGTGCTGTTCAAGGCGAGGCGGCGAGGCGTCACGCTGTCATGTCCAGGATGATGAAGAATCCGGAGGATCAGACGATTCAGAAACTTGGATCAACTTAGAATCAACTTGGTGCATTGGGGATATCTGATGCGTGGACTTCGATTCAGATCAGGGTTCACTACCAAGAGCACAGCTTAGCACAGCACAGCACAGCACAGCACAGCTTCTTCTAAGGAATTGGATGATGACATTGGCTGCGTCCTCAGACTGGGGCAAACAAGCAATGCACGGGGCTGCTGTAAATGGCGGTCTTTAGCACCTGAGACACCGCACAAGGCCCAACGGATGAGGAGATCAACGAGATCTTCTTGAAACGCGATAAACTCAGCATCGGTCATGGGATGCTTCAGAGACTCTACGGGTGTGCACAGAAAGCACAGGTGCTCTTGGATGAAATGCCGTTGTTGAGATATGTTGAGATGATCGCTGGCACATGCTGGGCACCACAGATTTCCTGCCAGAGGTTACAAAATGTCGAAGGAGGAGCTTCAAGGTATGGCTGACAAGATGGGCATTCAGCTCAACAACTTGTGCTATCTGAAGCAGGCAGCGGGGAGTCAACAAGGGGGAACCTTTGCCGACAAATCGCTTGAAGGGCTCAGTATGATCAGAACGGATTCTTCGGTGCCTTGTTTACGAACCAGCGATGGTAAGCATAGCGAATGGTAAGCCTATGAATGTTGATCGTGGCTCCTGAGTCGTGCGACGTCTACAGTACTGCAGACCGAAACTCTTCTTATCTCCAGGAGTTTGATGCTTACGATGAAGACCGCAGCGGCTACATCGACGTCAAGGTTGGCAGAAGCGCTTGGCTCGAAGGAAATGGATGAAATGGACCTGAGCACAGCGACATAGATCATTTCAGTAAAGATCAGTCAATATATGTCAATATTCCCTTTGAATGACCGCTAAATAATCACATTTCACCGTTTGGGTACCCCAAATGAAGTAGGCAATGGACCACAGTACCCCAAATGAAGTAGGCAATGGACCACCGACGCACTCAGAGATAAATTGGTTGATCATTTCGAGCCATGGCAATAAGCAGTTGATGAATGTTTTGCGGCCAATTGCTACATGCATAAAACGACCATTTATGAAAAGTAAGATGATATGGATTGCCATTGCAGAAATGTGTATGCGTCGAAATTATTGATCCCCAATTACTTAATGCCATAGTGGAACCAATTCATATATTAATCGATTTAACTATAATTAGTTATCTCCAATCAACTCTGTGATAAACCCATGGACCCATGGTTCCTGGGGTACCCCCATGGCTTGACCACCGGGCAGCACTGCTGTGGCCTCCAGGAGCTCAAGGGATTGCTGGAAAAGCTGGGCGAGGAGCTGAGCGAGGAGGAGCTGGACCAGGCACAGTCGCTGATGGTGGTCGTAGCTTCATGGCTTGGTCAAAATGTAGCTTTGAAACTATGGAAAAACTATGGAAAACTACTATATCTACTATGGTTGTCTCACGTAGCTATGGTGAAACTATGTTTTTTTTGCTGGTGAAACTATGGATTTCACGTGGGTTTTCCATCGTTTCCTTGGCAAACACCTGAGAAAACTTCAGAAATGCTGAGTTTCGATGTGGGTTCATAGATGTTCAGTTTCACCTTTGTTTCATTTAGGGCACACCATTGTGCCATTGTGAAACTGGGCCTCGATGGAGGCATTCCGAGAATTGGACAGTGATGGCAGTGGCGAGATTGAGCCGCTGGGGCAGGGAAGCGGCCCTAACGTCGGGGACG
>VSDK01017774.1:336325-368629 GCA_009767595.1 Symbiodinium kawagutii | reverse complement strand
GGATGGATGGATGGATGGATGGATGGATGGATGGATGGATGGATGGATGGATGGATGGATGCATGGAGGGATGGATGAATGAATGAATGAATGAATGAATGAATGAAAGAATAGATACATAAATAGATTAAATAGATAAAGGAAATGAATAAGTAGATGCCAGACAAGAATAAATTCGATGAATGAATAGATCAAGAGATAAATAAATAAACACATATTCATATATACGAGTGAAACTGCGGGGATTAGTCGAATCCAAGCAAGCATTTGTTCTCAATTTCTTTGTAGAACTGAGGATGCATCCTTCACGGCCCAGGGTTGTGACACCTTTACAGAAGAGCTTGCGATGGGAGAGAAAGGTTTGGAAAGAAACGCGGAGAAAACAGACGATGAAGAGACGAAGCCTAACGGAAAGGGTGATGCAAACCTGGAGAACCACATGGACACAGTTGGTCAACCAGCTGGATTGCCTGGCCAAGTGGAGAGCCTGGAGGAATGTGAAAGAACTGTAGAGCCTGTAGAGCCTTCCACCGTGCACCCGGATGCAGCTGAATCCACGGTACGATTCCAAGACCTTCTTGGAAGTCCGAGTGGAAAAATCGCTGCAGCTCTGACTTGCAAAGAGCTGTTTGCCTTGCGGTTGGTGTCAGAAGCGACGAGGAAGGACACAAACCAACAGATTGAGGTAAGGCTGAAGCAAATGTGGTTCGAGGCAGCCAGGCAAAGCCCCAAGAGAGAAAGCATGAGGTCGGCAACGCAGAGCCCAAGCCGTTCTCCTAAAAATCCATGTGGTGGTGACGACGTGGAAAATGGCCTGGATTGCCGTGATGGGCGGTTACTGTCTGAAAGCTCTGAGGCCTCTGACGGAGAAGATCAATGCCAGCAAGATACGCAAGATCCAGACAAGCAGATGGAGGGTTCAGAAAGCCCATCATGCGTGTCTCCTAGCTCCAAGTCTGATGGAAGTGGTGTTTTGCATCAGAAATCAGTCCCGCATGATGTTCCCATTTTCCTGAACATCTATGATGTGACTCACTATGCAGGTGTCCAATGGCTAAACGCATTGTTTGCCAACCAATACTCGCCCCTAAAGTTTGGTGGCATCTTCCATATTGGCGTTCAAATTGGCCAGAAGGAGTGGTCCTATGGGTTCAAAGCGGAGGGAACCGGCGTCTTCTGGACACCACCGATCTTCCAAGCCGCTCATCATTTCAGAGAGACGGTCCGCATGGGTCAGACCAAGTTGTCGAAACGCGGAATTGCAAATGTGATCAAAGAGCTGGAAGCTGAGTGGTCCGGACCCAGTTACAATGTCTTTGGTCGCAACTGCTGCCATTTCGCAGATGCGCTGTGCCAACGTCTGGAGATAGGCAGAATTCCTGAATGGACATGCCGACACTCGTTTCATCATAATTTTTGGTGTATGTACAGTTTTAGTGAAATTTGTTCCAATTTTCTCGTTTTCTGTTTTCTTGGTTTCGCAGAACGTTTTTATTTTGCTTACACTACTTAGTGCTTGTGTTCAGAGGGCTATCAAATTTGCATAGCTGCACGTCAAGAACTCATGTCTCGCTGAGGCTTGGCAAACATTGGCAGTACTGCTGCTGAGGCCTCCATGTATTCCTGTTGCGCCCTTGTCCACATCTTTCACCGTCGATCCCAGGAACTTTGTAAGGACATATGCCGATAATCACCAGACCTGGACCAACATCTCATGGAAGCTATTGACCCTTCGATTTTCACTGGTACAGACTTTCAAGATGTAAGGGAATTTAGCCTATCTAAAAAGGGAATGTTTATGTTTGGGATTGAAAGTTTCGACCAACTCGGTGTCACACATGTTGAAACATCTTCAAGGCGAATCGGCTGTCGTGCAGGCCTTTCGGTTGCTTGATGGTCCAGCTCTGATGCCATTAAGCCTGTGCAGCAAAGCCCCAATACAAGCGGCACTGCCAGCTCCCGATGTTCTCCAAGTGCCTCGGTTATGGGCGATTTTGCAGGCTGAGAAGTGGGGATGGTTCAGAAGGTCGAAGATGGCCAAGAATGGTTGATGATCCAAGAATGGGTGATGATCCAAGAATGGGTGATATTCCAGAGTCGGCGATAGAGAGAGAGAGAGAGAGACGAATAATGACCAGTAGGAATAGTGGTCAACAATGGTCAGTTAAAACTAGTTGAGGGTGACTAGTGACTAGTGATGTTTCATGATGCCTTGTAAGTTGTGCAAGTTGCTGTTCCCATTGTCCACCGGTGAACCGAGGAGCTGCCCGAAGGACCCGGAATCAACATTTGATCAGGTGAGCGCCATGGCATCTTGGTGAAATCGTTACCGAGTTGTCGAGCTGAGCGAAGTGCTGAAGCTGCTGGTGGTGTGTCAGGCACAGCGTGTGAATGTATATATATATTATATCCAACTAGCCAGTATTTTCATCATGTAAAGAATCATGCTTCGACCATATGTAGCACATTCAGCGTGACTGCTCCGAAGGACTCTGGTAGAGCATTCGGAGCAGTTAGATGGCTTCACTATCAAGTTTCCAACCACCCTGGTTGATCAACATGGTACTTTGAACATTCTGGGGGGGAGGGTCACTGTCATCGTGGCTCAACCTGATGTTAAAATTATTGTGGACCACAATTTTGAGTAGCGGTGTGGTGAGGCCTCATAGGGTGCAAGACGCAGAAGGCTGGTGAGAGGAAGCGTCCGAACTCACAAAGGGTTGTCCAAAACTGGTTGTGCCCCAGAATCACTTGCACAACGATACCCCAAATTGACGATCAAAATTGTCAGGAAACCAGGAATTTTGAGTTGCCATGTTCTATGGCGCATGGTACATCTGTGTAATGTGGAAGAGGACACAACCGCCCAAGCTTCCCAGAGACTGCCGGAAGTGCAATCATGGCAATCGCTGCCAGAAATGTAGTCGGGAATCATTTGCGAAATGCAAATCCGTGGGTGCGTACTGCGCCCGTTTGACTTCATCATGTACGGAAGTGCCATGAAAGGAGTTTCAGCCAGGAACAAATGGGGGAAATATTTGGTTTCAAAACCACTGCTTCATGAGTGCGATTTGGCTTTTTCATGGGACTTCTGACAGATGTTTCCTTGAACTTCATTGTACAGAGCGTAATGTTTTTGTGTAGCCCACTGGCGCCAGAGAGCTTCAAGTGGCGCCAGCGAACTTGCCAATGAAGCATGAACAGGATCCAAAGAAAGCTGTGAGAAGCTGTGAGAAGCTGTGAGAAGCTGTGAGAAGCTGTGAGAAGCTGTGAGTTTCTTGCCCTTTTGCATCCGCGAATTGCGCTGCACTTCCGCCTTCGTTGCCTCCTGCGACAGGTGATAACCTCGCCTTCGTTTTTGCCGGCCACGGAGTTTGCACCACCTGCACGACCAGCGACAGACGGGATGAGCTCGACAGGGCGCCCCTTGATTGCAATGGTTGCAGTTCGAGCTTTCAAAGCGACCAAAGTGTCTTACTTGTCATTGCCATGGCGCGTTTCCTTTCCATATTGTATTGTTTTTGCCACCCAAGCGCTTCATTCAATTCTTGTTCTCGCTCTTCGCTCCCAGGCTTCTGGCAGCAGAACTCGAGGACATGGAAGCTTGATGAAGCTTGCATGACTCGTCTCGTCTGAACTGTCCTTGCAATATTTCTTGAGAATGTCCTTGCAAGAAATTCGAAGGACCCTTTTCCCGCCAACTTTCTGTTTGACTTCGAGCTGCAGAATCTTTTTGCCTTGCTGCCAGCAGGGGTTGGGAGCCTCAAGTTGTGAGCACGGTTGTTGGGAGCACAGATGGCAAAGCAGTCGGCCCCCAGCCCCGGCACCTTGAATTTGCCAAGCCATGCTCAGCCCAATGAGTAAGCCATCATGGGGGACTTGTGCCGAGCTGCTTTTTCCATCATGACGAAAAAAATGCGAACCAAGAATTCTGTGATCTTCAGGTCCTCCTAACTTGCATCATTGATGCGCCATGTGGGGACACCGTGCGAATCCTCAGTGACTCCATGGAAATCTCCGAAATCTCCGGGCTTCAGCAGCTTTATCCGAGCAGCGGCAGCGTCATATCGCCTCCGGTTGCCGGATTTTTCTGCATAGACCGCAGTGAGACGCGGGATTTTGTTGAGAGTGACCTGGCATTTCGAAGAGGTCAACAACCACTTCTGAGGTGGTACGGTTGCCATGGTTCTACGACGGAAAGACTGGGCGCAGGGCTGAGAAGCCTTGTCCATGACTGCGACAGTGCAAATGAAAGTGAGTAGCACTCAAACCTCAAACCCTCTTTGTTTGTCTGTCTGTCTGTCTGTCTGTCTGTCTGTCTGTCTGTCTGTCTGTCTGTCTGTCTGTCTGTCTGTCTGTCTGTCTGTCATGACTGGAGAATATGCTGATGGAACCTGGGATTCAGCAGGGCCATTTGGCATGCACTACTTGGTAGATGGGTAAGGCCTATTGCTATAAGGTCATTTGGCGGACCTCCGCATGCCAGACACAGTGGGGGCACCTGGAGGGGCAGTTCCACATAGCATGTTGGAATGACCTGGGCGGCAGCAGTGGCACGGCAGCATGTGATGTTGTGCTTGTACAGTCCTAATGTTTTCAATATGAAAGACAGTCCACCAAACTGACTTTTGATTTAAGCAATGGCTATGATGGTCATGGATGGCAGTGGTGCTTGCATATTCCTAGATTTTTTGGAGGGGACAGTCCACCGTGAAAGTCAGCAGCTAGGGTTTCAATGCCAGGCTTTATTTGACATTTGGGCTCCCTGACGCCAAGCGACTGAGGTTCCCTTTGGCAGGGTGACAGGCATCATCAGAGTCTTGAGGGATTCGAGTCAAATGCAAGTCAGATGCAAAGATGTCCAGTTTTCTCCTTCGCTTTTTTCATCACAAAGAGTCACAAGCATGTATACTTATATAAATAAGTGGATAATAGTGGATATATAGAGAGATACAAATATGAGGTTGTTCAGAAGGTGTGTGGCAAGTGCAGGGTTTCTCAAGGGAAACTTGTATGTTCCTTAGTTCTTTGCGGACGTTGAAGCCAGCCTGGTAGAGCTTGCTTGGACTGTCACATCAGCGTCCTTTGTGCAGCTTGTTGCTCCACTGCGCATGGCTGTGTTGAAAATGGCAGCTTTTTTCTTGTTCCATGCCCTGCAGATTTACAAAACTTGCTTCGACACAGAAAACCAGGTGTCGGTCATTAAGGATCAGGGACCGACTTCACACTGCCATGCTAGCGATCGCCTTGCTCATCCAAGCCATTCTGCAGCCTGGCTAATCTTCTCGAGCATTCCAACATTGGAGAAGTGTTAGACGCATGAAATCAATTGATATCACATGCTGTTTGTTACTGAGATTTGTAAATTGTCCTCCGGCTGAGGCATGTGGAGGTGACTCGGCATGATGAGTTTCGGCCACGTGTTTGTCTTTATTGTTAATCGAAATCTTCTGGAAATGAGGGATTGCTTACAGATAAATAACGATAAATGAAGGATTGCCTTTTTGACACCCATGGCCGCTCCCTGTTGGGACACTGGCTGCCAAAGCTGCAGACGCACGCGCCAGACCAGGCATCCTACTTGACAACCACCTCTGACTTCTTCCAAGCCGGATGCGTCACTTGAAGAAAACGAGTTGGAACTGACAATGATGTGTTCTCTTCAAGTGCAGCATGCAGCATGACTTCGTTGACTTGCGACCGAGTTTACTTTGCTCGATGGCACTTACACGAAAGACATGGCATCAACGTTTGGCACGACGTCGTGCTCCAATGCTCTTTGTCCACCATGTTTCTTGTCTGCAGAAGGCGGATCACTTATTTGCCTTTTCCTTGTGACATGCTTCAATGCTGAGTGGGGATCCATGCCAGACATTCCAAGGTTTTCTGATGAACACGGATCTTCGGATGCAGTCAGAAGTACAGAATCAAGATGAAAGCAGCAACTTATTGGGAGAATTGATAGCTGTCTCGTAGGATGTGAACATCCAGATTTTCCAACGCATTTGTCGGGTTAGTAGAAGCAAGTAGGAGCCCGCCAGTATAGGAAATCGCATGTCTTGCCTTCTTCGCCTCTAGTCACAGTATGGTAATCTCGACATAGCAAGAGGATCGCATTTGCAAGTTCTAATGGGGCCCACCACCCTGCCCTTCTGTACATGACCGCTTGCACTCTAGGACTTGCTATTTAAATCAACCATGTCCTCATTGCAAACAAACACTCAAACAAGCCACCATTTGGTCCCTGAAATCATGGAATTATTCGTAAGTTATACATGTGCATATCTATATCTAGATCTGGATACATAGATATTTGTATATAACATGTAATTTGCACATCGCACACACTCATTGTGCATGTATGTTATGTTATCTTACGTTATGCTATGTCAATGTAATGTAATGCAATGTACTGTAATGTAATGTCATGTCATGTCATGTTATGTCATGTAATGTAATGTAATGCAATGTAATATAATGTAGTGGAATGTGGTGTAATGACATGTCATGACATGACTCATGTCATGTCATGTCCTGTCATGTCATGGTATGTATTTTTATGTATGTATATATATATATATCTTATAGTTTCTCCAGGTGTTTTGTACTTGTTTGATTGTTTGTACTCCTTTGCCACCGCCAAGAACTTTGGAGCAATCTACTTGACAATCTCTTCCTGCCTCAGTGCAGCTACTGGGCTGCACGATGGGTTGGTCGATTGCTGGTGCCTTATACCCATGCAGTCGCCGTCGACGTGGTGGTGGTGGTGGTGGTGGTGGTGGTGGTTGTTGTTGTTGTTGCTGCTGCGGTTATGTTGTTTTTTAAGTGTTGGTGAAGTTGTGGTTTAGGTGTTTTTTTGTTTTTTGTGAGTGCTGATTTTGGTTGTAGTTGTGAATGCGGCTGTGGCTGTCATTGTCCTTGTGGTGGTCATTGTCGTTGCAGTTGTCATTTCATGTTTAGGGTTGCCGTCTCGGTTGTGATCGTTGTCTTTTGTTGTTGATAGATTGTAGCTGGTTGTTCGCTATTTGCTCTAAGCTTTCTTGGCCTCTTTGATTCTTTCATCCTTTCAAGGCTTTCTTGCCTTTTCTGATTTTAGGTTAGATGTACGCCCTTTTGGGCCTAGTAGGGTCTGACTTGGGCCAACAAAAAAGATTCCAAAGTTCACTGACAGGTCACTGATTCAATTTGGATTAATAGGGTTCATTTAATAATTCATAGGGTTCATGTACATTTATTTGTGTAAATTCATGTCATTCATCTCACGAGCACCCAGCAATTTGGCCCCCACCTGGCGCCGGCTCAGGAGTTTAGTTCTGCACTAAGCAGCCTGTCCCTCACCATTTTCCAGACATTCACCTTCATCAATGTGCCTTGCCCGAAGATGTGTCACAGACAAGGGTTTGTCAATAATACATGGTGGTTACCTTCAGTTTTCGCAACTCCATGGTTGGGAACACGAATGAAACGACAAAGATCTGAAGATAAGTGGTCAAAAGAAGGTACCCGGTCATGCATGACCTTAATTGGAAGAGAACAAACATTGGGCAGGACACTGCATTCAATTCTTTGTAGTCCGATGACCGGCCATTTTCTTTCGCACTTCACACAGAGACTTCGACTGACGGCACAAGAGAGATAGAGTCCGATGACCAACCGGTCGGACCGCCTGCAGACTGGCTACGGTGCATCGTTCGTTTCAGATGGCACCAACAGCTACATGGTGACACGCTCCGGCCATAGAGGCCTGAGAATTTGAGCTCAAGCTGAACTTACGTATCCCTTCCTACACCTCCTCTGGGCCCTAAAGTTTGAATAGTACAGTTGGCATAGAGCTGAAGCACATAGCCCCACAGTTTGCCACGGCAGGTTCCACCATCGTGTTGGAAGCTCAGAAGTTCGACGCTCCAGTGCAGCTGTACGGTGCAGTTCTCATGTTCTGCCGTGGCAGTTGCGACCAGGTGCAGCTGTATTACCTCCAATCTGTTGACCTGCGATGCGTCGCCTTTCTCAGCTTCCACTGACCTGGTGGTGTTTGGTCATGAAAATTAGCGAAAGAAGTGGTGGCAGGGCAGCTTGCGCCTTCCACTGAGGTCTGTGACACCGGTCCTGTTTCATACCACCGATGCCAACTTAAATTCGAAACCATCCTCGGACTCTTGACTGCCACCTGATATTTTCAAGTGACATGGTTTGACTCGGTTTCATTGAGCCCCATGTGAATATTGCAAGTAGATTTGGTCCACCTGTGGTGTCTTCAGGAGTGTATTTCTATCTCAGCGGACGCGACCTATGATGTTAGCCAGTCACCTTGCCTGGTTTGCTCTCGTGAATTTTGAAATATTTTGAATGCATGTTTAAAGGCGAATTACTGAGAAATTTTAGCCGCTTTAGCCGCATTGGGAAGGTAGAGACTGCAGAGACAGGTGAGTTTTGATGACTAGTGAGCTTAGGCGAGTCTGTGCAAGTGGATTCCAGTACTGTCCAAGCTGTTGGATTCTGGACACGTCCAGCAGCACGGTGGCCTTGACACTGAGCAATTGCAACAACTACTACAAGATCGACATCGATTCGGTCGATGGATTGATGAGCTATCACTTTCTCAACACAGGTCTCCCAGCAGATAAAGACCACTTGCTAACTCGGAAGGGCGGTCCTTGTGAGTACAGGGTGGGCAGCACTAGTCACTAGTGTGATGTGATGCTTTGCGGCTTTGCGATTTGTTTTCAGGTTCCAACACTGGCACGATTTCAGATGGAACCAACGTGTTTTCACTTGCAGCGGCTGGTGCGGGCACCTCTCAAACTCGCTGCACTTGTTGCCCGGTGGGCAGTCAATCAGTCAATCAGTCGTGATCTGGCACCTGAAGCGCCTTAACAACAGCCTAGTTATATGATGTTATATGCTCAAAGTGAAGTCACTTGCGTAGCGTGCATGTATTCATTTCAATTTCTGTTTGTTGCATTGGCTGGAAGTAAGGCTATGTCTCTGGTGGCTCACACTTGTTTGCCTGTGATGTCCCAGCGGTGGCAGCAAGCGGCAGTACCCCAGTGAACGCCTTTCCCGCGAATGTGGAAGTCCTCAGTCAAGTTCGTTTTGGTGGCAGCACAACCTACATCAACTATGACAGTGGAGTTCCAGCTCTGCAGATGTATATCGGTTAGATCCTCAGCCTACGACCGCTGCGACCGGAAGCCTGCCACTTCCGCTTCTGTACAGGTTCCAACCGAGCGCTGTCTGGAACAAGCACAGCTGGTGGATCTGGGCAAAGGCCTCAGACGTCGCATTAAAAACCTGCAGCCAGAGGCGATGGTAGCAGCTTAGCATAGCTACGTTTCAGTGGAACCGTGCTGGTCCAGGGACGTTTGATTCTGATAGCCACTAGTCCTTTTGCCATTCAGGATTCTCCATGGCACTTGGGCACTTGATGCTGCAACTGTTACTTCTGACATCCGCTTCAAGCCACCTGGCAGGGTCAGCACAACTGATATACCAAGCTTGCACCTGCAAGACATGCTTTGAGGTAGGTTTTTTCCGTCTCAGATAGCGAGGAAGTAATTCGATCAGCAAGACATGCTTTGAGGTAGTTAGTTTTCCCGTCTCAGATAGTTCCAAGCACCATCGCTGGTTGAGACCGAGCTTCAGGCGGAACATTGAGCCCCTAAGACGTACCCTGAGACGGCTTTGGGACCAGGACGCCAAATGAATTCGCTTCAGTAAATTCCTACAAAAGATTAGCACCTGACCAAATTGACAAATCTCCTGACTGATTGGAACCGGCGATATTGAGATATGTTGAAAGGATGTGTCACTTGCTCAACCATTTAACTTGTGCTTCAGGAACAATCCACGCAGGAAGATGCCGTGGCCCAAGTGTCGATCTGCGCCCAGAAATGCTTCGACCTTTCCTCAACTCATGAGGTCGATGAGGGGCAGCTGATGGCCTGGATGTTGAAGAAACTCAGGCGGGGAGATGCTTCCCTTGAATGCATTCTTCTAAAACATTCCTTAGAAGCAGTCCCTTGAAGCATTCTAAGGTATTCCTTTTAAGCATTCTGAAGGGTTTCTTCCCTCACAAGCATTCCGAAGGGAAGAGATGTCAATCCATGTTGCTTCACCAAGCTCTGTTGAGCTGGCTGATGCCCTCGTGCATGTATTTGCTTGCAATTTGGAACGTCAACCGCGCAGCGATGGCAAGGCCTGTGTCATACATTTCGAAGACGGATCCCTTGGAAGGAAGGCGTTTCGGCTTCATTGCACAGGAGCCTTACACATCGAAGCCCATCTCTGACCAGTGCAGTCCATCTCTCAAGCAAGCCTTCGGATTGTCAAAAAAAACGGATCATGTTTTTCACGATCACTTTGACCTCATTTGTCCTGAACTTTTTTACTTGCAAGATATGGGTGTTTCTCAAAATAGGGGTACCCCTAAATCATCCAGTTTATTAACCATTGTGTACTGGTAAACCAACTTTTTTTGGGGGTCCCCTATTTGGTGGTTTCTCAAAATAGGGAGCCCAAAAAATGGCTGGTTTATTAATATAAATAGCTAACAATGGATGATTTGGGGGTACCCCTATTTTGAGAAACACCCATTTGCAGAAACCATCATATGTTGCATTTCGCGACATTTACCATGTATAATTTTGTGACCTCCAGGGTCGCCTGCCAGGAGCTCGAGCAAGCCCTGCCAGACTTGGTGCGCACCGACCAAGCACATGAGCTACTTGCTCATGCATGTCATTCATGCATCTCTTTCTTGCGTACAAACATCTTAGCTGAGTTGAGTTGGTTGTGTGGAGAACGCAAGTGGCGCAATTTCAAGGGGGACGTGCTAAAGTTGCAGAAGCCAGCTTTCACATGTTATTTTTGTATGGGTTTCTGAAACTTAGGACCCGCAAGAGCGTGCATTTGCTGGACTTGATTGCACGGGTTGCTCAGGGTTTCTGCAGGGCATGGTTCACGACGGGCGTGAGTGCGGGGCCATCATATGGATCTCCAATGGCTAAATGAGTCGGGAAACGAACGGATGAGGCCCTTCTGGTGGCGGCTTTCCAGCAACAAGCTTCTCAGCTTGAGATGTTGGAGCAAGAGGCGTGGCCACCGCCATCAAGCTGTGTGAGTTCGCGCCAAAAGTGAGAATAGAATAGTCATGGTATGTCATGGTCGATATTTTGAGATTGCAACTAACATAAGAAGGGACGCACTAACTGTGTCTGTGGGACTTCTTATCTTGGCACTCTGAACCCCAAAGCTACGGTCAACCGGCCAGTTCCCACACCATGGAGAAACCGGGAACACTGGCTTCATTTGGCTTCCATAGATGTCCATAGGTCCAGAAATACCGAAAATCCCGCGGTCCAGGACAAGAGCAGAAGTCTGCAAATGCAGCATGGCTGAGATTGATGAGCTTGGTGCTTCCATGTGCTTCCAGAATTTGGATGAATGTGCAAAAACATTGCAGCGGCAAGGATTCCATACCTGCTGTACCCAGGAAGGAGCTCGTGCAAAGGGTATCTCACCTGGAGGATGTTCAGCAGTATGGTCCCAAGATGTCTCAAGTTCAGTGGCGGTATTGCTGCCAGCCTATGGAAGGGCTTACTGTATCCTGCTTGCTCAGAATTTTCACGCTGATCGCTTCCGTCCTTTCGTCCGTGAATCAAGGCGGGTCAGCTCCCTGGAGAAGATAGTGGAGAAGATCCAAATGGAAATGCTGCGGTGTTGTGGAAGCTTGGTGCGTTTCAAACAGGTTCATGTGAATGCGATGTGAACGTGTGTGAACTCAGAATGGTGGAAGAGGGAGACACGGGGCCGGAGATGCACTGGCACAGGTGCCGGCTCCAAAGACATGCCCCATATTTCACGCGAATGGGATTGAAATGTTGCGGGCAGAAGCAAGTCAGTGCGCAAGAGAAATGGTCTTGTTTGGTTCCTTGGTAGACTGAAGAATGGGATAAGTATTTGGACAAGTATGAAAGGTCGCCATAAGTCACCTAACAAGTGGTATAAGTACGGTATCAGGTTTTTCCATCACTGGGCCACCAGACATTGCTCAGGAAACACCACTTCAAGATCACAGGAAACGACCACCTTGACGTGAACGGAGAGTGTTTGAGCAACCGAAGCTGCGCTGCTGATGGAGTTGACGTTGGAGACTTCGCAGTGCCAAGAGAAGTGGCCACTTCCACAGAATCGATCGGGACGGTCCCATCGGAGATGTTTCGATTCGGAACCCGCATGACTGGTCTCAACGATGTAGCTGCGAGTGTTTGAAGGACGTGGACTCAAGGTAACAAGCCTTTGACAGCGTAACAGGTGTAGACGCCTCAGGAGAAAAAGTTCCATTGTTGCCGGCAGCTGTGTGCAGCTGTGAGGTTGGGTTTTGAAAATAACCAGACTGACTACATGTTACGAAGGCTTTTCGTACTTGCTTCCCTTGATTGCCACAGGCTTCCTCGAAGAGAGAGAGGAGCTCCAAACAACCTGCACTTTACCATTCGTGGCGCGCCAAGCAGTCTGGTACTTAGCAACAGCTATGACTACTCCTGAGAGCTGCTGGGGCATCGCATTGGTGAGCATGGATCAAGGTCTTGCAAAGAACGGGACTGCCAAGCCCAAATGCGTAGGTCCTCGTGTCACTCAGCGTCATTTTGGCTCATTAGCTGATTGCTCATTGATTCTGCTCTTTGGCTGTTGGCTTTTGGCAAGAAGAGATGTGCACCCACAGTGAGTGCGCATCATACGAATCGTTCAGAAGCTTGAGCTCCGAGGAACTTTTTCCGGGAGTTGCTCGAGACTTGGCATCCTGATAAGTGTGATTTAGTAACTGACAATAGTTGTTAGATGTCGGCACGTTTGAAATGACTTGGAAATCTTGTGACTGTGAATCATTTGGTGCCAGCTCATTGCCTGACGAACCTGTTGCAGCATTAGCTGTTCACCACAGGCGCATGCCATGCTGCAGAGGCACATGTTTCAAGTGGGCGAACAATGGCAAAGAACTGTATCCTGATTCTGAATCATAAAAATCATAAGACAACCGTCGTGACATACACCGAACATGAGCGACGATGACAACAGTTCAACAGCAACAATAATAAGAACATCACCAAGACGAAGAGAATAGTATGAAGATGCATGAAGATGTATGAAGTCTGAAGAACAAAAGATGCTGGAGCTGCAGATAAGCAGCAACTCCCTGAGCAACTCCCTGCAGCTGGAAGTACGAAACATCAACAGCAACCTGAACAGCTGACAGCTGACCATGGCCCAACGTGACCACCAAACAGCTGTGAACAGATCCAGCAGACATTTCCCAACCAAAGAGTTCACCGTCGCAGCATGGATGCCGCAATTTTTGGTTTGCTTTGCGGCAATCCATCTCGCAGCTGGTGGGACAAGCCCTGCGGCCGCTGGTCGATGGTCGTTGGCATTCATCTATCCTTGGGATGGACTGGGGAGGAGTTAGGCTTGACTTTTGGATGTTCTTCTCTCTCTCTCTCTCTCTCTCTCCGGAGGTATGCTGACTTTTGACCTTCTTGAGATTTTGAAGAATTTTCGGGAATCGTGTTTTTGGGGATCTTGATTTTCGGACAATGACTACATGGGCCGTGCCGCCCTTGCGCACCCAAGGCCATCAAGGCGCGAGTGGAAGAAGGTGAGGGCGTGCCATTCTTCGACGAGCGCTTCAGTTGCCGCGAGGCACAGAAGCTGTAGAGCTTGTGATGCATGCAATGTCATTGCTATCCACATCAGTACCTGACATTTTGATGGTTCGAGGATCTTTGAGGGGTGAAAGTCATTGAAAGTCAGTGAAAGTCTGTATGTGATGACAAGCGAGTAGATTTCTATAGCTCTCTGTTCCAAGGATGGAGGAGCCTGGTCGGCCTTCCGTGAACTGGCCCCTTGTATTTGGATCTTAGGTTCCGGTGCTTCTCCGAGCTGTTGCCGCTTCTAAGGTTGCACATGTTGATGTGTCAGCTGAGGTTGAGTATGGACGACTGCGGGTGTTTGATCCCGATGAAGGCGAAGATTTGGCGAAAGAGCTGCTTTCCTCGATGGCAGACCGTACCTCCAACATTTCTTTGATTCTGCAATGCAATGTTGGAGTGATTGCTGGTTATCATCTGCTGGTCGGAGACCCAGAGATGGTGAAGCATCCTCCGGTGTCAATCAAACTGAGACGTTTTGACAATGCTTGATGGGTTTCGAGGCGAGAAGATATGTCGCAGCTGGAGACGACTGGAGGGCATATCGCCTGCTTCAGCTCGCATTGATCTATGTTTTTACCTTGCGTAACGCGCTGAGAGTGCCGGAAGATGCTGCAAGGGACTGGGCCACGCGCACAGACCTCATCGTTTCCGAGATCAAAATTCTAAAGGAACCGGGTGACGTGGGATCGGGGATGAGCGCAGCTGGTCATATCACATAGCACCAGTTCACAATTGCATACGGTTGCCATCCACCATAGTATGTTGCAAAGCTTTTTGAAGCTTTTTTTTTGAGGATTTTCTTATGGCTTTTCTTGAGGCTTTTGGTGTTTTTCTTGGAGGCTTTTTTCACATGCTGCCCCCAGGAGCGCTTACAACAGGAGCAGCAGAGACGTTTCCTTCGCTTGCCACAAGTCGATCCAACCTTGCGGATCGAAACTCTGCGTGTTGCGGTCGTCTCTATTTGTGCATATCCCCCGGAGCACCCCCTGGTGCTGCGCAACATCACTCCGGACAATCGCAAGAGCTATGGAAGCTTACACGGATATGATGTGCACGTGCACTACGAGCATCCCATGCCGGAGAAGGGAGTCCACATTCAACATTCCAAGTTACAACTTGTTGCGGACTACCTTCGCTCTGGCCTCTACGATTGGGTTGCATGGTTTGACTGTGATTCCATCATCACGAATCTCGAGCGAACACTGGATTCGATTATTTTCAAGTACGCCCGGCGCGATGCACGATTTGCATCCCTGGAGGGCAAAAAGTCAGAGCTGAACTCATCAGGTTATGATACCTTTGGAGGAGATGGAGATGATGATGCGGAGCCGTTGGAAGACGAGATATTGGAGTCCTTTGTGGGTCATGTTGGGAGCTGCAATAGTGATGAAGGTTGCTTTCTCTCCACAACGCTTAGGGTGAACCCGCGAGCCCATTATGTGGCAACTTTGCGGGTGGCACAGATTGACATGGCAGAGGATAGTGAAAGACTCTCCTTCGTCGCCATTGGAGGTCAAGATATGGGTGGCTTGGCAAAAGTTGAACATGTTCCACGGTTCGGGATTTGGCGCATGCCACGGTAAAGCTTTTTGAACACTGAGGTGAGTGCAATCCGAAGCCGGACAGTGACTATGACTGTCGGCTGCATCATTGCTTCACAGTGGAGGTGCCTGCAGAAGCAGTTGCAGCTGGCAGAGTCACCTTAGAAGCGCGAGCATCTTGCTTGAACATGTAAGAATAGAGGATTCAAGGCATTTTACCGTGCAATATGTGGATATGGTTTCGCCTCTTGAGTAGTCAATCTGAGGCTGTTCGCACCAACAACGCAGCCTGGCTGACGTTTTTGCCTGCTTCAAAGATCAGGAAAGACACAGGCACAATCAAGCACACAACATGCAGCACATGGAGCGGCAAGATTTTGGTACCTGTGGAATCCTATGGGGAGAGCATGTCATGGTACCATGCCACGTTGCTGCAACGGATCCGTGGGCTCCGAGGATTGCCACTGCAGTCGGATCCATGGCATTTGTTACTCGGCTGCCTTGGCTGCCTTCGAGGAGGCTTCCGAGGGCGACAAGGTCACAGATCCCAGGTATGGAGCTTTCCTAAGCCTCACCTTGACGCCATCACCAACGATGCTTTCCAATGCCTCGCAGCTCAGGCAAAGCGATGTTTCAGCTCATTGTCATGTGAATCATTTGACAATATTTTTCATTATGAATATTTTACAGTAATATGTTCTATATTTCGATTGTACGAAGATTATATTCTATATTTAGTCTGTACCAAGAAGGATAATGAAGGTGTATGTGAAAAATCATTTTTGTTACTATAATATATATTTTTTCAGTTGATGAGCAGAGTCTTTCTGAGAAGGATGCGGGTCGCAAAGTTGACGAATGCTGGTTGTCCACTGATGTTCATCGATGTTCATTGACCCCTTTGCTTTGAAGGCAAACTGAGCCTGCTCCTGAAGCTGAGCCGCCGAACGAAGAGGAGGAAGCAGGTGTCTCGGTGAAAGAAACGGCTAGGAACGCTGGGCCCTGCTAGGGACCCCAAGATTCCAGCGAAGAGCTGATAGGTATGGCCATTGGTCCTGCAGGCACTGGCTGCAGCTGCCGGCAACCTCCGATGACATGCAGCAATGCCCCTTTCGACTTGAGCATGTTGCCAATGTCGGAAGGGGCACAGCCAGCAGCGGTGCGGCGGCGTGGTGCGGAATGTGCAGATTCTGACGTTCTACTCGGAACTCGTGCAGCATTTAAGGAGCACATCAGGCACTGAGGTGTGTTGGGTGTCCAGAGGTGCAACTGCAACTGACGCCACCAAGGAATTTCCGTTTCTCTACCACTTTGTTTGCAGCTTTGCCGAGAAGTCCCAGGTTGCCGCTTTGTTGCTTATGGAGTTGCACAGCTGCATGGAGGACAACTTCAGATGCGACATGCAACTGCCAGCGTGCTTTGGCTCTATAAAGTGTGGACATCTCAGGTTGGAAGGAAGCGCGGGCGATGCCACTGGGAAGTTGGCGATTGCTTAGAGTTTGAAGATGACTTCTATACAGTTCCTTGGAAGATCTTGGGTTTGTGGATGTTGACTGCCTCGCAACATTTCACAGCTTCTCTGAGGTCTATGTGGCTTGGTTTGCACTGAGATGGACCACGCTGCATTATGTTGCCACAGTATGTCTTCAATGAATCTCAATGATGTTTGTGATGCAATGCGATTCCTTGAGGATGTGGCGCCAACGTTGGCTACTTCTCATGCATCCCGAACTGCGCACTTGGGCTGTTCTACTCGATGTGCACTTGTTGCGGAGGACAGGGTCCGTGGTCATTGTCTGTGGAGCTTGGATGTGCTATGATGTTCTGACGTTTTTTGTAATGCCTTGAAAGGCTTGTGCCAAACAGAGTGCCAGGTGCAACTCATATCCATTTTCTATCCATATTGGGTAGCTATGGCAGACATGTCCGCAATCACCGTGTCACTATGTCGTCGCTACGTGTCACAACCTGTTGGGCTGCTAAAGGAGGAGCAGCCACCGGACCAAGGAGTTGACCTCCTGATCACAGAAGAAGGCGTGTTGATTTCCCGCCCGAGGGGTGGAGATCTGTGGTGTTGATCGATGTTGCAAGGTCTTGAAGCATTGGAGCGGCGCTGGTAGGTATTAAGAAGATTTTAGAAGCATCAGCAAGTGGTACGAGAGGTTTTTCACATAGTGAATCAGAGCTTGTATTTGTCTTTTGATCGGGAATATGATACTATATTGATGGATTTAATGGATCACTGCAGATCACTGATGATCGGTATGGCATTGCTGATCCATGATCATGACTGGTCCACCCGTGCAAGGCTGGGGTCTCAGTTCGGCAAACTGGTTGATTCGAGCCAGTGAGTGGAGCATCGTGCCATGGTAGCACTTGGAGCTCCGAAATGGTCAGCCAACAATCATGGTTGGTCATGGCTACCTGCTGTAACGATTCACATTCATTCACCATTAGTCAGACGAGAAACTTCCGTGTCATGAATATTGAAGCGGCCAAGCACAAAATATCAAAAAGAGCGGTCATTGAGAAGACAAGCAAAGCCATCAAGAGAGTTGAGACTGGGAAGAGATGTCATGAGACAGCTCGCACTGGGAGAAGAGAGGTCAAACGAGAGCTGGCACTGGGCAATGACATCAATAGAGAGATGACTCTAAGAAGAGAAGTCGTGAGTCATTGTCATCTCTCTATTGGCATCATTGCCAAGTGCCAGCTCTCTTGACATTGTGCAATGGTGCAAAGAGAGAGAGAGAGAGAGAGACATCCAACTTTACGGATTCCATGCTCAGAATGCCTTTTCTCCGACCCGGGGGATTCGACAAGGAGCACCGGAAAGTGCAGTTGTGTTTTCTTATACAGTCGACTTCATGTTAGGAAAGGTCCGACAAGCTTTGTTGCAACGCCCAGTGACGGGCCTTCTCTTTACTGAATTTCCTGCCTTTCCAAGTTTTCTTGCTTGGGTTGATGACCTATATATTTTTAGCTCTGAATTACATGATTTGCAAAACGAAGTCAACCTTGTGCATTACTATTTTGCAGAAATCGGCCTTGGTGCCAATTTGGACAAGCTGCATTTGCTATGCAACAAGTTTGCGAGGCCTGGCGCTGTGAGTCTTGATGGGCAGGCTCTGCCCACACTACCAAGTGAGACGGCCATGCGCATATTGGGAATGCATTTCTCCATGGTGAAGGGTTTTCACGCACATTTGCATGTTGCTGTTTCCAAAGCATGGAATGCCTTTATGAAACATAAGAACATTTTGACTTGCGCAAGCACTGCATTGTCGATTAGACTCTCGCTTTTTGATGTTCTTGTAAGTGGAGTGGTACTCCGGGCTTCCCCTTCCTGGAACCCTACACAGTCTATGGTTCGATTTCTCAATACACACCAGGTTCGTATGGTGGCGTACATGCTTCGGGTGCCTCGACGGCCGGACCAGCTCTGGCTTGATCACCACAGGGTCAAGTTTCGTTTGGCCTGGGCAGCCATGAGACAACATCATGGTGGAGACAAATTCTGGGGGTGACAGGTTCTGCAGCGTCGACATGGTTGGCTTGGACACGTCTTGCGTGGGAACATGTACCCTACAGGAGCCTTGCTATGGCGGTCTTTTCATTGGTGGCACCGCCAACAGATGTTGCCCGTCACAGGCCTCAGACATCCTGGAAGGTTTCATCCGTGGAGGGCAGATAGTGACCTTGAAAGACTTTGGACCACTCTGACGTCATCCCATCTCTACAGTGCACTTGACTCCCCTTCAACGGTGACAACCATGGCATGCAATCGGTCACATTGGATTGCTACTTTGCCTCTTTTTCTTCGAATCTTTGATGATGTGAGGATTGACCGTGCTTCTAGTGCTGCGCTTGCTGATGGCGCTGTTGATCTTGCTCCTGAGCTTTTGGCTGTTGCTGATCTCCCCACGATTGATTGATTTGCTTTTCGTGTTGCTGGCTTTGGCTATCTGATGGAGTTGGGCTTCTGAGAGTGGCTAGTTCTCTATGTACTTATTTTCTTGCATGTTGTGGTCTCACCTTCCTATCCTTCCTTTCGCCTGCAGCCTGAAGCATAGGCCTTGGGGGCACTCGTTCCTAAGCGCAGGGAAACAAAACAAACAAAAAAACAAAACAAACAAACAAAAGAGAAAGAGATAGATGTCACTGAGAAGAGTTGTCAGCGCCTATTATTTTTTCAGGAAGTCTTGCACGATCTTGCACGAAATGTGTTGGGGTAAATAGCCGGCTCGCAAAACCAAGGTCTTTCATGGTTTTCCCATGTTTCCAATTTTTTTCAGCCCTCAAAGGGTAAGCTCGGCGAAGCGGTGGGCTCGCGCTTGCCTCGGGCCTGGTTCGTTTGACTGTTGCACAAAAACGTCATGTGCTGCTGTTTTTCCCAAAGCAGATCCAACAAGATAGATGACATTGAGCATCGAGAAGAGCTCTTTCACGACAGAGACGTTGAAGAGATGGACTTGGGACAATAGAACATAGTCAGTACCCAGGAGTACTCGTATGCACTCGTACGCACTTGCTCTTCTTGCCTCTTGGAACCTTCTGCCCCTGGCTCCCACTGCTACTTCTTGTCACGCTTATCCCTTAGGCATTGGCTGAGTTACATGAACAACTGACAGCTGGGGGCTGTGGTAGGGGTCATCTTCCACTCTGTAGTGGGATGATCATCAGCGCTCGTTGAGATCCAATTGCTCAACAACCATCTTGACGTAAAACATACCTGCACGGAAGCAAACCAGTTGAACATATCTTAACATATCTGAACCATTGTTGTCCCACTATTATTGTCACTTATTATCCCCCATGATTGTTGGTGAATATTGACCCAGCTCGCCATACGGTGGTTTCTCAAAATAGGGGACCCCCAAATCATCCATTAATAATCATTGGTAGTAGTAAATCAACCATTTTTGGGGTTCCATATATAGATTATATAGATTTCCATATTTTATATGGTTAGTAATAATCTTGTTTAGTAGTAAATCATATTTTGAGAAACCTCCATATAGTTGGTATATCCCCTATCTTGAAGCATACGGCTGATGCTCACAAAGTGTGCCTCGCCTCCGAGCATCCGGGAGCTGAGGAAGCCCGTTGCCACTACCCCCGTTTCACCGGCTGGTTAAGGCTGATTAGTGGATGGTGAATACATAATTGTGAATGCTGGCCGAAAACCCCACGAATAGGATGAGAAGGACCCAAGATAATCAACAAGCATGAGTGAACACAGTTAAGAATGGTTCTGCTACCTGCTTTTCAGTTCACCCGGGAGGGAATTGGGCCCCAAACACGGCCATTTGACTTGGTTGGTTTATGTTGGTTCGTTGGGGATATTCATAGTGCATTGTGAGGAGTGCCAGGCACCAAACACCTTCTTGCGCTATATCTTGGTATGTGGGCATGTGCCAAAATGGTGGTACCAATGGTTTCCATTTGTAACATGATCATGAGCTTTGGTGGGGCCCACTGGTTATGGCTTGGGAAATGCCCACGTGATTTGCACATCAGGGGTTCATTAGCGCTGGGATCTCAGCTTTCGCTCAGGATTTTCTCGAGCGAGCCTTCCGCCTGTGCCACGCCGACATGCCCTTGTTTGGGGATCAGGCCTGACGGCTTTGGCCTGTTGTCATGAGGATCTTATTGTGATATTTGGGGTCATGAATGGTGAACCTGTAGGGCAAACCGTGGGAAGGTTTGGCAAAAAATGATGAACCTGCATGATGCTTGATGGAAATTGGAGGGATTTGATGGATGATGGTGGCACATTGCGGAGCCACAATTCACCAATTACGACGACGTGGCGGGTCCATGCAGCTGCGGGGGATTCTGTAATGATTTAAGGGGATTCTGTTGCTTGGCATGCCGATGGAATACGTAACGAGTAATTCCCAAGGCATTTCAGAACCCCAGCATTTGCCAGCAGAGATAGTTCCTACTTGTTTCTTGCTTCCTCTTATTCTCTCTATAGACTCTATTGATATTGTTCCAGTTGTGACTGATTCAAAGTTCATATGTTTGGTCCAAAGATTTGCTAATCAGAAGGATTGGGGAAGTGCGCTGCAGGATGCCATGATTCATTTGCTGCTCAACCCGGGCTCCCTGTCACTCGATGCTGCCGGTGACCCCTTGGATCCCCATGCAGCAACTTGGCACCAGCGCGTTGTCTGGGTAATGTTTGATTACGAAACCGCACTGTTAAGTACAAAACTCAAGTGTTGATTGCAACAAGCCATGTATACTCAATGGGAAAGAATCAAAGATACTTTGTACTGCGCATAGGCTCGGATTCCTTTTCCTGACTCGCATCCCTTTATTGTTTCCTGACTCGCGTCCGTTTTCCTGACCTGTATCCCTTTGTTGATGGAGAACAAATATCACATTGCCCATGTTACCTCAATATCCTCACATGAAATCAAATCTCACCGACCATACTGCATCACTTGTCAGAGATATTAGGGAGATTGAATAAAGTGTTGGGAAATTACAATAATTTCTAGTATAGTTGCGAAAGGTATTTTTTTCCGCAGGCATCTTGTTTCTTCCGCAATCGAGCAGATTCTGCTTCGCAATCGAGAACACAATTCTTTCATCGCAATAAAAAAGATACCCTCGTGCGTTGTATGTGACACACGCGCATGCGTATAGGGCATGAAAAGTTGTATGATGTCTATATATATATATATATATATATATATGTGTGCAGGTATTATGCGCAGGAGAGTGTGAGAGTGGGGTTCTACGTGTGGTGCATGTGTGAAGCATGTGGCATATCTGAAATGTCCAATGATGTTGTCAGCGCAGAGCTAAAGTAGGAGTAAAAGAGATCTGAGGTGATTGTGCCACAGCGCGAGTTCAATGCCTACGATGTGCCTAGTCATGACAACCGCATGTTGCAACGAGCTAGTAAGTGGTGGTGGGTCCCCCCCCGGTGAATATCCCAAATGTAAACTGAAAAGTCTTGGAATGTCTTGGTTGGGATGTTCATGTACGCATTCTTGGTGATGTAGTTGCCATCAACCGCCAACCCTCCAAATGTGGATTGCAAGTGCACAACATTTCCAGGGGTTCTTTGCTGCCGTTTCAGCTCAAGCCTTAGCAGCAAAAGCGCGGCAGCGCAGCCAAGCACTGAATCAGTCTACCTGGAGACACCAGCAGCCTCCTGAAGTGCCAAGATCACCTAGAAAAGTGTCGCAGCAAAGCCCTGGGCTCAGCATCAACAGCCGCTGCATGATGTCGAAACATGTCAACGCGTTGCATATCTAGAGCCTTTTTGAAGCCATGGAGCGAAGCCACATAATCAGCACGGCCAAAGCTGTGATGCTTGGCAAAGCGCTTTGGAAAAGCGGGGTCTGAGCAGTGCTAAAAGCTCATGTAGAAAAAAAAGAAGTACATTTTGAGAGAGAATCATCCGAAATCCATTGCTGTTGGTTGTTATAGCTAGCGAAAAATCCACCAGCGAAAAAATGCACCTTGTGGACTGCATCCAGGACACCTTCACTACCCAGGGCGCCTGGTCGGCTCCCTCCTTGCATTCAAGGGGAACACAGAGCGTGCTCCTCATTGGCGGCGGCAAAGTGGTTGCAGATACGGAACACTTTTTGTCGTTGCAAAATTTCATGAGTTTGCCGTGTCGTCTTCTTTCGGATGAAGTATGATGAAGTGTCATTTCTCAATAATGTGATCTATTGGTAGCAGTTAGTCTCCCGGATATTGACTCATCATTCAACACTCTTACTGACGGCCAAAGAGCCATCAACCTTCAGCAGGCTCACAATCTGAAAGCAAATCACCAAGATTAGGAGGCAAATGTGCTGCAAATGATCGAGTCATGACTAGACTTTACCAGGTTAAACATGCTTGGTTCCGGCACGTAGCAACTCGCGTTTCCGAGCAAAGGGCATGAAGGGGATGCCCTGGCAAAAAATGTCTTTCAAATAGCCCAATCGGATCCCAATGAGCATCAGATTGTATAGGCCAATGTTATGGCGGTACTATTCTGAACAACTAGAGTTGGGTAGACAAACCTTCCGATGAAATTTCGGCCTGTTTTTTCTGGGCCTTCCCAAAAGCCCAGGGTCTTGACCCAGCAGAAGCGCATCAGGTGGTTTTACTGTTTGTGGCTCACCGGCATGTTGCATGACTACAGTGGACATCAGTGGGCATTTGGTCGCGTCAGGCAGTTCTTTTCAGCACAGCTGGCTTTGTAACGCATCGCTTTCAACGAAAGACATCACAGCGTGCCTTCGCGCGAGTTTTGCGTCGTTGAATGATGTTGAATGTGTCCTGCGTCTTCTTTTTGACTGAGTGACAATTTCAGCTGCATGGTTTGCAACGTTTCTTATGTTGCGCTTGCATGATTGTGAGGATTTGGATGGATTTGGACATTTTGAACGTTTTTGATTTTACTTGTGATATATGTTGGTAGGGCCTACATATCTCTTCTGATTTCTGTTTGGCAGTTTAGGACACCGACTGCTCCCAGCACGTCGGGCTTTCGAGTGCAGAAAACTGGGGTCCAGCTCTCTTGAAGTGACTGAGCCATGTTTGGGCACGATGACGTGGGGAGTTCAAAACAGCGAAGAGGAAGCTCATGCACAACTGGATTATTCGGTCAAAGAGAAGCTTGGTCCAACTTAACTTCCCAGATCGCAGGTGTCAAAACGTCTGATTTCGGGTCCAACTGCGTCCTTGATCCAAGGAGAGGCGTGAACTTCATCGACACAGCTGAGATGTATCCAGTTCCAAATTTCGACCCAAAGTGGTGTCCAGGCCAGGCCGCTTATCCAGCTTGAGCTTAGCACCTGCCCTTTGAATCACGGAGGGGCAGTAGTTGGATCCGTTGGAATGCGTAGCCACCGTGTTTTTCCCCAGCGTGCCAGGACGGACTGAGGAGTACATCGGATCATGGCTTGACAAGAATCCTGAGCTGCGTTCCAAGGTGCCCACATGTCCGGAAGGTGTGCATGACATGAACAAATCCAGCTGGAATTTGTTTGTATATACTTTTATTTTTCATCGGTTTGCATCTGTTTTCATATGTTCAGATTTAAGTTAGAATTGTGTAGGAGAACTTTGCTGGGGATCCAATTGCTTGGGTGATGTGTGTTCCTTCCAGTGCTTCTGTTGACCACGAATTGCAGCTAAGTTGGTTTGTTCTGTCATGTTGTGTTCCCGAGAATATGTGGGTTGTAATTTGCGTATAATATGTCATGATTCTATGTATTTGATTGTCTACCATACACGGATGTAGTTACATGACTCTTCTTCTTCCTTTGCTACCCTTTTCACTTTTCTCCATTTCTCCTTTTGTTGCTGTTGGCATGTTCGGCTGAGCGAGAGGGTGCCCGATGTGTCAGGTGGTGCTGGCAACCAAAGTCGTGCCCAGCTCAGGGTACAGCGTCCCAAGATGTCTCAAGCATCAGAGCGATGGCAGGCGGCAGCAAGGCCTTGATATGACGCCGTGCACCGCTGCAGGTGGGATATTGGCCGAAAAGCAGGGCAGCTGCTCGAAGAAATTTACCTGAAGGAGATGCGGAGAGCTTCCCCGATGGACGCACGGATGCATCCTCCATCAGGCCCAGATGCAATGGGGTGGCTCCAGGAGGGTCAGCATGAAGAACACATCTTCGGGGCCATGTCACAAGCGTGCGTAAGTTCACAGGTTGGCATGCGAAGCTTCACTTCGCCGTTTGAAAACCGACCACATCGATGCTTGGAAAATTGGAAGACGTTGAGTTTCTGTTGTCCTGTGATTTGAAATTGGTTCCTGCTACCCTTCTTGCTGCTTCATGTGATTGTGTTCTTGAGTGTGAGACTTTGAAACCTTTTTGCAGCGGCCATCGGAGACAACGATACTGTTGTACTCTACAGCACCTGTAGTGTCCAAGCTTGACAAGGACTTGTATCAAATTCACTGGCCAGATCGATATGTTCCAATTTTTGGCGGTACCTTATATGATCCTGCAAAAGAACGGGACTCTGTGAAGATTCAGGCTGGACCCTGGTGAGGGGTTGGTAAAGCCAATAGCAACCTAGCAACCCATAGATCATAAGGGCAGTACTCCAAACATGGTGGTTTATGCTTGGGTTTGCCAAATCAATCAGATTTGCAACAGACGTTGCTCCTGCTGGGTTGAGCGTTTTGTTTCTAGGAAACAGCTGCTGCTCTGAAAGACTTGATGGAAGAAGGCAAGATCAAAGCTTATGGCGTATCAAATGAGACGACCTTTGGAGTGTGTGAATGGGCACGGGCTGCTGAAGAGCTGGGCATGCCTTTACCAGCGAGCATTCAGAATGCGTGCTCATTGGTGGTCCGCCTTTTTGAGTATGAACTGGCCGAAGCCTGTGCAACTTCCAATTTCAACGTGGGCTTACTCGCGTATTCGATTCTTGCAGGAGGCCTGTTGTCTGGGAAGTATCGGAATGGCAAGAAGCCTGCCGAGTCTCGCCATACAAAATATCCAGAGTTCATGTCCAGATGGAACCCCTCGAAAGGCATTCCGCAGCTTGAGGAAGCAGTTGAGGGTTATGCAAAGATAGCTGAAGAACTGAACATGTCGCTGACAGAGCTCTCGACACGCTGGTGCCGAACCAGACCCTACTGCAAAAATGGATCGGCCGCTTGTCTGGGTCAGCAAGCCATTCATGTTCTTCACTGGATGCACATGGGCATAGCATGGAGCATGGCATAGTTCTTCGGATCTGCCACTCAGGTGATCATTGGGGCGACGACTCTTGATCAGCTGAAGGAGAACCTTGATGCCTTCGAAGGTGATCCAGGTCTGTCTGAAGATGTGCTGCAGCGGATTGATGACATACATTTGAAGCTCCGAAACCCTGGAACTTTCCTTTGAAAGCTTCCAGCACGAGCTCATGAGCTGCTCATGAGCTGCTCATGAGCTTCATGATTTGCAGTGAGAAAAGAGGAGAGCAGGTTTCGAGACATTGCTTCGAGGTCTTTTTGTACCTATGGGCTCCCTCGATCTCGGGAAATACGAACACGAAGACGGAAAGAGATTGGTTTCACCGGGGTGGTAGTTGTGCAGTTTCGACAGTCCTGCCTGCCGCAGATACATATGAGGCTTTTTGCATGGTTATTATGTGAGCATACAAACTTTTACGAGGAAGGGCTGGCAATGGCAGACACATGAGTGCATCAACCATCGATTCAACAGCTCCTTTCCAACTCTGTACCCAAATTCAGTCGTTACTTCTGTTGCTTTGGCATGCGCACATCCTTTACATGAACCTTTTAGAGGGTAACAAGCTTCAATCAATTCAACAAACAAGCAGGCAAAGACAGGACATAAGTACATAAGCCGCAAAGAAACAAGCAACAAGGAAGCTCGCAAACACACAACTTGTGAGGCATTGTTTTTAGAAATTTGAGTAGAGTCACTATGATTCAATGATTGCGTGCAACCGCGCATGAGATGCAGAAATGGCTTCCTGCATTGGCAGCGGTGTCTGTCCCTTCCGTGCTGGCGGTCGACGGTCAGAGCTTCAAGGCCAGCGATGAGGAGGCGGACAGGAACTAGGCTGCACCGTAGGTGGTCTGAGGGAGGAGAGCATCTGCACATGCAGATAGATAGATGCATGGATGGGTGGGTGGATGGATGGGGATAGATGGATGGATCGATGGATCTATGGATGGATGAAAAAATTGGATAAATGGATACTGTAAATGGATGAATTGATAAAATTGATAGAATGGATGAATGGAGAAATAGATGGATAAATTGATAAATTGATAAACGGATACATGGATAAATGGATAGATTGATGAATAGACACATGGATAAAATGGATAAAATGGATGCATGGATGAATGGATAAATGGAGAAATGTAAAAATGGATACATGAATAAAATGGGTAACATGGATACATGGATGAATGGATAAATGAATAAATGGACAACTGGACAAATGGATAATGGATAAATGGATACATGGATAAGTTGATGAATTGATTTATGGATGGATGGATGGATGGATGGATGGATGGATGGATGGATGGATGGATGGGTAGGTATATAGATAGGATAGATTCGGATAGATGAGATAAACAAGATAGACAAGGTAAATAAGATAGATAAGGTATATAAGATGATTAGGTAAGATAGATAGAGAGATACGTTGTTGGACCCTCCCAATGAATAATCCGCAGCCTCATCTATATTCAAGATAGCATCATGGCCAGCCGTCAGCTTTGAGCTTGCCAAGGATATGGAACGATCCCAACTGCGA
The DNA here is from genome assembly GCA_009767595.1 of Symbiodinium kawagutii. Classification (NCBI taxonomy): domain Eukaryota; class Dinophyceae; order Suessiales; family Symbiodiniaceae; genus Symbiodinium; species Symbiodinium kawagutii. The sequence goes on along the minus strand of VSDK01017774.1, from coordinate 341,121 downwards.
ACGGACGGCTAATGCGACTGAAGGGATTGACTGGGACGTCACCAGGCATGGGGGAACACTGGCTGCTGCGTTGCCTTAACACTGTTTTTTTTTGACATTTTGGTACCGGGTTTCAGCCGGCATGTGTTTGGCGGCTGCGCGGTTCTTCCATACCGCCGCAGGTATCAGTTATTGCAGATCCCGTTTCCAGAAAGTATGGCAGTGATTGGGCCTTTGATGACACGCTTGGAAAACCCTTTGGAGTTGGACAATGCAGAAACTTGGACCCCATAAGAATCAATGAAGCAGATGTCCTGTGACAATTTTGAGGGAACATTTCCTGGATTCCTAGGCGGTGCACTGTCCCTTCGGAGTCATTTCAGTGTTCTTCTTCTTCATCAAGTACCTCATTGAGACCGAGAAACCCCACATGGGTCTCGCAAGAGTCTACCTGTCGCAACTGGATGCATTTTCTAGCGGCATTCATCCACACTTGCTTGATAGGCAGGAGCCCCGAGCAGCCCTAGCAGCCACTTTGTTGTATTTAGAGCGGCTTTGCCTGTGCCAACTCTTGCCACCTCTTGCCCCTTGCAGGTCAGATTGGCTGGTCAAAGATTCTCGCATCAATGCATTGCGAAGAGCCATGTTGAACCGACTCCGCAACAAATTTCAGGACGTTGCAGCACTGTTGCACTGCTGTAGGCCATTTCCATGGGTTAATGGCGTTTCTCAAAACAGTAACATTCCCAAATCATCCATTCTTATCCATTAATTATAGACTATTTATCGCAAGAAGCCAACCATTTGGGGGGCCCCCAAACCTTGAGAAACCACCATGTATATGACATGACAGGAAGCCGCTTCGAGACCCCGGATCTACGTCTACAGCAAAGAAGTGCCTCAGATCCGGGAACTTTCTCAAGGAGCATCCTTCTGCGGAAAGGGTCAGTGGGGGATGGAGGCGATGCCGGGCGGAGGGACATGTCATGACATGTCCGAGACCTTTGCATGTCGTGTCCGCGGAAACCGATGGAACTTGGCACTTTCCGTGAAGAAGATTTCTGAAGATGTTTGTAGGTTGTTTGCGGGTACCACCATTGTTGGAAAGCCCAAGTTGGTAGAAACAGATGAAGCAAAAATGGCTCGGAGTACTGTAGACGGGCCTATGTATGTTTTTCTTGCGTCGCATTGCAATGCCTCGGGAGGTTCACATCCATGAGTGGCTGTTGGCATCTCCATACTTGCCTTGGGCTCAGAATTGTCTTGGCAGATTGGATTCTATGTTCTCTTCTTTGATTTTTTCATCATGAATGCTGTATTAAGGCTATATTCTTATTCATCATTGATCTTTGTTGTGAGGACCACTGATCCCGATGAAGCGGACTTTTTCTTCGTGCCTGCCTATAGTATTTGTATGTTCGAAGGCGGCTTCTTCCCACTGGAGACGATTGATGTCAAATATACGGAGATGGTTCGAAGCTTGCCATACTTCAAACGGCACCGTGGAAGAGATCATATCTTCACATTTGGCTCGGGCTTATCGGCCAGTGTGTTTCGTTCCTGGCGAAGTGAAATTCCTGAGAGCATCCAGCTTTCTCCGGAGACGTGGCTCTTCAACGATGTTGTGGATATGAAGGAGCCGTGCTTCAATACATGGCGCGACATTGCGGTGCCAGGCTACTTACACCGACATGAAATTCTTTCGTTGTCAAAGGCAGCAAAGCCACTGGCTGAAAGGAAAACCTTGGCAGTCTTTCTAGGGCGCATTGATTCATCCAGAGGCCCGCATCCAAGTCAAGGTGGCCCTGATGTGCGGGCTGCCATTCGTCGGCTCAAAGAGAAGGGGCAGATTTTTGTCGCTCAAAATCTGACTTTTCCAGAGATGCATGCGGTGATGGGTTCGGCAAAGTTTTGCTTTGTTCCCAAGGGCAAATCTGCCTGGTCCCTGCGATTTTTTGAAGCTTTGTTTGCTAACTGCGTTCCTGTGGTTCTTTCTGACTTCTGGGAATTGCCTTCGGAGTCAATTGTGGACTTGCCATCTTTCGTCATCAAGTGGCCGATGGACAAAGTTGGTGACACATTGATGGATTATTTGGAGAGCATTTCCGACAGCACGTTGCAAGAGTACATGGACTCGAGCAAGGCTTGGCGGTGCTGGTACGTCTACCCACCACTGTTACATGAAATAGCGCCGAAGTCGCCGGATGAGCAAATGGAGGAAGTGTGCCCACACTTGGACCGAGAAAACGCTTTCGAGGCACCTGGAAACACGGCTGGAAAATATTTTTAGAGTTTAGTCTACTTGCTTAAACTCTGCGTGTATGATTGCACACGATAGGTTAGCGTAGCTTGCTGCCCGGTGCTTCTCAGTCTCGACCTCCACCTACAGCTCCATCAAAATTGTGTTGTTCCGGTCTAGTCGTTTGTGGGATGTACCTCAGATCCTAGGTTCAAAGGGTATTGGATGTCACGCAAGCTAGAGGTGGCCAAATGACTCAAATATACACACACAGAGATATATGTATATATGGTCCAGTGTTCCTCCCCCCCCTACCCCCCTGTGGTGTGGTAGTTGGGTGGGTGGGTGGGTGGGGAAGTGGGATGGTATTCTATCAGTTGTATATGGCTATTATGGAAGCAGATAGCAATACACCCCCCCCTGTGGTGTGGTGGTGGGGTCGGGTGAGTGAGGTAGTAGCATATAAGTAATGAATTGGTATTAAATCACCAAGATTTGGAACATATAAATAACATGTAAAGACTATAGATTTTTATGGGTAGTAAAAAAATAGTATTTGGGGAGTATAAGTAGTTATTGTATAAATATCAAACAGTTTGATACAATTAGTATTTAAATGAAAAAAGAAATATATATATATATATGTATATGCACAGATTGCATGTAGGTAAGTAGTAGATAGGTAGCATGTATGCAATATATAGATAGTATATTATAGATAAGTAGTGATAGCAAGCAGGAAGTAAATGGGCAGATGGGTTAGTACATGCTGCATATATCTGTGGTGTATTAGTAGTAGAGAAATCCCATACAAATAAATATGTAGCAGATAAGCAGGTACGTAGATAGGTCAGTTCGGTGCACGGGTAGTAGATGAGTGTAATTAAAATATTACGTAGTAGTATGTACAATAGATAGTATGCACATATTTTTGCATTATAAAAGCTCCCTGATGCTGCAAATACGGTGCAATTGGGAAGCAAAAGCTCCGAAATGCTGCAAATAGAGTGCGATTGGGAGGCAAAAGCTCCGAAACGCTGCAAGTAGCATGCGATTGGGAGGCAAAAGCTCCGAAACGCTGCAAATAGCGTGCAATTGGGAGGCAAAAGCTGCCAAATGCTGCAAATAGCGTGCGAATGCGAGGCTAAGGCTCCAAAATGCTGCAAATAGCATGTTCCTGGCCCCCCATCCCCCCCCTACCCATTGGGGGGGGGGCGGGAAACCGGAGCACGGAACCATATATATAATTACTATTAATATTTAATAGATAAATGAAGAAACTTAAAAAGGTGTATATATATATATATATATTCATATGACATGCTTTTGTTTTAGCAAATGCCACAACCAGATTTGTGCCCGAACGCATGGTTTATCACACGTTCCCGCCTTCTCCCGCTCCCCCTCTCCCCCATCTCACGTCCACATCTTGCAATCGAGTGTGGGTGGGTTCGATTTTGTTTCCGCCTTCTGTTGGCCTTCGGTCATGCCCTGCAATCAAACAAGATCATTATCACCGTCATCCAACATCATTGTCGTCATCATTATCAATCGCTCAGCTCCAAATCACTGCATTCCTCTCATCCTGATGGACATCGATCCTCCTGGACCTACTCTTCAAACCCTTAGCTTTCATGTAAGTTCCCTGGGCCACAAGTGTGGTCTCCGAATGCCAAGCATGCTAATTGCATGTTTAGACATTTTGGACATATTTGCACGCATTACTGCAATTTCCTGCATGTTTTGCTTTGCTTTCACACTTTCCTGCACCCGTTCCCTTTGTCCGAAGAAATGTCTGCACCATTTCTTAGTGTTTGTGGTTACTAGGGCGTGTGAATGTGTGCATCGGTCAGGCTTCAGAATAAACGTCAGAGGACAGGTCAAAATATGCCGTAAATTGCCAATTTTTTTGAGCAAGTCTCAGACTAGGCTGTTACACGATTACATGTCGTACACATGAATCAACGTTTGAGTCAGAGGAGTGGCAATTATTGATTCATCCGACTTTCTAATGAGTTCTCCACATGTCAGAATGCATTGACTGCATCTCACAATCTTTGTCGGAAGAAATGTCAATGTAGTTGTCAGAGTTGATGGCCGCGCGGCTTCGTTCCCCAAAGCTCCCAGATCCAGTGTTGGGTGCCCTGTCCCCCTCGGCCATTGCTCTCGCCATTGCCATTGCCTCGCGCTGCCACGGGCCTCTCTTGGAGACAGTGGAGCCAGATGGAACTTCACAGAAACAGTTCTCTTTGTAGTCTGATGGGAAGGATCCATGATTGTCCGAAACATCAATGCGTGAATCATGCAGCATGATGTGCACTCACAAAAAATGGGCCCTTAGGGATGCTCGATGTCGTGCAGGCCATTATGCGCCTCCTGGCTTCGAAGATGAGACGTTCGTGGACCATGACGCGCTTTTTTGGTCCTCAGAATTTTGACGAAGTCATGCGGCGAGTCAGCGAGCCTGAGAGAGATGCGACCGAAAGCCTTGAAGACTAAAAGGACTCAAATGGAGAAGCGAAATCCACGGGAACATACGGGAACCAAAGAAGCAGAAAGAGAAAGAAAGAGAGGGAAA
>VSDK01017774.1:274963-336246 GCA_009767595.1 Symbiodinium kawagutii | reverse complement strand
AAAGAGAAAGCGAACAAGTTGGAGAACAAGTTAGAGAATAGTATTCAGAATAGTAGAGAATAGGAGAGAGAGAAAGTCCTAAGCAGACAGCACTGCTGGATGCATCTGTCAGGGCACTGCACACTGAGGCGCTGAATGCTCACTTCATGGGCTGCGATGCTTTCCAGGAAGGTGACCTGCTGGTGACATTCCCGGGCTGCAAAGTGCCTCAGCCCAATGTGAAGTGTTGCAGCTCTGTCTTCATATGTCTTCAGGCAAATTGACAAATTGGATCAAATGTGACCTACAGATTGGATCAAATGGGATTTTGTCCGACCCACCCTGCTTAGCGCCAGTACCGCGTGCCTTGACATGCTTTTTTGCAATGATAAGTGCGTTTGGATGCGGGTAGGGCCAAAGGCGCCTAGATTCTAGCATTGAAACCTGTTGAGGGTCCTCAACGCGACATGACACGTTGAAACCATCAGGACTTCCCTTTCAGTGCCAAAGAAGATATAGAACCGCGTGTCGTTTTATATCAAGGGTTTAGCGCGACGTATCACAAAACCCAAGCATGAACAACATGTGGGGGTTTCTGAAAATAGGGGACCCCTAAAACAGGTAGGTTTATTATTGCTTTAACTGTTTCATATGGGATGACTTGCAGGTCCCTTATTGAGAAACACCCATGCAGAGATGAGTTTGGAACAATCGGTGAGCCGCGTAGATCGACGATCAACCGATTGCAAGCGGTTGTCGCTGGCGCCATCAGGATCCAGTGGCGTGCAACCCCCTTTTCGAGCCGCCTGGCTGAAGCAGAGCTGCTGTTCTCAGCACGTCCAGTCACATCAGTGGTCTTCATGCTGCATTCATTGCTTGTTCAAGTAGCGTTTCATGGATTCAGCTGAGGATCCATTTCTGTACAATTTTGCAATTGTAATGATTCAGCCTGACGCCGTGTCAGGCTGGCAGCCGCCTACTCCAACGGTTCCTTTTCTTTGGAGCAGGAGACTGTGAAGCTCAGCTCACCGGAAGGATGCGAAACCTATAGAAGGCTATATACAGACAGCTATATTATAGATTTTGTAAAGGTCATTAATGAATCTGAAGATGAACATATATGAGGACATGAAAATAAAAAATGGACAACCCATGGAAAACCCCAATCGCAAGCAAATGAGATCAAATGAGCCTGGATGAGATTGCTGTGGGCTTGAGATTCAGGGAAGGGACAGTCCCTTGTTGTTCTTTTTATTCAGTGGCTCTTCTAGTGCATTTTGGGGCATCCAGGTGCCCAAGAACTGTTCAGTCTTGGGTTTCCAAAGGCTGGTGACCTCGACTGCTTTCATCGGTTCTAAGGCGCACTGCTGCCAGTATCCGGCTTTTTGGGCCTCCTGAGCTGGCGGCAGAACTCTTCCGAGCTTCGCGCCAAATGTGATCCTGCAACAGCTCCACTGGATTCCACTGGTCAGCACGCACTGAAGCAACCCTCACTGGTACTCCTTGATACGAAACTAAGGGAGTTTTGAGATGTTTTGAGTTTTGGTCAGTTGGCATAGCAACGTAGTGGTGCCAAAGTTGCACTGGCCAGTTCACAAAGCCACGAGCAGGACGGCGCTTCAGAATTACTGAATTTGAATGAGTTGCGCAATCATGCATGCACACAAACGTACATACATGTAGAAGAAATACCTTTTTTTTTGACTGTTTGTTGAAATCCTCCTATTGTCTCCTTGTTTGACCGCCAGAACAGCCTTTGTGAACTAGCAGACGTTTGCAAGCTCCGGGCTCCGGCCCTGGTGTGTTGCTCGTTTGACGACAAGCTGAGCACCACCTCCCAAATCTGTTGAAAAGAACCGCGACGGTTGGAGTTTTTGTGTTGAGAGTTGAGCCACAAATGCGGTACCGCGCTTCCCTCAGGCAGCCTTTCTTATTTGTGCTTGCCGGCCAGACCAAGTGTGTGAAGATCTCAGCTGTGCATTTTGCGGCAAAGCTTCCGTGGCAAAGCATTTCCAACTAGAGTGCCCTTCAGTTTGGTGTTGGCCTTTCCAAGCATTTTCTTTGGAGTCCAGTCAAATCTCTCATTGACATGGCTCCAGTTTCGCAGTTCGTTCGTTCCCTCAGCCGTTTTGATTCAAAGCCCAACCAAAAGGAGGCTGTGAGTTGGGTCGGGTGCGGTAGGCTGTGGGTTTGATCGATCCCTCACCATGAAGCTCAACAGGCGGAGATTCATGTCACAGCATGGGGGACGTAGACCATCGTAGACCTCAAGTCTCTCCATCTCCCAAGAAATCGCAAGGCTTGATGAGGGACTGCTATGGGAATGTTATGATTTAGGAGGTCTTTCACAGGTTCCAATTCTCGTGCCCGAGTCTGACTCAAACCTTCAAAGCTCTTTGTCAGGTTTTTGGGCAAAATGGTCAGTGGCATAGCTTTGACGTTTGAGTCAAGCAGCGGTGTTTCTGATCAGCAAGTGCAGTACTGGACACAGTTGAAAAGCACAACACCTTAAGAAAAGCGGAAAGATGCTGACAAAGAATCATGTTTCGCCTTTGTTTCCATAGACTGCATTGAGGTGAATGAGACTGTTACCATGGAGCTGAAGAATGGTACACAAGTCTCCGGCACCATCACGGCAGCACTTCAGCTGCAACAAGCGTGGCCTTCTGTTCTGGTTGCTTCATGTTGCCCAATTCCCATTCAACTTTGTGGCCTTCCTGGAGTAGGGAACCTGTACGAACAGTGGGGGGCAGCAAAAAGATAGGAAAAACCGTTTGCTGTTTGCTGGTGTTTTCGTTTTGTCCAGGTGGATTCTTCGATGAACACGCACCTAAAGCAGGCCAGGGCACAGGGTGCGGAACGTTCCCCTGAAAATTGCGATGCATTCGCTACCAGCACGACCCGTGAACTTGGCCAGGTGAAGGTCACCGTGAGGCACAAGAATCCCGTGAGCATGGCATACCTTTCCATACGTGGTGCAAACATTCGGTATGCACCTTGCCTGGAACAGTGCAGTCTCGTGGAGAGGTGCGTGGTGGACATGTTGGCATGGCAACCATGGCAACCACGGCGCAGTGATGTCTAAGGTCATTTTGCCAGATCATGCAGATTTGAACATCCTCCTGATCGATGATGTACCTTTTACGGCATTTGAGAGCTTGCATTTGTCAAAGAGAATCGGTTCTTGAATCAATTCTTGCAGCTTGGCTCAGCTGGGGTAACTGACAGGCACCAAAGCAGAATCCACCAAAGTACCCAGCAGGTAGCAAAAAGGCCAAGAAGGCGCCGCGATTGTCACAGACAGAGCGTTGGCTATGGCGGACGGCTTGTGTTTTTATGGTTATCGGCTTGCCATGTTTTACCTGGGTCCTTTCGAAACATGTTTCTTGGGTCCTTTAATTCAAGAAACACATGTGGCTGTGAAGGGGAGTGCCAGCAGCTTCCGTGTTTGAGAATCATATCGGCTCAAGAAGGAAGATTGGTGACATTTTTCGCAGGTGATGACTTTTCCTCACGGCCCTCTTTACTTGTTGGCTGGTGCTGCCATCACCCTGGTAGCCAACAAACTGGGTTGCTTTCAGTTGGGTGACCTGTGGCAGGAGGTTGGCAACACTGCCAGCAATTTTCGCGGCGTTTCGCAGGTCCGTCAGGGACCTCCTGATGCATCTGCCTGGGATCCATTGAAGCAGATCTTGCAGCAGTGGGAATTCACCACCAACTATGCCGTGGTGGTGGGTGATGCCAAGCATGGACGACTCTTCACCTATGAAGGAGGCAATTTCACTCTGAAGACCAAGATTCCCACAGGCAGCACCAGCAAATGGCCATCCGCCATGATGTTCGCTGGCCTGGTGGAAGATGGTACTGTGAAAAGCTTGGAGGATCCTGTGTACAAGTACTTGCCATGGTGGACGAAAGATCCCAAAGACAAAAGGTCCACTGTGACCTTTCGCATGCTGCTGAGTTTCACATCAGGCTTTGGAGATGGCCACCCTGGAGAAGAAGCTAACACTCGAGCTGCCCGAGCTTGGCGTGCCAAAGCTCCTCAACAGGTGCAGTCCAGACGACTGGCCGCGAAGCAGTGTGACAACATGGCGGGTGACATCCTGAGTTGTGCCAAGTGGATCTACGAGAATGTGAAGCTGATCGGAACACCAGGGCAAGTCTACTCCTACAACTCCAATCACTTGCAGCTGGCCGCTGCCGTTGCTGTGACAGTGACAGGGCTCGACATTCAACAGGTCATCCAAAAGTACCTGGTAGAAGCCTTCGACATGAAAGACAGTTCGTATCCAGGGAATTGCCCAGATTTTGGAGGAGGTCTCTTCACCACAGGAGTTGACTATGAAAAATTCATGGCAGGGTTGCTGGGGTACAAGACCTTCAGCAAAAAGCTGATCGATGCTTCTGAAGTGGATGCAACTCCTTTCATGAAGGACTACTATACTCTTTATGGCGACTATGGTTTTGGTCATTTCTTGATGTGCTTCGATAGTGTGAAGGGCTTCACCAAGGAATGTGAAGAAGCCAAGTGCCACATGGACCCTGGAGCTTTCGGCTTCATCCCTCTCTATGACAGGAAGAACAACTACTATATGCAGGTTGTGGCGGCAGAGATCCCACCCACGGGCTCCTACCCACTCAGCGGCATCCCAGAATACCTGGCCGTGGGCATCAAGCCTCACATTGATGCCATCATGACTGGGCAAGTGACAAGCAATCCCATGGAACAGCTCTCGCACAATCCCCAGCTCCTTTCCCTCAGCTTGTCAGATGTGAACTATTGCTTGGACTGCAAGCTGCACCCCAAGAACTGCAGCTGAGCTGGGACTGCGACCCGTGCTGACCCGTGCTGCCAATAGAGCTGGCTGTAGGACACTTTTGAGGCAGCAGTGCCTGGTGCCACGTGAACACCAAGGAACAGACCCCTGAAACATCAGAGCCGGCAGATTTGAAGCGAAAAGGTCGTCTAGAAGTTTGCCTTTTTGACTCAAGCTTAGATTTGTCAGATTGCTGACTTAAGAACAGCTATGTGCTTGAACACTCATGAGTCATGAGATTGGAAGACATAAAGTCGTGCTCAGTGCAGCTCAGCTACATTGATTGAAACCCTTCTGCTGTGAATATGTACGAAATGCTATGGATCCCAGTCACCTGCATGACTCCATGCACCCCTCGTGATCCTCTTGCAGGCTGCTGCTGGTGGGGGAGGAGGTGGTGGAGGAGGTGGAGGCTGGCCAGCTTTTTTCGAGCATCCAAGTCCATCCAAACCTGTCGCTAAGCAATTGCTAAATTCAAAGCCACGCAAAGCAACACCAGCGGCTGATAGCAGACGTTCAGCAGTTGGTGCTGTCTTGTAAGGTTCCTTTTTGGCTTGGATTTGTCTTGGCAAATTCCTTAAAGTCCTCGTTTTTGCACCTAGATTTGCCAACAAATTCCTTCAAGTCCTTTCCTCCCCTGGTTTTCCGCTGCAGATCGGGATCGGGATCGAGACCGAGACCGTGACCGCGACAGAGATCGCGACCGCGACCGCCGCCGATAAGGCTGGGCGAGTCCCAATGCTGTCAGCACCTGTGGCAGCTGGGATGGTAGCCTTGTGCCACAAGGTGGGGCACCTTAGTTGTCAGTTGGTTAAGCCATTTGACTATGGGTAATATTAATCAATTAACCAAATAGTGGGGGATTTCCACCAACATAAGAGGGAAAACAATGGTTAATAGAAGGGGAACCAGGGGTACGGGGTTTTGACCCACAGCCATTTGACTGAAGTAAAATCTGCCATAGCTGGTAGTTACCCTAGTTATAACCCAACTTAGCTCGCTAGGGGGCCCCCACCTTGTAATATCAATCCTTCACCTTGTTTTGGAAGGGGGCCTGCACATGGGTCAGAAGGGGGGGTTAATATTTTAGGGACAATTTCTCGGAGAATGGCGATGATTTTGTTTGAACAAGATGAGGTTGAAGACGCACAGCAGCCACCAGTAGGATCCAGTAGGCACATGAGACAAGGACCGCACGGCCAGCGGATGGTTATATTGATGGATCGGAGCTATGTGTGTGTATCCTGACAGTTGTGTATATACTATACTTCAAAACACTTATAGTTTCAGATTTTTTTTCTGTTTTCCCTACTCGTTTCTACTGCCAAGGTCTTTCCTTGGGTAGTGGGTAGCCATTTTTCGGATGATCCCACGCAGTATAGATGTGATGCTGCAAGGCGATGAGCCAACACCTGAGTGGAAGGGAACTGGATATAAATGCAGTGTCTCTGTGTCACTGCGCTGGTGCCAAACCAGGCCCAGGCGTTTTGATGGAGACAGCTAGACATCATCACAGCAATGTGCATCCGAGTTTGCCATTCAAAGATTATCTCAATTCTACTAGTAGCATCCATGTGATCCATGTGATCCTTCTCCTCAATATGCTGTAGAGTCTTCAATGCTTCAATGCTCGATCTAGCTGTCAACCCGAGTGGCAAGTTGAACTTGCCCCTAGAAACGTGATGTAAGAGCTGAAAAACCACACTGCAGCACACCAGACGCATTCCTCCCTGCTGGGGATGGGATGTAGATTTATCATGGTCGCGATAGAGCGTGCTAGCCGCGAGCACAGCTCCAGAGAGCCAGTTAGATCAGATCAAAGCTGAGTGTTAAGAGTTCTGAGCAATGAGCATTCATTGCAATTTCATTCCTATTCATGTGTCGCCACAGGACCCAACCTTGGAGTTTGCATGAGGAACCAAGGAGACTGGAAAACGCTGAGCTTTGTAGAAACTAGCTGCGAGGAGGACCGAGGAATGGGCGAAAAAGGGACGCTGAACGTCGGTCCTGGGACGAAACACGTGGGGTGAGACACGTCGCCTCCGCCTCTGCCTCTCAGCTCAGGTCTTGAGGCTCAACTGCCAGCAGGTAATGAGAGCTATGGGACTGGGTCTCAGAATGCAAGGAGTCCTAAGCAGTAGAAAAGCATGTAGAATGCTTACATAAATAGATCTCGCATGTAGAAAATGCCAGCACATCAACATACAGTGATTAAGAAATTCACATGCACAAATCTAGTTTGAGCAGAGATGAGCCATGATATGTTATCATTCGCCATTCTTGTGCCATCATTGGTCAACCACGGTCATACCTTTTTCCCATCCCGAAAAGCCAGCAGGCAAACTTGGAACTCACAGCCCCCGGTCTTGTAGTCCGAGGCTGCTGACCACTAGCTTTGCGGCGGCCTTGCAGCCTAGCCCTTAAAGTCTGTTTGCTGTGAGTAGGTGTCCGCAGCTAGGAGCACTCCATGTATGAACCCATGTATATTCCTATTTTGACGTCTTTCGAATTTGTTTCCGCTGCTTTTCCCTGCGTCATAAGCAAACTTGCGAATTCAAAGTGCTGCATCACAGACTGGAAACTTCCTTGTGCTTCTCCTGCAGGCAGGCTATTCACTCAACAAGAGCTGGAGGCGGGAAGTTTTTCTTGTTGCATTTTGCTTTTGCCGAAGGCAAGATATTGGATTGTCCGTAGGTGGTGGCTAGTAGGAAGCAGGCCAACTGTCTGGACTGTAGCATCACCCTGGTGAGGCTTGCAGCAAGGTACTGATGAGGCGCTCTGAGACTTCAAGCACTCAGAAAAAGCAACATCAGTGCAGAAAGTAATGCAGTAGTTCAGGCGGGGCCCGCATCATGTCTGCAACTTAGAACAGTTCGGAAGATGAGTGGGTGCTTTGACGCCCTAGTACCAAGATTTGATGTTGAGTCGCATTGCATCCGGACCGTGCCAGACATTTTTCAGCTATGTTTCACAACCTGGGCGACAAGTATATGCATATCACATTTGTTCGCTGTATTCCTGGCAGTTAGGAGACATGAGTCTTGCATTTCTAATGATTGGGATGATTGCGACAGTCCTACTGACCTACTGTGCGGTATTGCATTTGTGTGACTGTCAGGGGCTTCAACCCCCCTGCAATGGAGAGCCTAACTTTCGCCTAGGCAGTTGAATACATTGGGGCCATCAAAGTCATCCCAGATTCAGCAACCAATGTTGCCACGATGTTTATTAGTTACAATGGCACCCTGTACAGTTACGGCAGCAAAATTAAGATGTGAGAACATCAGTATACTGTACATTCTATGCACGTTTTTGTCCATTTCATTGCTTTCTTCATGCAAGCACCTCATGTTGGACCGTTCCCAGCACCTGCAGAGCTTTGGGCCCCTGTCATTCCGTGTTTTGACGGTCTATCTTGCCAAGGCTCGGTCAGCTATTTGGAGCTGGCTCGCATGCTCGAAGATGACCTGCAAAGAAGATTCAGCCAGGTACCAGACTGCCAAGCCCAGCGAGAGAGGGAGAAGCTTCAGCCAATAGCTTGGCTCACTATTCTACAGACCACGGACAAGACCGTAGCACAGTGACACAACAAACATCTTGATATAGACTTACTTGATGTTACTTGATGCAATCCCAGTACTGTAACTTGCATTTTCATTGAAACAGAACACGTTGAAACTCTTAAGATCTGTGCTACACTTGAGCATTGCAAACGTTTGCGCAGGTAGTTGGGGGACGACCTGGCTTGGAGCAACACGTGTTGCAGAAATCTCAGGGACCTCTGTGCACTGTGGTCATGGCAGTGTCTGGCCGTGCCTCTGAGGCTTGGCTTTTCACAGGACCCGAGCACTTGCACCTTCCTGCGGCCGTCAGAGCAGGTGGACATGGGACGCTGCATGGCATGGCGGTGTGATGTGGTGTGATGTGGTGTGATGTGGTGTGGGATCGCTGCCAAGTCATGCTCTCCAGGTTTGCCAAATCTCTCGGCCACTGCATCTCGGTAGCAGAACCAGTTCTGCACAGAACGGGCAGAGCAGAGTCTAAGGCGTGGAGAGCATCGCCATCTTCCAGCAAGCGTGCTGGCCAGCCTCATGGCAGGCTCTGGAGGCATCTAAGTGTGAAAGATCTTCAAGTTAAACTCATCTTGGAAATCTGAGCGCGAAGAGAGATATACCATGATATATGTACACTATCTACATGATTTACCATGCTTCATTTCATGATGTACCGTATTGATCCGTATTGTACACACACACACATGCACGGATCAATATGCGCTCAATGGAAGGATGGGCCTGCCCGGGCCTGTCTGGGGGTTTGTGCCCTCTTCTCATCAGTTGACTAAGACTAAGAAGCTCTTTGTGGTCAATTTTGATCTCCGAAGTTCGGGCGCATGCCTCTCTCCATTGACGTGCGCCATATGCAGACACCTGCACCTAGACGTGCCTTGAATTGGTTCCAACCTTTCCCGCATGGGTCCCTTGATTCGAAGGCGACCCTCGGTGGCCCAATGTTCTTGTTGAGTTCTCAGCGATTTGGGATGGTCGGGGCGCCTCAAGTTTCAGAGCTCTGCTGCAGGTTCAACTGTGCCGTGTTGACAAAGACGAGCTTCGAAAAGTGCCTCAAGGCAAACTGCGAAGTAGCGATGGTGGCGCACATCCTACGATGATTCTCAGTGAAAGTAATCTGAGATCGCAGGCCGAGTCCCACCTGCCAGCGGCCAGCCGGACGCTGAGCTCTTGGGCACTTTGAAGGTGCCAAATCCAGATGTGAACAGCGATGAACAATGTAAACCCAGATCAATCCATAGGAGCAAACAGATCACAATGAGCTGCCCACACTAACGCCGACCCGCCCCCTTCCCCGACGTCCTTGCCGAAGCGCGCGTCGATTCTAGTCCCGAACACCGTCGCAGCCTCCCCCTAACACAGGGGGCCTGACCAGCTGCGGTGAAAAAGGAGTGGGAAAAACCGAGATAAAAAGCACCAAACCACACCAAACCATTATAGGTAGTGATCATGGATCATGAAAGACAATGAAAGGCACCCATCAACGTTTAAAGGCCTGGGTAAGTTGATCCCTTTGTGATGTGGGAAGAACCTTGGTTCTATTTTTGTTCCAGCTTCGACTGTCCTGTTGCTGTGGAGGGCAACACAGGGCAGGGGCCCTTTGTGAAAGCCCACCCTCCCCAACCAAGAAACGGCTACTAGAATACACTGTGTGATTGAAAGCGTAAATGGACAGTGGCCCAGTGTGTCATATATGGGGATGCTAAGCCATCCTTTGGTTCCCTGTGGCCATGTTTGTGTATGTGCATCGTTTTGGAATGGCTTTGTACAGAAGGGCGGCAGGCACTTGCTTTGCCCCACTTGCCATTCCCAGAACACGTCGACCTACGGATAGAATTCACTGTGGTTCATCCCAATACATGTGATATGGGTGCTTGTACTTGTGGGTGGCAGAGGATTCATCCATTTATCATTGTGTTTGAACCAGCTTCAGGTTGCACCCTCTTGCAAGACCCCTGCTATCTGCAGAGGCCTGCTGTGAGTGATTTGTGGGGCTAACGGCACCTTAAGAAAACACACACACACAGACACACACTCACACGCATGTGTAACGATTATATGTATATCTAGATCATATTTGTGTATGTACATCTAAGCAAATGTGGGCAATACTGCCCGCCCTTTCTTGTGCTTGCCTGGCATGGGGGGCTTGGTGGAATGTTGGTACGTCAGCACTGCTACGAAGGTCTTGGGGGAGCAGAGCTCTCAGAACGGTCGAAAGAGACGATGGCTGTCAGGAAGTGAATTTTTGGAGAAACAAGTCTTACCAGACCTTCCCATCCTTACCATGTGCCCCATCATTTTCACATATTTTCACCAACCCGTCCTGAGGTTCTGGTTGCCACCGCTTGCGCATATCTTTCCTGAAGCTGTTCTACCAGGCCCCCAGCTCCTGCGAGTGGCAAGGGCTTGAGCCTTGGATGCCTTGGATGCCTTGGTCAGGGGACCCACCGACCCCTTCGAAGCCTGCCACTCCACGGGTCGGCAGCTCAGAGCTGCAACAGGACAGCTTCTTGAAGAGTTACAGATTCAGAAAAAACATCCAACATTGATTCCATTGATTCAGATTTCATTCAACATCATTCAGTTGCCTCAAACTGGCTGGGGTACTTTCGATTCACGGTCGATCTTGGAGGTCATGAATATGATCTTTGTGGCCCGGCCATGGTACAGCCTTGTTGTTTCAGAGCCTCAGGCTCCCCAGACGCCTCGGAGAGCCAGTATGAAGTCACAGCGTGGGCGTCCACACCGTGCCGCAGCTGAGATTCCAACCTCTTGACATGCTCTCAATCGCTGAAGAGTCAGTAGCGAATGGATGGTAATGCCTGGATTATGGATCGATGGTGGTTAATTAGTGGCGAATGAATGGCCACATTTCGAAGACGAGTCATTTGGGATGACCAAGGCAGAGGCTTCCCGACGAAGAACTGCCACATTGCGCGCAAAGAGCTTTGGTGCAGGCAGACCTGGAGGATCACGGTGTCGGAGTCTGTTTGTTGCCTTGTTAGTCTCTTGGAAAGTTGGGAGTTGAGTGAGTTGAGTGTCTTGGAGTCTCTTTGTGAGGCAGGTTATATAAGTATGGTTACTGTAAGTAACCTAGCCATACCTAGCCTTAGTTAAGCTCTGTTGGGTCCAACTCGTGGCAGGTTGGTCTCATTTGAAACAGGAATGTCGCAGCTCATAACCCGCCTGTGAGGCTTCGGGCTCCATCACTTGGAAGTCAACAACAGTGTTTGGAGCTGAAAGTCCCACCAGCCTCAGAAAGACCGAGAGACCTTGTCACAGCCATGACAGCTTTCAAGGGGTTCCAATGGGTTCCATTCATTTCCATTCATTTCGATTCATTGCGATTCATTTCCATTCATCCTTTTGCTCTGCAGATTGCACTTGGGGCGCGGACTTGCAGGGTCTGGGCCTAGATTCCGTTTGTGTCTTCTCGGCAGCATGCATGAAATTTCAACTTGAAGGTTGGTGAAGTTTAGACAGTTTCGCTTGTAGCTATGAATTCAACAGACTAAATTGAGTTGCAAGCTGATAGTTCAGCAGCTTTCAACTTGTAGTTGTGTGAATGTTGTGAATTGGCTTGCGCAAAGCTTGTAGCTGAGGACTTCCCTCTGTCATCTACAGATTGCATGGAAACTGGTTGGCTCAAAGGTGATTATGAAGCCGCATGTTCGAACATGTGCAAAGTTTGAACACATAATATCCCAATTAAAAAGCATACACGAGCGAAGAAAACACCCCAATCTATCTCAATCTCGGCAATGGTGACGACGTCTTGCAGCTATACCGGAGACCGATGCCCACATAGTAAGGTACAGCATTTTTACACCACGTTTCCTTCCCAACCATAATTCGGAGTGCAGAGCCAAAGTGTTTTCTGCCGCTCCACGGCAAACTAGGCTGGGCATCGCCGGTGTTGGCTTGGAATTTTGTTGTTTTCCACTGGCAACTTTGAAACAACAATCTGACAGGTCCGGCAGCCATCGGTATGTCTCTACCTGAGTTATGAAGGGAAAAAGCTTTGCGATGTGAGCTTGTCATTCCTGGTGTGCCTTCAAAATTGGCTGATTTCCCACTGAGAACGCCATTTTGGGTCGGAGATGCCCATCACTTGTGCTGGTTGGACCATGCAACTTGACAATCAGGCCGCTCATCCCACAGGATGCTTATGATTCTATGGGTGCAGGAGGGCCCTCCTGACACAGCCAGCATCACCCGCAGCTGCCACTCGTTGGGGGTCCCGGGGTGTCACTGTGGCACGAAGCCATGACGATTTCGGCAGGAAACAATGAGCTGGTGCAACAGCGCCTTGCTGAAATGTCGGAGGAGCGCAAAATTTCAATGGAAATTAAGGAAGTTCGGTCACAGGGTTAGCGTAGCAAGAGATTGGTTTTTAGATGTTCAACACTTTTGCCAATTCCGTACAGCAGGCACGGTTCATTCCTTCCCTTTTGCAGCAAGAGGCATCATAGAAGCCAGCAACAAAAACAAAACAATACACAAAACGTCCTGCTTCTTATTTTATTCACCTGCAAAGCCATTCAGAAGACTTAGTATAAGCATGTATAAGCGGATTTGCAACAGATGTCCTTCTATGACTTGCGTGCTTGTTGCTTCAGGATGACCGGCAGAGCTGTCTAAAAAACGGACTCTTGCGCGCAGTCTATGAAGGCAATGCGGATCGCGCTGGATCCTGGAAGCTGTCGTCGCTTTGAGGGAAGTTCCAGCGCGAGACGACTGTTTTGGCGTTCGCCAAGTGGCTACAATATGGAATTAAAATACAGCAATCAGTTATAGTCATAGTTCTAGGACATGATCATATCTGTGATTACGATGATAATGAATGGTAATTAGAACAATCGATTATTACAATGTATGAAATTATTGTACGATTTGCATGCCTGAGACTCCAATTTGTTACTTCCACTTCTTCCATGTTCCACTCTGCAGGCAAAGATCGTGCCGTTCAGGCGCGCCATGAGGGCTTGGGAGGGGCTACGGCAACGGTCTCTGAATTTTCCGTTGCAAGGCACTACTGCAACTGGGTGCGAGTCCAGCTGTCTGGAGCTTGACATTCTGAACGGATGCGAAGGGTGCTTCACATTACTTCAGGTTGCTTCTGTAACTCCAATGGCCTGTTTTCATCGCCTGGGCAACGAGGTGCAAGACGGTCTTGCACACACACCGCTACACTGGGCTGCTCGACAGGGCTTTGAAGGCATCTCACAAGCCCTCGTCGGTGCAAAGGCCTGCAGCCTGGGTGGAGATTTGTCCCATTGCCAAGGCTCTAATCCCGCTTATGCACACATATATAGTAAAGATATATATATATATATATATGTATATATATATTTATATATATATATATATTATATACATTTTTTGAAATGAAGATTTATGAAGTATGGTGAAATTCGCCTTCCACCCCCATCATTTTGATGATTTTACTTCTCCTCACCTGAACGATGGTCGATCAGCTTGGCTCACTCCAAACGTGTCAAGGCCAGCATCCAAGCAGAAAACCGTGACCGCATCACACCTCTTCACCTCGCTGCCCAGAGTAATTCGGGCTCCATCGCTGGGGGCCCAGAAAGCTTTCCTGGTGGAGACAGGGGGAGATCCTGGTGCTAGCTATGAGTTCCCTTGATTTCCCAGATACGGCCACATGCATACGCTATGCAAGTATGCACACATGCAGGTAGGCAAACGCTACACTGCCGTCCAGGTAGGAAGCAAAGCTTGGTACATAATAGTTCATTACATCCAAGCTTTTGAACCTTACGACCAATGAAGCAGTTCGAGATAGTTCGAGTATTACGATAAATTAGGTCACAAAAATGCGCCTGTTTGATCATATTTGTTGATCCGGTATGTTTAACCGCGGATGTGAACAGCATTAACATCGTATTTTTGTAGGCATCATGTGTGTTCTGCCTTGTGGCTTGTTCATGCATTTCTCTCTTGCTGTAGGGCAAACCGTAGGAAGCCCTAGCAAAAAATCATGTAATATGCAGATATGCTTGCATGCACTGCATGTGCTGTACAGGCATAGTCAAACCAACCAAGGGTCAAATATAGTGAAATATAGTGAACAACTGATGCTGGCGGATATACATGTAGCTGATAACATCCCAAGCGTGGGCCTTGGGATGCCTTGTTATGCCTGGGGATGCCTTGGGTACGTTTTCATTATTCTTGTTGGTGGCAGCACAACAGCTTTCCCATGGTTGGTCCAGACTTTCTGTGGCGTTCTCGGACCCTGCTGAATTTTGATCAATGAGAATCATAGCCGTTGAACATGTTGGCGCATGCGTATCTAAATGCATAATATGCATGGATAAATGTGATAAACAAATAGAGAAATATATGTGTATATTGATCAATTAACTGATTGATTACATTATATCGATTAATTATATTAAATTGCTTGATTTTGATCGATTGATTGTAGCCTCAGGGCTTACCTCGCAGTACCTGGTGTATGGCTGGGGTTATTGTCCTTCCTCATCCGCAGCTACGTAGGATGTCACCTTACACGACGGATCTCAGGGGAAGTTTTTTCTTGAATTCTTTTTAGGAATAGGTCAACAACAACCTTCTTGCTATACCTTTTTGTTGGGATTTCCATATCATGGTTCCCGGGGCATGTTGTCTCATACCGAATCCTGCGGTGTTGAACCTACCAGCATGATGGGATGTTCTGATGGCATGCTTCCCTTTACAGTGTCCAGCGAGGCCACAAATCTGGGGAGGGATAGGGGAGAGTACATGTATAGGCATGTCATGTCTCCTGACAGGCGCCGAGGTTCTCATGAACTGCTAGCTGAGACGAGAGTTTGGTAGTCATACCCCTGTATCCTCGATTGAAGCGAGCTCAATTCTGGCAAAAGTCCTCGGTCCAAAATAGGTTCTTGGCATTTCTCGGCTTCAGCGAGGTCTTAGTCCTGGGACCAATGCAAAGTGCAAAGTACAAAGTACAAAACCTGTGACCAATCTCAAACTCATCACAGAATCAAGTGACGCCTGAGCTGTTGGCAGGCGTCATGATTGTAGACTGAATGCATTTTCAGGCAAAAAAGTATAGCTCATGAAAGGTGGTTGATGGAGAACATGTGCTATATTTTCTAATTATGAAACCAATGTGTTCGTTCCGACAAAAGCTCTACATTGTCCTCAACTCCATTGAGCAAATATCTAGCAGATCCACCTCGACGATGATTCATCAAAACAATAAAAAGTCCGCACAACTGCCAGCGCCAGATGTGTTTGTGATGGAAGCTGGTGATGACAGCTGACCACCAAACCGGTAGAGCCTGGCACATTGCATGGTGTCTTACTATTCACTTCCCTTTGCAGCGAGCAAAGAGGAAGACTTCAATCGCTTCGACGGTGACTCGCGGGGGACCAGCATCCATGCGCCAAGTGCTGCGCAGTCGACAAGTTCTGTGTCATACTATGGATCTTTGGGAGGCCGCGGCCTAAAGAGAGCAGGAATAGCTTTGTCAGCTGCAGATGCAGCAGTGCGGGGTGGTCAAGCTGGGCTTCAATCCCTACAGAGACGACAGGCAATGGGATCGCTGAATGCAGCGCGAAGTGTGGAAGAGTTGCAATCAGTCCTGACTGTCAGGATGTCTGAGTTGGATTCATTTTCCCGCACTGTGGCTTTGCACCGCTTGGCCCGGCTCAGTCACGATGTGGACAAAGGCCTTTCCCAGCGAGTTCAACGCCAGTGCCGAGACCAGCTCTCCGCCAGGGTGCGTGGTCATCCTTCGTGGCCGGTGCTGATGCAGTCGTTGGCCGAAGGACTCAACGAGGCGGAGCCCCGACAGTTGGCCAACATGGCTTGGGCCGTCGCTCGCTTGCGCGCGGATGAGGGCCTTCCATTGCTCCGTTCAGCAGCCATCCGCTGTGCTGAAAGATCGGGGCCGGGCTCCTGGGATGCTATGAGCACATCCTTGATCCCATGGAGCTTCGCAACACTCGCTGACCTACAAGCGCAGGAGCTACAGCAGCTGGTGAAATCAGTTGCCAGCCTTGTTCATGAACAAGGGAGCACTTTTTGGACCCCAGGTGATTTGTCCAGAGTGGCCTGGTCTTGGGCCAAACTCCTGCAGAGAGATGACACATTCTTTCGCAGATGCAGTTGTTTGGTGATTGCACGGCTTCCTGAATACACACCCAGTCAGCTGGCACAAACCGTTTGGGCTTTTGCAACCGTGGCGCCTGCAGATGCTTGCACGCATCTATTTCCAAAGGCAGCCGTTGCAATGGTGGAAGGCGATGATGCGACTGGGCTACATGCCTATACGCCACAGCACTTGGCAATGGCAGTGTGGTCCTTTGCCGCCGTTTTGTACCGACCCGAGGAGCTGCTCAAGCAGATGGGTGAAACAGTTCCGTATAAGCTCGAGAAGCTGAACCCACAAGACATTTCCACCACTGCCTGGGCCTTCACGACTTTGCTCGCAAAAGATCGTACCATCTACGAGGTCTTGGCGGCCACATCGATTCGCACGGTTCACGAGTTCAACAACCAAGACCTCTCCAACACGGTGTGGGCTTTTGCTTCGGCGGGCGAATATCACGCGGATCTTTTGGAGGCAGTGGCAGCAGAAACATGCCGCCGAGCAGATTTCCATGGGCAACATTTGGCCATGGTGGCTTGGGCCTTCATCACACTGAGGCATCGGAATGACCGGTTGCTACATTTTGTTGGTGAAATGACCAACAGCTCACGAGGCTTGGGCACCTGGAGTAATGCCAAGTTGTTGGCGTTCAGCTTTGCGGGTCTTCCACGTTTGGGAGATGCCTTGCTGGGGAGTGAGAAGTGGACCCTGGGTGCTATGCAACAGCTGCTGGAGCATTTCCACGGCCGCTTGCGGAGTGCACAACATGTCGACGCAGATGACGCATGGGTTGTCCATGATGCCATACTCCCATGGCTGCAGCTTGATTCAGACCTAACTGCGACTGCCAGCTGGGAGGCTCTCACCAGAATGCTGGCAGCGCAGCGCGAAAGCTTGGCTGGTTTCCTGGAGTCTGAGGAGTTCCGTACAATTTTGGCATGTGAGAAGCCGAAGGAGACTTCCATCATTCGTCGCTACCAGGAGTCCATTCAGGCATTTCGGATCCGTGGCTTGGGATGCGAACATTCCTGGAGGTTTCTACGCAGCCTTGGCGTGCTAAGATCCACAGAAAATGTCACCATTGGCAACGAGATTCGATCATGCAGCTCTAAACATGTAGATGGACGGGGTGAGCGCCAGAACTGGTGTTACTTCCGTTCTCGTGTCAGTGTCAACGGCTTGGAGGTGCATGAGCCCGGGCGTTTGCTGAACAGCACCGTGGTGAAGTACCGTGAGGACAGCGCAGGTTTGGTGCACGTGAAGTTGCACCACGACCGCGTGGACCACCGCGCCTGGGATGCCGAGTTCCGAGCCATGGCCCGAACTGCGGCGGCCGCCCGGACCTTGCTGAAAGGTGGGAGCCGAGACATGGCAAGGCAGCTGCTGGAGACTGGCGCTCGCACGGGAGATGACATCCCATGTGGTTCACTTCCATCAGATGAGGCTCGAGTAGAAGGCGAGCTCGATCTTTTCATGACGGAGGTGCCCTGCTTGTCATGCGTTGGTGCCATGGCACAATTTCGCAGCCGGTTTCCTTCCATCAGACTGTGCGTTCTGTGGGATGGTCTGCCTCCGGAGACATACTTTGGATGAAAAAGGCACCTGGCATGCGTTCTCCTGACAATATAGCACACGATGTCGCTAGCAAGCATCGTCCTCAACTCATGTGAAAAATAATTCTCGAGATATCTCTAAATTCTGTTTTATTGAAGTTCAAACCTTTGGAAACTGATGAATTATGATAAACTGACGCCTCTTCACAACCGTCTGCGTCACCACAACTTCGGTGCAAACTCGAGGTCCAGCTTCTCCTCTCTCAGAAGGCTGATGTTGTGCACACCTCGGGCCTCGGATGATGTATTTTTCTATTCTCAAAGCATGTGCACCCAACAAATCGAACCACCCGATAATCATGAACAATGCCCTGGACCCAGAAATTGGAACTAAAGATAACTAAAGCTGTCTAATCTTTGGGTGCTTGTGGCATGTTCATGCAGATTGTTTTGCTGAGGCAGCCTTGACCGTGGATCAGCGCAGTGCTTTGCACTTCGCTGCTGAATCTGGGGCTGCGGTCGCGACGGCAGTGCTTCTTGGAGGGGCATCCAAAGAGTTTGGGACCACAGCCAGGGCATGGAACAACATGGAACAACTTCCGAAAACAGCATAATTTTCGCTGAAAACATCAGCATTCAACAGCTCTGCTTGAATCATCCGGAAACCAAGGTCACAGAAGGCCGAAAAAAAGCAGGCCCCGGTCAGAGATTTATCAACTCTGGATCGATGCTGATAGCTGTTTTGGGTTGGATTTATTGCAGCCCGAAACAAGAATACCAGCCAACCACTAAAACACATCTAACATCATCTAACCAAGGTTCGTTGGTTATTGATGGCTATTATCCATTTGTTCTCAACCATCATGAGCCATCATCAGCCAACATGGTTCATGACCCACCCACCCCACAGCAGCTTGTGGAAGTCGGTCAGGACAGACGTTTGGAGGCCGTGACCGATCGGGGTGAGACTCCGTTGGCTCGTGCTGCAGCTCGCGGTCACGGCGCAGTGGTGCGCACCCAAGCTCTGGCGGCTTCGATCAGTATGGATGTGATGGCAATGGTGATGGTGAGTCATGGTGAATCATGGTGAGTCATGGTGAGTCATGGTGAGTCGTGGTGAGTCGTGGTGAGTCATGGTGAGTCGTGGTGAGTCATAGTGAATGTCGATGATGTTGGTTATGGGGGCTGATGATGGATAGTGACGAACAATAAGCATGGAAAAAAATCAACAATGGGAGATCCGTATTGGCAAACAGCCTCCACATTTTACCGTAAATGAAAGGCCATTTACCTCCAAAAAGGAGTTTTATCACTATGGCCTATGGGAATCCCTGGGGGAAGGCTGACCACTTTATTCCTGGTTCCTCATTAGTTTGTTTTATTTTTTCTGTGGAACTGCTCATGAATCAAAGAAACTAGCCGGTTATCTGCATCAAAGCACACTAACGTCCTTAAGAAGAAAAGTCAGGGAATAGAAATGAAATGACCAGATCCCGTGAAAGGCATGAACATGAAAAGGGAACCAGTCAACGAAAAGGCAAAGGACAACAGCAAAAATCTGGCAGGTAGAATGGGAAGCAGACCATTGAGATATATACTGAGATAATTTGTGATTTGTTTGCCTGCGCAACAACATCAACAACTGAGGCATCCAGAAAAGTAAACCTGATAAACAGACATATATGACTTTCCATGATTTGAGCTCATTGATTTGAATGGTCAAAAGGATTGAAATGTGCTCCTAGTGGGCCGGAAAACGGAATGAACTTGCTATTTGATCTACTTGCCCGAAGTGCAAGCAGTCAAGAAATGGAGAACAACTCCGATTTGTGAATTGACATGGATTTGGCCTTGCAAAACAATGAATGTTACCAACTAAGGAGACGAACAATACCATATATGAAGTATACAGTATAGTAAGGTTTTGACGCAACAACCAATCAAATGCAGCACGCTGGATCCAAATTGGTGTGCTTGATTTTTAGCTAGATTTGTGCCGATTTGAATGAATTCACGTCCAAAGTTCCCAAAGTGCATCATCGTTTTAACATTCGAAGATCCAGGTGGTTGATGAATCCCAGTGGGGCATTTGGGCAATTTGCATCAATTTGCATATGTTGGTTTTTACTTGTATATACTTTTTTTGTTACTTACAGTTCGTTATTAGAGGACCTTATAGTTGGTTGCAATTATCTATGGGACTTAGGACTATTGGATGGGCCCATTTTCGTCCTCAGGGCCCGATTGCCAATGCCTCATGTCCACATTGGGACCCTGCTGTATTCCAACACAGGCCATTCTCATCGATTCGGGGAACCCCAAAGCTATGGTTGGTTTCTGAATTTGGGGGTTTCTCAAGCCATGGCGAACCCCAAAGCTATGGTTGGTGGATTATTTTGATAAGTGGTTTTTGAACTGGATGATTGGCCCAGGGGTCCCCAGCTATGAAGAAACACCCTTTCTTTCGTGGAAATGATATCAAGAGGGCCGAGGTGCCCCAGCTGTGAAGCTGCTGTTGAGACTCGTAGCTGAGGTTCAGCTGCTATTGCAAGCAGGATCCAAAATGGATCACGCAAACTGCTTTGGTCAGGCCTGGCAAGTGTATCAAGAGGAAAATTGCCCGTGTCAACTGAAGGCTTTACTTTAGGCAATAAAAGCTACTCATTACAAATAAACACGTTTATGTTGACATACATGCACACATGTACTGTACAAGTTTTGTATGCATGTAATGTACCGTATGTGTCTGCATATGCCTTACAGCAAGCGCGCACGCCAAAAGTTGATGGTTTCCTGTCTCTGTGATCTGCAGGTTGCCCTGTACCTTGCCTGTCAGCGACCCGGTCCACGGCGGTTGTTTGCGCTGACAGCCGCCACGGGCAAACAATTGTTGACCTAAAAAGCCTTGTTCATCCAAAAGGGTCGGTCCATGCTCCAATTGCCACAGATGGACCGATTCTTCCACCCCATTGTTTCATGAGATTTTGTATAACCTTTTGTGGGTGAAGACTTCAGGATGTGGCTCACAATTTCCGTGCATTCCCGCACAGTCTGATGGGTTAGGATAGCCAGATGCGGCAAGACCCTGCAATGAGTCTTGGAACACATGCAGCCTTGGAAGTGCTTTAGGCCTCAAGGTTTGACACTTGCTTTTGGCTCAGAAAAGGGTGAGGGTAGAGGGTCACGGTTGGAACTCCGGTCATTGGTGCCTTGGTCGAGCTGGCTTTCTCCGGTCTAGCATTGGTGCCTTGGTCTTACAGAGCATTCGATTCTTGGCGAATGTTTCCACACCGGTTGCCACTTCTGTGCAGTAGGGTTTCGCCCAGACGATTGTGATACAACTGAGCGTTGCGTAAGCCGCGCCGAGATGCAACAGCCAAGGTGCGGAGCGAATTGCCGCCATGGCAAATTTGGCAAACCAGGACCTCTACAACCTAAGCTTCTTGTGCAAATAGCCAGGTTTGTCACTATGTTTTTTTGATACCCCACGTGTAGATGCCAAAGGCGCCAACATTGATTTCGGACTTGATGTTGATATTCCTTGCCCATGTGCATTTATGGGAGATGCCAGACGTTCGTGGCAATGTGGCACGAGCAGTTTGCGGATCATATGTTGATCATTTCACATGAGCACATTGCAAAAATCGACTTTGGCAGTTTAGACACTCAAACATGCCCGACAGACAGAAAGAGAGAGAGAGAGAGAGGGAGAGAGAGAGAGAGAGACAGAGAGAGAGAGAGAGAGAGAGAGAGAGAGAGAGAGAGAGAGAGAGAGAGAGAGGGAGAGAGAGAGAGAGACAGAGAGGGAGACAGGGAGAGATAGAGAGAGGGAGATGTTTGTGAGAACCGCTTGAAGATAATTTTCAGTGGGTCTGCGCACGTTCCAGTTTCCTTCCATTTTTGTTTTACACAGTTGATGCTTCTATGGCAGCACTTTTTTTAGACACTTTGTAAGGTTTTACACAGATAGAGCTGGCGCACTTCAATTTGCAACATCAAAAATGCAGGCACTAAAAGCAGATACACTATGGGCACTATGGGTGTGTATAGGGGTTCTGGAACCTATTTGCTTGATTTGATCCTTGGAAATTGTCGAACTCACGCGGTGAATCGTGATCCGAGGTTTACTTGCGAAGAGCTTGGAATCGATGCTCCTTTTGTGGGAGCAGCATGTCAACGCGATTCCAGATGGTGACGAGAGCGAGCCAGCCTCGCGTCTTCGCAGTACTGCGAATGCAGCTTGGTTCCCAATGGACAGATCCAGTGAGGTGCCACCCAACATGACACAAAGCATGCTGCAAGCCGAGATTCTCCGGAATCTGAGATGTCCATGGCATGCTATGGCTAATTATGGCTGTTAATTACCCCTTCCAAAGTGCTGCTATTTTTGTATATAGCCAAGTGGAACCCTGTTGCATTTGCCAAGGTCAAGCCTCCGTGATTGCATTGTAGCCGTCGGAAGTTTGTACTCATTTAATGCCGACAGTTCTCAACATTCCTCAACCAACCCATGCAGCACAATTGGTTCATGTCCATTTGTGGAGAACCATTTTCGAAGACTAGAGATCCTACCAACTGCAGATAAGCTTTGATGGCTTCGCTCAAAGTGCCCAATCGACTGATATTTGCATATGCTTTGTCGACTTTCCCAGCTCGTTTTGACATTCGTGTTTTGAGCTGGATGCCTTTGCCTAAGTATATACGCCAAGTGTGAAAGACACTTTTTTATTGTCAAGCAATCAGGATGCGAGAAGCTCTGTTGCAAGCATTCTAGAAGTGTCCCACTTGTTACAAGCTGGGCAAGAGAGCAACTCTGCAATGCCTTCTCTGCAAGTGCCTTGATTGCATTATTTTTTTAATGTTTCTTTGTGATTTGATTGGGGGAGTTTCTGCGGCAGCGGATTTTCTGTTTCGTCAATATTCGTGACAGTTTAAGCTGCTTTCGTTTTCTTGTGTGGCTGGTTGGCAAGTCAGTGCTGACACCGAGGCGAGCAATTCTTTTGACGCAGGGCCACACAGTGCCGGACTTAGTGCTTGAAGTTCGGAATTGCCCATGCCACTGTGGACACCTAGCGTTCGATTTCAGCCGTTTCATTAGGGCAGCATGGCAAAACACACAGACAAAAGGTTGCTGGTAGGTATGGGGCGATATGAGCTCTGATGCACACTGACGCACACGCACACACACACACACATTCCAAGATATTTGGAGACTGCCTCCATCTGCATCCTGTACTGCCCAAAAATGAGTGATTTATGATTCGTGATGTGCTCAGCCAAGAAAATGCATGGACCCATGGTGACCACTGATGACCTGTTCGGACGGCCCAAGGATTCGCGATGCCCGAAGCTACCAGTGCCTGGGCTGGATGGCATCAGATTTTCTAAAGAGATCCATCTTTGATCACCAGCAGTTTCACTGCAAAGATGGTTGATCTTGCTCATAGGTTGTAGGTATCAGCCGGTACCAACTTGCATATTGCAGTTGAACTATGAGCATGTGATTCACTGTTGGTGATGTATCTAAATGGATCTCGCGTTGCTTGGCAAATGAACGGAGTACGTCGCTGAGTACCCTGCTTTCGTCCGAACTTTTGTGGGCACAGGTCCAGGAGGACGGTCATCTGCGTCCATCGCCCAGTTTCACGAAGAGGAGACTTCCTTGTCCAAGAAAGGAAAGCACCCTGGCCGCATCAGGCCGCATGTCGCGTAGGCTGTGAGTCATAGTCATGTCTGTTCCAGAGGTTTTGCTGCCTTGCAGATTCGCCGCACAGCTCAGGGTTGCACAGGTGAAAGTCTTTTCAAAGATCTTGATTTCCTTATTTTCCCATTATCAAAAATCGCTTCAGTTCCATTCGACTTGGCACATCTTGGGGCAAAAAATATGGGAAAACTATAGGAAAACATGGCATCATGATCCGTGACTGCGACCAAGGAGCGTGAGCGTGATGGAGGTACCAAGCGTCGATGGCGTCGACTTAGAGGAAGAGGAAGAGCCAGCGCCTTTCCTGCAGCGCTGTGGACCGAGTTTGCGTGCGATACGTGCGGTCGAAAAATCATGAAACATGCCACAAATTTCCCCAACCAATACTTGGGAGATCAATCAACTGGCAATCACCTCCAGCCTCGGGTCAACAGCTCCTTGATGGGAGTTGTGCATTTTGTGGCTTCCATGGTCCCTGGTGTCTTCCAAGGAATTAGAAGACATCAAGCCACCCAGCTGGCTGGCTAAGTATATCATTTTTCCGGGCTGGACTTCGAAGCTGGTTTGGGATTTGGCAGTCATGATGATTGTGCTAATGGATGCCTTTGTGCTTCCATTCCAGCTGTCCTTTAAGCGAGACTATGGAGAGGATGGGTTTGACGACGGGTGGTTTTGGGTGACAACTTTGTGCTTTTCCGCGGACATCGTGGTCACCTTTGACACGGGTTTGACAGTTGCAGGCCAACGGTCCGAGGGTCTCAAGCAGCTGTGAGTACTGTTGGTGTAAGCATCCATCGAAGATTGAAAATAAACATAAATAAACATGCATTACTACAGTACGTCTCACTCAGTGCCAAACACTTGTCAACCAACAACAACCCTTATTGGACCGTTCCTGGAACTATACAACTTGAACACAGTAGCTGATCTTTTTTGTCAAAATCTTTCGTTGCTCTGGATGCATGTGCCAGCACGGGAGGTGATGATCAGGAAGTCATCACGGACCACGTGATAATCGCAAGGGCGTATTTGCGCGGATGGTTCAGTTTAGACTTTTTGAGCACTATGCCGTGGAGCCGCATCGTCGATGCCTTCGTTGGTTCAGACGAAGGTGGTGCTTTGCTGCACGTGGCAAAGCTCGCAAAGATCCTCGGTTCGCAAGTCGTTTGTCGTCCATGTGACACTTTGCAGAGATTTACTCAGCAGTCTTTATCCGTATTTTTAGTCGAGACCATGTGCAGATGCAACTGGCATACCTTGCTGTCTTGAACAAGTGGGAGCTTTTTAAAGACAAGATCAGATTGAGAGGAGAGGATTGACATCCCCATAGCCCGCCTGGATTCCACGACCCCACATGGACTCCACATGCCTTGAATGCTGCCTTCACCCAAGGATGTTGAAATTTCTTCGTGCCTTGGAGAGCTTCCTTTGTAATTATCACATATGGCACATATCAGGCATGCCAGTGCAAAGGATAGAAACCAACATGGCGACATAGCATGTTTGTGTAAACGTGCTTGTGTAGTCAATGTTTGGAGGCAGGCCATGGTCTCCCTGTTCGGCTTGCGTGTGCTAAGATTGTCACTTTGCAAATTGGCATTTCTGGATTTCTGGGAACTTTGTGCTGTGAGGTATCATTCGGCTTATGAAGATGCTCCGCGCCAAGAAGATCAAAGATATATGGGAACGGCTTGAAATCAGACCCTTGCCAAAGACAGTGGTCTCAAAGATGTGAGCTGATGCCATTGGCAAGCGTTTTCCGCCCTAAACTTGGCACAAGGAATTGGATCAGTGACGGTGATCCAAGCAATGTATTTGGTGCGAGTTCTTCTCGTCATTGCCGCTTGGCAAGACCTCCAGATCTCAACCAAGTGACAGGTTCAGGTCATGGAGTGTGACCTGACAGGCATCGTGTACACGTATCGCTGCATCAGCGACGAATAGGTAGCAAATTGATGTTGATAGATGTGGATAGTAACTATATTTCCATGATTGGAATGTGTATATATTATTTATATATATATATATGCACATACATATGTGTGTGTGTGTGTTCCAAAAATGTATTTACAGAAGATAAAGATACAGATAGGTATATGATGGTATTGTTCTTGGGAGTCAGACAGTGTATTGCACGGAAAGCAGAGTGTTTCACTCTTCAGGTAGCCATTTGCCACTGGAATGCATGTGACTTGGCTGATGTCAGTTTGCACATTCGGTCCCTGTGCCTACCTGCTGTTGGCGCGCCGGAGTGTGATTCCAAGGGGTAAGATGTCCCCACGTTTCGACCTAGACAAGGACAAAGAAAGAGAGAGGTCAGTGGTCACACTGTCAAGTGGAATGGTATGTCATAGGTGGTCATCCTTTGATGAAGGTCGTGCAGAAGACTCAGAAGACATTTTTCGGATGATTTCTGATCTAAGGCATCTTTTGGATGATAGGCGCGGTGTCTCTTCAATGCCGCTGCCTTTTAAATGAACCTCGATCCTGAGAACACCAAAGCCGATCAGCTTTCTCCCGTCTAGTCACGTCTGGCATATTTCTTTCTATATATCTATATATATATATATATATTTAGATAGATAGGTACATATGATCTTGCAGTATTCTTCACATCAGCTATTCTTAATCTTTCTATGAGCCTATCTTTCCATGTTGGACGTTGCGCAGGGGGGCACAAGCCATGCAGATTGTGATGATTGTGCAGGTCGACCGGATAGCATCATCACGGACTTTCTCCCAGATGCGACGAGATTGTCCTTCGAGCGGATGCCCCATTGGACCACCATCAGCAGATCCTACGGCATTGGCCAGGCATCGGACCGCGCAGACCGGCTTGTGAATCTCTCAAACGCCTTTTTTGTGCGTGGAGTTGTGTAATGTGAAGCTCTTGATACACAATTTGTAGCTTGTAAGTGTCAGTGTATTTCTTAAAGATGGCCTCTTGACAACATCCAGGAGGAATGGTCTTTTGCGGAAAAGCCCATGGTAGTTCCTGGGTCGCACGGTGAACATGCATGATTCTGCATGATTCAAACTAGACGACGGTTGGCCCGAGAGCGAAAAAAGCGATGTTATAGCAGCCTCAAGTATACGAAGCAAAAATAATAACGGATCGATTTACAGATGCAGCGAAAATGATGGTGAAGATGATGGTGATGATAATGAAGTAGGAGAAAATGATGGGAAGGTTGCGATGATGAAGCGTACCGGCGCAAAACGCACCACAACTTAACGTACCAGCGCAAAAAGTACCAGAGCAAAACCTACCAAGACAAAACGTACCAAGACCAAACGTACCACAGCAAAACGTACCAAGTCAAAACGTACCAGACAGCAAAACGTACCAGAGCAAAACGCACCACAACCTAAGGTCCAAGACAAAGCGCGCCACATCAAAACGTACCAGCGCAAAACGCACCAGAGCAAAACGTACCACAGCAAAACGCACCAGACAGCAAAACGTATCAAGACAAAACGTACCAAGACCAAACGCACCATAGCAAAACGTACCAAATCAAAACCTACCACAGCAAAACGTACCAGACAGCAAAACGTACCAGAGCAAAACGCACCACAACTTAACGTACCAGCGCAAAACGTACCAGAGCAAAACGCACCACAACTTAACGTACCAGCGCAAAACGTACCAGAGCAAAACGCACCACAACTTAACGTACCAGCGCAAAACGTACCAGAGCAAAACGCACCACAACTTAACGTACCAGCGCAAAACGTACCAGAGCAAAACGCACCACAACTTAACGTACCAGCGCAAAACGTACCAGAGCAAAACGCACCACAACTTAACGTACCAGCGCAAAACGTACCAGAGCAAAACGCACCACAACTTAACGTACCAGCGCAAAACGTACCAGAGCAAAACGCACCACAACTTAACGTACCAGCGCAAAACGTACCAGAGCAAAACGCACCACAACTTAACGTACCAGCGCAAAACGTACCAGAGCAAAACGCACCACAACTTAACGTACCAGCGCAAAACGTACCAGAGCAAAACGCACCACAACTTAACGTACCAGCGCAAAACGTACCAGAGCAAAACGCACCACAACTTAACGTACCAGCGCAAAACGTACCAGAGCAAAACGCACCACAACTTAACGTACCAGCGCAAAACGTACCAGAGCAAAACGTACCAAGACAAAACGTACCAAGACCAAACGTACCACAGCAAAACGTACCAAGTCAAAATGTACCACAGCAAAACGTACCAGACAGCAAAACGCACCAAATCAAAACGTACCACAGCAAAACGCACCACAACTTAACGTACCAGCGCAAAACGTACCAGAGCAAAACGTACCAAGACAAAACGTACCAAGACCAAACGTACCACAGCAAAACGTACCAAGTCAAAATGTACCACAGCAAAACGTACCAGACAGCAAAACGTACCAGAGCAAAACGTACCAAGACAAAACGCACCAAGACCAAACGTACCACAGCAAAACGTACCAAGACAAAACGTACCGAGCTAAAACGCACCACACAGCAAAACGTACCAAATCAAAATGTACCACAGCAAAACGTACCAGACAGCAAAACGTACCAGAGCAAAACGCACCACAACTTAACGTACCAGCGCAAAACGTACCAGAGCAAAACGTACCAAGACAAAACGTACCAAGACCAAACGTACCACAGCAAAACGTACCAAGTCAAAATGTACCACAGCAAAACGTACCAGACAGCAAAACGTACCAGAGCAAAACGCACCACAACTTAACGTACCAGCGCAAAACGTACCAGAGCAAAACGTACCAAGACAAAACGTACCGAGCTAAAACGTACCACACAGCAAAACGTACCAAATCAAAACCTACCACAGCAAAACGTACCAGACAGCAAAAGTTGTGAAGGTCTAGATCTGCAGATGTGAGGTTGTGAAGATCTAGATCTGCAGATGTGAGTTGTGAAGATCTAGATCTGCAGATGTGAGTTGTGAAGATCTAGATCTGCAGATGTGAGTTGTGAAGATCTAGATCTGCAGATGTGAAAGTTTGAAGATCTAGATCTGCAGACGTCAGTTGTGAAGATCTAGATCTGCAGATGTGAAAGTTTGAAGATCTAGATCTGCAGACGTCAGTTGTGAAGGTCTAGATCTGCAGATGTGAGGTTGTGAAGATCTAGATCTGCAGATGTGAGTTGTGAAGATCTAGATCTGCAGATGTGAAAGTTTGAAGATCTAGATCTGCAGACGTCAGTTGTGAAGGTCTAGATCTGCAGATGTGAGGTTGTGGAGATCTAGATCTGCAGATGTGAGTTGTGAAGATCTAGATCTGCAGATGTCAGTTGTGAAGATCTAGATCTGCAGATGTGAGTTGTGAAGATCTAGATCTGCAGATGTGAGTTGTGAAGATCTAGATCTGCAGATGTGAGTTGTGAAGATCTAGATCTGCAGATGTGAGTTGTGAAGATCTAGATCTGCAGATGTGAGTTGTGAAGATCTAGATCTGCAGATGTGAGTTGTGAAGATCTAGATCTGCAGATGTGAGTTGTGAAGATCTAGATCTGCAGATGTGAGTTGTGAAGATCTAGATCTGCAGATGTGAGTTGTGAAGATCTAGATCTGCAGATGTGAGTTGTGAAGATCTAGATCTGCAGATGTGAGTTGTGAAGATCTAGATCTGCAGATGTGAGTTGTGAAGATCTAGATCTGCAGATGTGAGTTGTGAAGATCTAGATCTGCAGATGTGAGTTGTGAAGATCTAGATCTGCAGATGTGAGGTTGTGGAGATCTAGATCTGCGGATGTTGATGATGCTGATGTGATGATGTACAGATGTTGATGATGCTGATGTGATGATGTACAGATGTTGATATACAGCTGATTTTTTACGAAGAACCCTTCGCAGACGCTCTCGGGAAAAAAGTGAGAGCAATCAAGCAGATGAGAGAGAACTAGGGAAACAACAACCATCAGTACAGTAGATTCTGTTTTTGTAGATAGTTTTGTAAAAAATAGCAAGAGGGAGTAGATTTTTCACACATGATTCGATGCTCTGCTTCGAGGAAGCCTATGTATTCTGCTTCTATTGGACGCTGGGAGTGATGCGCACAATGCCCGCCGAAGTGTCACCTGTTAATTTGGTCGAGCGCACCTGGGCGGTCACAAATCCCTGTGCCCCTGTTGTCCCCCGGTTGTCCCCCTGCCAATGGTCGACGTTTGGTTCGTCCAAGTGACATCCTGTTGACTCGGATTGAGCACGGAATCTCAGGCCTGGCATTGTTGATGGTCATTGTCAGATTTTTCAGATTTTTCATTCAGATTTGCGCATGCGCACAAGCATGCCAAAACATGTTCAAAGCCGACGTGACAGTCACTCAGCTTAGGTACATTTGTGCTTTGCTTCATGTTTTTCGCACTGTGACCACGCTGCATTGGCTTGACGTAGTATGACCTTTTGCGGTGATGTGTTCAAGTCCTTGCAGCCATGCGGCATCATGTGGCTTTGCTAGCGAATTGGTGATGTGGAGCTCCAGCCTAGGTCTGCCTTCGCAGTGTCAGTGGCCTCTTTGACACAGACATACTTCAAGATCAGTGAGCGAAATCGCGGCTTCAAAGACGAGATGTTCGCTCTGCGTATGCATCCCCGCTGAACAGAAATTGGGTAACAATACGGCTTGAACTGCGCGCTTTACCGGGGTCAGAGAATGTCAGGGGCCAAATGTTGGGTCAATCAGAAATCTATTCCCCACAGGAATGAACCATGCAAGCGGATAATAGCCAGCTTTGATTTCGAAGCTGAAATCTCAAACTTGCAACTGAGGCATATGCATAAGCTGAAGCTAGATGATGCTTCCCAACGAAAGATCAAGGACCCCAATGCACATCCACCATGAACACATGACCACATCATGATGATTCTGGGCAGCCTTTGCTCGAGAATCTTCGATCTGCCTCGTGTCGCGAAGCAACAGATTGACATATATTGACATCAGAAAGCCCCTAGAAATCCCTAAATCCCAACACCTTGGTCATCCTTCGTGTGCAATGCATGGTTGTCCATCACACCTGACCTGCCGGCGATTTTGGACAGGACTATGTGACCCATTTGTTCACGAGACGAAAGATCATGGCGAAGGAACTGAACTTCCTGGGCCGTTTGCCACCACCTCTAGACACAGAGGTACACTTTGCCGAGGCAGCCCAGCGTTTTCCTATTGGATATGTTTTCTATCATGCAGCCTGTTCCTGTAAAGTCAAGTGGTGTCAGTGTTTGCGTGTTTCAATGCTGAAAGCTCGACTGAACTCAGGTGTGGCAGCATGTTCAGCGACTTGGAGTGCTAGCTGATCTTCACAAGGACGACGTTAGAAAGATATGCTTGGAGGCAGTGCTGTCCTCAAAGTTCCCCTTTGAAGCGACGAAAAAAGGATAAGACGAACAAGAAACAGACAGAAACAGATAGAGACAGATAGAAACAGACAGGGGCTGATAGCAAGTCAGCATAAGTCAGCACCGCAATCGAAGAAGGACCAAGACAGAGACATTTGCAGCTCTGTGATGCTCTGTGCTTAGGACATGCGGGACTACTTAGCAGACCACCAGCTGTGCTGGGCCGGGCTTGAGGCTCGTTGTTGTTGGATTGTAGTTTCCGGACACGTCTCCGCAGCTCGGCATCCGTGGCACAGCAACTTGAAGACTGGCACTGGCCATGACTCAGAGACTTCAAGTAGTACAGAATGTACTCAGAGAATGTACTCAGAGAATGGTGCAGAAATCCGCACTCCACTTGGACTCCACTTGGACTCCACTTGGACTCCACTTGGACTCCACTTGGACTCCACTTGGACTCCACTTGGACTCCACTTGGACTCCACTTGGACCCCACTTTGTTCAGATAGATATAAACGTTACTAGGAGCTTTTACTTGCCCTGCATTTGAAAGATTGGTTTCACGCGGTGGCACAATCCAAGGCCAAGGATATCCACAGGAAGCCCCGTGAGCTCCTTGGACATCCTCTCATTATTGACGAGGCATGCTTGGAAAAGGTGGAGGCGGTCCATTCACCATACTCCGTAACTACGGCCTCTTGGCAGCAAGGCATAGCTGCGGCTTGGCATGGTGAAGGCTTGATGATGTGTCTTGGGATGTCTTGGGATGTGTTGGGTCTACAGCTCCGCTGCACCGAGGCCAGTACTTGCACGTTGATTTGCATTGGAAAGCTGAAGTTTGCGAAAGTTTTGGGAATGCACCTGTCCAAGAGACGGCAAGATGTGCTAACCCTCAGTGAGAAACCAAATGAGATAGACACCTGGATGCACCAGTCACGCCGATGAATCCTTGTCACGTTGCACGGGTCTTAAACTTTTGCCTTAAACTCTTGCAATTTAGACAGTTCTGAAGCGCCATAGATGGGCTTTCCTGGTTTGTTGAGAAGGGCTAGGGAGCCAAACCACATCCATTGCCATCTCACAAGAAACCTATATATGATATGTAGTACTATATATATACCTGCACAATTACGCACATAAACATACACATTCACGTATTTATTGCATACATCAGCATATGTACATTTACTTCTGCTTGTATATCTACACATGTGTTTTATATCTTTGATAAGTATAAACCTGACAGCGGGAAAAGCAAAGAAGCAAAGGACATGAACCAGCATCCAGAAGCTGATTCCAGCCTCGCCCCCCTTCTACAAGCCAAGATGCTGTAGAGAGAGGCTACAGATGGTGGTTTCTTAAAATCGGGAACCCCTAAATGGATGGTTTATTGAGGTTTATTGCTAGAAAGTGTTTGATATATAGAAGATGATTTGGGGGGTCCCCTATGACTTGAGACCCGCACAGATTCGGAGATTTCAATGGTGGCAACTGGATGGCAACGACGCTCGCCTGCTCCCCGTCCTCAGGAGATCATCAACAGCATCCAGAAAGATCAGAGCTCTGGTGCGATGGCAGCTCCTGGTGCGGCAGCTGCTGCAGTGATGTCGGCTTGAGGACACCAGGGGAGCGCTCGCTATCCCAGAGAGGGATGGATGTTTTGATGCGGCGATGCTCTGCTGTCACATGATTTTCTGATACTTTCTCAGAATTTTGTCTTTTTTTGCAGAGTTTTCTTGATCTTTTTGCCACCTCTCGTATCGGTGACAGGACATGGTGCGTGGGGTAGCGCAACTGGCCTCGCACTTGTATAGAAAGTATAGTACTTCCCTTCCGAAAACACCTGAGAGTTGTAGTGAGTTGCTCGTGAGGCATGCCCAGTGCCATAGCGTCCGTAACCTTGTTGCTTTGTAGCGCATATTGGCGCAGATGCGATCCTTTCCCGAGCGAGGAGCATCTAGGAACCAAGTTTGCTCCTTTTGCTTGGAGATGCAGCTGATGTGTTCCAGCCCCTCAGGCTAGGACATTCCAAAGGCAGAACGCTTGGCTCCCCAGAATAGAAATGGATTTGTTTGGGAAAAGATGTGTGGTTTACCAGCGCACTCCAGCAATTGCTCCTTCCACAGTGCTCATGCGCCAGGAACCTTGCATCAAAAACCAAGCCCATCTCACACCTGACAACTGCCATGAACTGCCATGAACTGCCATTCTGTTCTTCGGTTTGCCTCCTTTTTCAGGGCATTTTGAAAATGAGTTTTTATTCAGCAACTTTGGATAATTTCACTAGCAACTTATTTTGTTCTACTGTCACCGGTTACCCAATCTGACAGCCGTTCAGTGAGTGAGGGGCGTCTTCGGGGTGTCGGCTTGGGTGTGAAGCCCTTGGCCTGTGCAGAATTTCCATCAAGCCTTACGTGTTCCGCACGAACTCATCACTTCCAGCTGTTCATCACTTTGACCTCCTGCAACATGCCTTCCATGGCGGATGAATGCAAGGCCACAGACGCCGTCACTTGGTGCAGGGTCGAACCACTTCATTTTGCCCGCTGAGTCTGCGGACCCCCCGCGCCACTTGCTTAAAGCAAGCAGTTTGGGGCCTGCGACGACCCACGGCCAACTGCCCTGGAAGCTGTGACGAAGAAGGCAATGCATAGCAGTGAAGCAGATTCCCAGCACCGAAGGGCACAGCATTCCACGGCACAGCCTCGTGGCCTGGGGTAAGGCTTGTGCAAGATCTCCATATCATGGGCATCCATGGGCCCTTAAGATCCTAAGGTTCATGAAGCGTCATGAAGCGTCATAAACTTCATGAGGCTTCCTAAAGCTTCATGAGGCGTCAAAAAGCTTTATAAAGCTTCAGAATCATAATACTCTTCATCTCAGGAGCTGTGGGTGCACAGAAGTATATAGCACCAAATCATTCCAAATCATTTGTTCAAGCGCATCAGAACTTGAAGAATGGTGAAAGACTGAATCCCTGAGATCCCCGGGCCACAAAAAAGTCCCACCTCAAGGCGCTGAGCTGAAGTGCAGCCTGATGTGGGAACACGAGACAGGAAAAGAGTAAGGAAAAAAGAAGACGGGGAAAGCAACGGAAAGCTGCTGCCATTAGCTGTATGAGATCACAGAAGCTGTCCATGTCCCGCTGGCCATGGTTTACGCAGGGAATTTCAGGATTTTAACGTTTGTAGGTCGTTGCTAGCCAGATGACAATCTTTACTCAACTGATCATACATGATCATACAAATTAGTATTGTTTAGGTCTGAGGTATGTCAGCAGAGATTTCCGGAGTCCATTTTTAGTGACAAGGGTTGCCAGTGGAGAACTGTACTGGCTGCACGCTGCACTTCCCTAGGTTTCGGAGGTCATGTTGGGGCCGCGGAAGTGCTCTTAAAGGCAAAAGCAGATCCCAATGTCCGTGCAGAGGCCACTGTGCTGCTTCGGGTGATTTTTCGGGTGATGCTTCGGGTGGTCAACTAGTAAAGGTCCTTGAAAAAGTTGTAGTGAACTAATAGGTGGTCCTTCAGCAACTGATTGGTGGTCAACCTGTTAGGAAACTGATAGAGAAGCTGAAAATTGTAGGTCCTGATGTCAGGATTGTCAGAAGGGAGGACATGGCAAGATGCCGAACTCTACAGTCCCGGCGATGATCGGACTGCTGGCGAAAGCGGCAATGGGCTGCCATTGCCGGTGTCGTTGGTTGCAGTTGTTGCTGTTTGTTTGTTCTCTCGTCGTTGTTGTTGTTGTTGTTGTTGTTGTTGTTGTTGTTGCTGTTGTTGTTGTTGTTGTTGTTGTTGTTGTTGTTGTTGCTATTGCTGCTGTTGCTGCTGTTGCTGCTGTTGCTGCTGTGTTTAATGTTTGCCGTGCTTATTGATCTTCTTGTGGATGCTGAGAACGCTTTCTATGGTGTGCTTCGATGCGAGGATGGAAGCACCCCCTTGCATGGAGCAGCAGAGCGAGGCAACGGCTCCAGGGAAACGGTCGATGACTTCCCCTGAGATGTCGTGCCAACTCATTGAAATTGTGCATCGCTCAATGATCATGGATTTGGATGGATTTGGATGAAGGTATAAAGTGAATGTTTTAGCCATCATTCAAATCAAGGATAATGTTTTATCCTGATGCTTTAAGTCAATTCAAGGATGGTTCAGGCCTCTTTCAGGGTGCCAGCCACAGGGATGGGTCAAGTGCAGGCCACGTTCAAGTGGTGGAGCTGCTGCTGGCCTCCAGCGTGAATTGGCAGTCAGCGCCACAGCAATGAAGAGCCGGTGAAAGCAGCGAAGAGCACAGCGATGCCAAACGAATCGAAATGAAACAATCTATTTGCCAGACTGTTAGCATCTACTAGCCATGATTAGCCATGATTACTCGCCATTAGCAATCGGTTTAAATGAAGTACGATGGGTGACAATCAGTAGTGATGTTGTATAAGTTGATATTGCAGATTATTACATCTGAAGAGTCCGCCCCTCAGCATTCATTCTTAGCA
This sequence comes from Symbiodinium kawagutii, assembly GCA_009767595.1. Taxonomy (NCBI): domain Eukaryota; class Dinophyceae; order Suessiales; family Symbiodiniaceae; genus Symbiodinium; species Symbiodinium kawagutii. The sequence continues at coordinate 300,642 of VSDK01017774.1, read as the reverse complement.
ATCAGTAGTATTGTCAGTTTGCCCAATGCAGGCTGTGCAGACCATGGCTGTTTGTTGACCACATTAGCCACAACTTGTTGCAGTTGTCCAGGGTGGAAAAGCCATATTAAAGATATTCAACCTTATTAATCCTATTATTTAATATGCTGACTGATGCATTGCTGTTATTAAAGTCCAAGATATTCAACCTTATTAATCATGCTCAGCAGTACAAGTCAGTGATATGTGACTTGTACAGCTTGCAGCTACCAACAGCAGCTGCGCGCTGGCTCCAGGTCGGCAGCCTCTGGCGGACGAACTCCCCTGCATGTGGCAGCAGAGAGGGGCTTTGCAGATGTGGCCGAGGAATCTGCAGAGCGGCACAACGTTTTTTGCATCGCACGATGACATGACCAAACATCTTGAGTGAACACGGCCGTGACTGCTGAATGGGATTTATTTGGAATTTCATGGCCAAAAACCCTTAGATGCACGGATAGTAACAGCTGATAACCATTCTCAGCCGAAGTAATCATGACAAACCGCCCGTGAAACCGGTGCAAGTCACGTGTTTTTGCGGGGGGGCCAATATTTTATTCGGGAAAACAAATTCCCAAACTAAAAAAACAAGATTTCCACCGATTTCCACCCTTTTCCGGTATCCCAAGCAATTTTCCACCCTCTTTGTGGGACTTCAAAGCTGGCGAAACGAGCAGCGAAGTGACCCGCGAACCGCGGGGTGGAGGCCTTGCTGGCGCACGGCGCCGAGCCTGAGGAACGCACAGAGGCCTGGGATTTGTTCGTTTGGGGACTGGGGCAAGGCCAGGCCGACATCGTTTGGGATCTACAACATCAATCATGGTTACACTGGTAAACTAACATAGCAATGGAAAATCCATCATTCATTGGTGGTCTCCCAGGGTTTCACTAGAAAATATGGTTAAAATCCATTGGGTTTTCAATAATGGTGGTAACATGTGGTAACCATAATAGGGGATAACCAACAATAATGGTGATGACAACAAGAATAAGGAATGATAACCAACTACTAGTGATCAATCAAATCAATAGGGGATGATAATCAACAACAATGGCCAAACAACTATTATATGGTGGTTTCTTAAAATAGGGAGCCCCCAAAACGGTTGGTTTATGAAATGGTCAACTTGATGATTTGGGGGTACCCCTCGTTTGAGAAACGTCGTTTCGATCCACATGTTGAGGGGCACCCACTTGTAGATCGATAAGCCAAAACCCACGATCCTTACCAAAAAACAACCGATATTTGTCGTAAACAAAAATCCACTTAAACTGGTCTGTCGCATCCGGTATGCCAACGATAGACCCGGGTAGTTTCGGGCTATTTTTTTGGGTTGATCTCCCCTGACCAGGGAGATGGTGCGAGAGATAGAACCTAATGATCACACATCACCTATGAAGATGTATGTCATGGTGTGCCATCCTTTGCAAACATGGATGGAACAGGATCGAACTGCTTTCCAGGGCGCCTTGCCTTGGCCCCTGAACGAACCTCAGCACTTCCGGCACCAGGAAGCTCGGACAGCTCTGATTTGTGCGGCAGCTCGAGGACATGCCAGTGTGGCGGGGTGCTCAGTGCCGAGCAGCAGATGCAGTTTGGCAGATGATGCATCGATGCGCAAAAATGGGGGTGTTTCTCAAAATAAGGGAGCCCCCAAAATATTTATATGATTTACATAGTTGTTTTTTAAATGTTGGTTTATTACGGCAAAAATGAATGATTAATATTGGATGATTTGGGGGAACCCCTAGTTTGAGAAAAGTCCATATTTGGCATTTATTTTGAATATATTTGTGGCATGTTTTGTTTGTGGCATTCTTTTTGATCTGGCAGTTTATTGTTCTCAACTGGGCGCTCACACTCGAAACAGGTCGCGAAACTTCTAGATTTCCAGGCTGATGTGCAGGCAGACTTCTTGCAGTTAGCGCCAGGTGGTGCCGAAATATCTCACCGAAGGGTGGGAAGGGATCTTGTGAGACATTGATACATACTGATGTAGGATGTTTGAAGGAGATGCTATTGACTATGCGTACTCTTGATTTTGAATGTATCGACCATAAACATAGTTTATACTGAATGCATTGAATACATCAACAAATGGGTTAACGATGTTAAATCTATGCTAGCTGCATTGGATGTACTTTTTTCTCCACATTTTGGTACCGGCTACATGGGCCGCAGCCATGCCAGGCTTTGGACAAGATGAACCAAACAGCCCTTCATGCTGCTTCTGTTGGAGGCAAATCTGAGGCGGGACTGCAAGCACAGCAACTTGAACAGCTGAGATTTTTGTCAACTTCTTGTGATTTGATCAACATGACGTTCAGAAATCCATCCGTTTGAAAATCCAGATTTAAGCAGTGTAGCCAGTTTAAGCCTTGTGCTGGTGCGGGGGCCGCCCCTTGGCTTTTTGCAAAGCCGTCCATATTTGCTGTATCAGTACCACATCCCATGGATTGTGTATCCCCAGTACTGTACCACATCCCCTGGATTGTGTATCCCCAACTTCAGTGGATTTTCTACCTGGAGATTTTGGATGAAAAGTAGGGGTGCCTCGTGCTGTCACACCTGCAGTGCATCCAGCTGTTGCACAAGAAGCGAGCTCGCCTGGAGCAAAAGGATGGCTCAGGGAGAACTCCCATGCAGCCCTTCGGCTTGGATTATCGCCGTGTGATGTGCATAACCTTGCTGCTTGAGTCACGGTAGAGGATTTCGACTTTGAAGATGTGACCTCCAAGGTTGGCTTTGGATTCGAAGCAGGCACAGAATTTCCCGCAGTTCACGCAGTTGCAGCATGTTGCAACGGGCGCCACGAATACATCAGAATACAGTCAGAATACAGGATGTAGAAAATTATATATATATATATATATATATATTTGATGTAGACAGGATGTGTGTCCCTGTCTCTGTATCTCCATGTGCTACCCCAGGAGGGGAGCATTCGCGCGCTGCTGAAGCTTCGGGCCGTTCTGCCAGAAGAGGTCAGGTACGGGTACCACTGACCCGTGGATCCGGTTGCAGCAGAGCTGACACCTCGGAACCCCGGACCTTTTCAAAGATTCCGAATGTTTGAGGTGAACTGACCCACAGCCATATCATGTGCAATGACTATCAATGACTTGCGGAGGAATGGTGCGCAATAGTGGGCACCGTGGTGTTCAAAACGTAAACCGCGACCGTGTGAATGGCAAGGCGGCAAAGCAGCCAGAGATGCAGCCCCTCATCAAAGAGGTGGAGCGTGAGGCCACTTGACTGAAACGTACAGCCGGATGTGATATGCATTTGATTTGGGCAGCCATCGAAACGAAGCAATTTATTTGTCTGAGAGTGTGCAGTGTGCAGCGGCCCTGGAGGGCCATGGGGGTGAAAAGAGCAACGAGACTGTACCACTTCGATCCGCTGAGCCAATCGCCGGTGGTGTTGACAATTCCACCCAGCTGTTTCTGGTGAAAACAGGGTGTGGATATGTGTGGATGTCCGGTCCCATTCAGAAACGGACTGTTGCTTGTTGCTGGTTGTTGGTTGTTGCTTGTTGTTGGTTGTTGGTTGTTGTCCCCGTTATTGTTGTTCAGAAACCGGTTGATAGGTTGTTGGTTGTTGGTTGTTGTTCCATCATAACCTCTCCATCACTACCCGCGGTCAGCTCAGCAAGGTGCTCCTGGAACAGCTGAAAGAAGCTGAGCTGCTTTGCTCCAAGCAGCAGCTCAAGGAGTTGCTGAGTTGCTGTGATTTGGATTAGTGATTAATAAGCAGCTTATTGTATCAGCAGCTTGCGAAACAAATCGAACAATGGATATCATCGGCTATTCACGAAAGCTGCGCGCAGCAGCTCGAGTTTGGTTAGCCTTAGCTATTTTACAGTCTTTGGGGGTTTGGGGGGGATCGATGGGCCCAACGGCAGGAATCTCACGTCAAACAACTCCACCCCCCGCTGCCGCCCCCTTGAGCAATCCCCCAGGTCCCCCTTTTTTGGTGTTCGCATTGGCTAGAAAGCTTGTAAAGCACGTCGTTTTGGCGCTTCTCTAACATCAAAAACCTGCAAAACATCGGATTTTCATGTTTTCAAAAAATGAATTTAGAAATCGGGCGATTTGTAAGAAGTACGCTAAGCAGTGGAATTTTGACATTTTTGGTGGTGTCTTTGGCAGTGCGTTGGTGATGTTTTGATGGTGTTTTGGTGGTGGTGGTGGTGGTGGTGGTGGTGGTGGTGGTGATGGTGATGGTGACAGTGGTGGTGGCGATGTTTTGGTGTTGCAGTGGTGTTTCAGTGGCGATGTTACGCTAGTGGGCGGAATTTGTGGTGGTTGCGTTTTTGTGGGCATGTTTTCGCAATACGGTTCGGGTGGCGTGTTCTGGTGTTTTTGTTGTGGTGTGTCCGTGGTGAACTGGTGGTAGGTATACCACAAGATGCCAATCTCAGACACACAAACAGGAACAAAGCCATTCCAGAAGCACAGGCACAGGAGCAAGAAGTGGACCTCAAACCATACCAAAACACACCAGCAGCATAAAAACAGGAACACGATGCGCACCAGAACCATGCCAGAAGCATACCAGAACCCTACCAGAAGCGTGTAGACAGTAACGCAAAGCATACTAGAAAGATACAGCCAGAAAAAGAAAAATGCCACGCTCCAAAAATATATTTGCAGGAACAAGAAGCGTGCCAGCGGCATACAGGCGGGAAAATCATTCACATGACAAGCATGCCAATCAAATCACCAAACTCATTAGAAACACGAACAAGAAACACACCAAAAGCACGTAGCAGGAGCAAGAAACATATCAGAAACATATCAGAGTCATACAGACTGGAAGTAGAAACGCTACCTTCCTCTCAGCTTACGTCCACCACCCCTAGAGGTGCAGCACAAGAGAGCAACAACGTCCAACTATTTGTCGAAAACATCTTAGAAGTACGGACAGTAACCTACAAAGCAAACCAGGGCGCATTTTAAAATAATACAAACCATGACAAGAAGCACGCCAAACAAAAGACAGCAACATGCATCATCTCACCACATCTCTCGACCATGATGACATATTATCACATACTCAGCACAACCGACATTTATTCTAGATGTCCATGTGCATGCTTTTTGCTGCATTCCTTTGCAGCCCTGCAGCTTTCGTTCACCTTCTTGGATCCCAAGTCATGGATTATACTGTTTACATACATACACACATAAATAAAACACATATACACACACAAATATATATATATATATACATACACACACACATATATATATATAGATATAGATGTCTAAAACCAATATTATGGGCCAAAATTACATATTATTACCATGATTTGTGAACTTGTGGCGGGTGTTTTGCCAACGAGTGCACTCGTGGAGAGCCGTCGCATGCCGCAGGATGCAGAGCAAGCCTTTGAGGATGCTCGGCAACACGTGTCTCCGGGCTGCAGCGACAGTCATTGTCCAAAAGGAATGGTTGCACATGGTTGCACCATGTTCTGCAGGTACTTTTGCATGATTATTTCCAAGACCCAATGGGTTTTGGGTCCAACAACTTGCTAAAGATGTATGAAACACACATATGTAATTGCTAAGAATCATGATATATGCATTCATAGGTTTTTCATATAATGAAATTCCATAGGCACCACTTTTTCACTTTTTCACTGCGATGGGATCCGCAGCCGAACCTTCGACCTTCCAAGGCTTCGATTGATCCAACTGAGTGAGACCGCCAGGGTGACGCCGGTGATCCAAAACGCTGAGCTCAGGCGGGTGTTCAGTGAGGTGAGCCAGGTATAGCCACGGTATAGCCAGGTGGCTTCCAGTGCCATGGGGCCTTGCCATGGGACCTTGCCATGCGGTGCCTGTGACAGGCTGGCGGATTTGCGGGAACAATGCCGGGTGTGCAGACAAGAGGCTGACCGCACAGAGGCCCATGTTGAGATGTTGAAATGTCACAGGAAAGCTGACGGAAACCCTTCCTCTCCTTGAGGATTTGGATTAATTATTTGGGCAGTTTATCCCTGTTGGGATCTATTCGGAGAACTTCCTGCATACTATATAATCTAGAACGTTTTGACCTCTTACGATAGTCTCAGCTTTGTTCCGACTTCCGCTTGACAAACGCCCCTCAGCCACTCAGCAACATTGAAGACTCCGCTCCGGATGCGTTTGTGCCGAGCTTCTCACAGGCCAAAATCAAAGATGTAGAGGCAGAGCTGGCCAAACTGCAGGCTGAACACAAGGACTGAGTTTTGCCCCACCTTCGAGAATGCATAAAGATTGTCAGGAAAATCCACTTGTTCGTCTATGAAAATGGGAGGGTCCATATGAATATCCAATATTTCTGTGGAGATTTGCAATCAGGTGAGTGATGTCAGACAGATTGAAATAGCTGTTGATGATATCAAGTCCGCCAGGAGCAGTCCAAAGATCTGGCTCTCCTGCGCCGAGATCTTGACGCCTTGCGAGCTGCAAAGTCGAAGAAAATGGAGGAGAGATGCTGACCTTGGCTGGTTGGGAGGGAGCAAGGCCGGGGGAGCTACAAGGAGTGTAACCAAAATGGTCCGGTGGAGAGATGCTGTTGCCGCCCCTCTTGTGGCTGCCGTCACTACATATGGGTTCTGCTGCACCCACCACTGAAAAAGCTAAGAGATGGCGATGATCCTTTGATGGATTGTTCTGGGGCACCGCTACTTGAGGGCAGCTCTGTCCATTTTTTGAACATACATACATGTACGACATCTTTATATTTCATTTCATTGCATCACACCACACTACACATCACACTGCACAGGACACATTGCACATTACACATTACACATCGCACATTCCGCAAACATCGCGTTGCAATTGTACATTACATGCAAACATATTACAATACATCATGTTGCGTTCATATGTGCTGTAAGTGCCTGACATTGCATTACGCGAGTTACATGCATGATCATTTCATTCCTGACATTGCATTCAGCGCATGAATTGCATTGCATACATGCATAGATGCAACGGTGCATCATCACAGAGCCACAAGCAACCATCTAAATATCTATTTGTTTGTTTGCCTGCCTGCCTGCCTGCCTATCTATCTACTGTATCTATCTATCTATCTATCTATCTATCTATCTATCTATTTATCCTAATCCCATCTAATCTGTCCAATTTCACCCATCTCATCCCTTCCAGACTCGATCAGATTTCAAGGCCGACTCGCAGGAACTGCAGCAGATCAAGCAGCTCATACAGCAAGTCCTGAAAGCCATCCAGGATGCTAAGAGCAAGGACTTCATGTGGACAGGATGGGGACAGGATGGACAGGTCATGGTATTCATGGATTCATTTGGTGCCGTGTCAAACGATTCCAAATGCATAAGAATTCACAGGTGCCAAAATCTGCTGGGTCATTGAGCTGCGCCATTCTTCAGCAGTGATGTTCTATGATTCTTCAGCGTTGACGGTCCGGCCTTTTGCCCAAACTTCAGTCGTCACACGCTGTCACTGGGGATCCGCCAGTGACTGGCCCAGCAATGGAGCGCAAGAAGCGGATCGAAGTTGACATTGTCAGCGATATCGCCTGACCCTGGTGCTACGTGGGTGACACACGACTGGAAGCCGCAGTGCAACAGGTACAGAAGGAGGGAGTTGACGTCACCGTCAGGCGCTGGAAGTGTTGTTGGCGCAACCCTTGCATTGCTAATATGTACAACCTGATCAGTAGGATGGGCCAGCTCGGTATTACGGAAAATCTTTGGAGACTGTTGGGACTGCCCTTACTGTTCTATACTTCCCAACCTGTCGCGAGGTACCGGCCATTTATGATTGATCCGCGAACCAAGGAGACAGGAGAGGACAAACAAGACTACTGCAGGCAGCCTGGTGGAGCTTGGTAAAGCTTGGTTGCCTGGACGATGGTCTCTGGGGGAATGGGTCCTGCTATGTCCTGCTGTTTGCTGCTTGTCCCTTTCGTCATTTTACTCATTTGGAAAGATGAGTTTGTGCTTGCTGTTTGCCAGTTGTCTCCTGCTGTTTGATGCTGGGGGACTTGAGTTGGGCTTAGCATGGCTAAGCTAATGTATGCTACTAGATAGTACTAGGCTTCTACAGTGCTTCTTTCATTCTTGTGCCAAGTACTTCGTACTTTCTGTTTCACGTTTGGGGGACCTGGCGGCACTGGTGGAATTCGCCAGGCGCAGAGGCTGGGGCGGAGGATGGAAGCCTGGTCCTTTGAAGCAGTGGAAGTGGTGGCCCAATACAGCGACTCAAAGACTTGCATTAGTTGGGTTTCAGATTGGGGGAAGACGCTAGTGTCACAGCATGTCACAGCGCGTCAGCAGCGTTTTTTTCCGACGGGGCAAGGTTTCATGGACTGACTTGTCCTTAAAGCAACAGGAGCATTCAACCCTCAAGGCTTCAACATGCCTGGTTATAGCTCAGGAATGCGCACCGGCTTTGCTTCTATCTTGACGAGCTAGATTCAAAGACGCCAGGGATGAGCCAGAAAGAAAGGGATGAACGAGCTCATGCTCTCATGCGAATCTCGGACTCATTTTGGATCATAATTTTGGATCCTCTGGATCTGGCATGATCTGGCCCCAAAGCACTTGCGAAAGCATTTCCATGGATCAGCCAAAGTTGGTGTTTGTGCACAAGCGGTTGGCATGGCTATTGCAATGTTCCCCGTGCAAGCTCGAGGAAAGTACTACGAGCTCACCTACGACAGGGATTGTAACATCTCAACGGCGGAAGGTGCAGCACAGGCCCATGGCAGATAGCACATGAAGCCTTTGGGTTTGAATAGGTCGCAGATTCGGTTAATGAGGTCAAGAAACAATGCAGACCAATACAGAATGCAACAGAACGCACCTTTAATCTAATATAGATTAAATCTGATTAATGGGTTCGATGGGTAGGCGTCGCCGATGGTCCGTGTGGAGGGCGCAGTCAAAAACAGTGTTCAATAGTACTAAGTAATGATGATTAATACTAACAGAAATAAAAATGTGATAGTGATTGATAATCATAAGTGACTGATATTGAACCGTTGCATCCATGACAGATTTCGGATGCCAAGCTTCCTCGTTGAGCGCTCAGGCCATCGAAGAATTGGGCTATGGATCAGCGTCAGACGCAGTGGCATGGCTGGAGCAAGGTGGTGGCATTCGCGAAGTCAACGCAGCTGGGCAGCAGGGGATGGTTACTGAATGTTACTGATGGCTATTAATGGTACCAGGTGTAGAAGAACCACTTATTATTGCTGGTAGTAACCAATAATGATTACTGGTAGTAACCAATAATAATGGCTATGGATGAAGAAGAAGTAGAGTTTGTTGATAGATTATTGAAAGTGATATGTATTACAGCACAGTGCTACTTATTGCACAATTAGTATCCTGTCAGAATCTAGTAGATGATTGATAGTCAGTGATACTTAGCCGTTTTGGGTTCATAGGCTTGGCCATCGGGCCATCGCTCCATGACTTGCTCTTGCCCCTGCAGGACTTTCTTCGACGCGCCCATCAAGATAACGTGCACTCAGTTCCCCACTACAGCTGCTGGCATGCACTGAGGGTCACAAGAAACTTCACCAACAAAGGCGTTAGATATATGGAACAAAGTATATGGAAAAGTATGGAGCATGCACAAAACGACAGATCAGCACCATCTCAGGAGTAGGTTCTGCAACTCGAGTCAGGCATTCCTAACTGCCAGACCTGCTGAGATGTGCACATAACTAAGGCGTGAAGTGCGGGCAGACGGGGGTAGAAAGCTTTAGTGGAGCTCAAGACAGCCGGACCTTCTACCAAATCTTCAGGGAGCTGGTTCAATAGCAGAAGGCTGGCACATTGGAGCATGTGGAGAGCATCAGGCCTGCCAACGAAGCTGATGATTGATGAGAAGATTCCAGTTAGCATTTGAAATCATGTGCTGATACGTGCTGGAAAAAGGGAGAGAGAGAAAGAGTGAGCGAGAGTGAGGGATGATGAGTGAGAGTGAGTGAGAGCGAGAGTGAGAAAGTGCCAGAGAGTGAGAGAGAGAGAGAGAGAATGAGTGAGAGTGAGTGAGTGAGAATGAGTGAGAGTGAGTGAGAGTGGGTGAGAGTGAGTGGGAGTCAGTGAGTGTATAAGAGAGAGAGAGAGAGAGACAGAGAGAGGGAAGTACGGAGGGACAAAAAGCGAGAGGGAGAGGGAGACAGACAGAGAGGGAGAAAGAGAGAGTGATGTACTGGCATATGCGGGTTTCGTGTGCCGAGATTGCCGAGTGCTTTGGTATCAAACGTAGGGGACTTGCCGGAAGTTAAACGGCGAAAGTTTTGGCCGTTTGACCTTGGTGATTTTCCAGGTGTTGCTTCACAGAATTCACCAATGTGACGCTCCGCTGGAATGAGAGCTGAGATGGGAAATTTTGCAGAAGTGGCCCCGGATTCAAAAGCTCTACAGAAATGGCCGTGTGTTGACTAAAATCGCTGCAGCACTGTGGACGTGCAGAAGCTGTCCTGTTGAATCCTGTTGATGTTTGGAGCTTTTGGAGCTTTTGGACTAGTTCTTCGAATGCTCAAATGAAACCAGCCATGGGCATAGCCTTGACGCTGGCGTGGAAACCTCGAGGTCTCAAAGAGATGGGTGAAACCACCAGACCCCGGGGTAGCACGTCCGCCTTCGTATGCGCAAAAGGTTCATAGAGTTAGCAGATGTGCCACTGCCATTCGGGCCCCAGGTTCCCAGATGTTCCCAGGCGATCAGCTGAGTTTACTCAAGTCTCAAGTTTCCTCCCCACTTTTCCAAGTTTTTCTCAGAGACTTTCCTTGAGACTGCAGTGTCATGTATCTTGAAGTGTCAGGACAGCGGCCTGGATGCAGAGACGCAGAAGGCGTGCGATGGGGTGCAGTGTGCTCTTCATTCCTTTCGTTTCAAATCTGGCGGGTGGTTTCAAACATTTTTTGTTTTCCCTAGTAATTATTAACAAGTGGTTGGTTGAATGGTGACCTTCACATGTGTTAATACTTTTCAATCATTCCTTATTAACAAATGGTTGGTTGACAAATTGACATTTTCATAATGAACACCAGTGATGGACAGCTCTTGCAAAACCTTGGCTGGCCTTCAGCGGCGAGCCGAAAAGGTAAAAGCGAGCACCTTAAGCCTGGTTCTTTGCACCGGGGAAAAAATACAATTTGCGCATTAAAAGACCTCACCCCTAGTTTCTGAAGTTTTTTCAGGCATATTAAACTGCAAGAGTTAATGAAGTTTAATGAAGTAGATAGGAACTAATTTTCAGGCATGTTATTTAGTCAGTTTTCAGCATGAAAAACATCCCTGCGTTCCAACGTTGCCGCGTTGCTAGGCGATGAAGAGAATCGAGGAACTGAAGGCGCAGCTGGAGAAGCTGAAGTCCAACAATGCGACGCTACAGCGTTTGGCCCTCAGCATGGAGTCGCGGCGCCAAGGCAAAGGCTTGCCTTGGTCGTGTGGTGTCCAGTGGATTGAACTGATGTGTTGTTGCTAGTATTCCCTTCCGTAACCGCTGCAAATCATGGCAATCAGTGGATACATTTTGATACTGTACTCTGAATCTGATTTTACACGCTGCCTCTTCTTCGTGCAGTCTTGGCATCAGCATCATCTCCATCAGTCGTTGGAAGGTTTATGTTGCCAAGGTGAGCTCGACGAACTCAATGCAAAGTGCAGGAAGTTTGATCAGGAAAAGGCGGAGGCCGGGTACCTGCTGCTGTTTGTTCACATGCTGATGTCGTGAAAACATGTGAAAACATCGTGCACTCATCATTCACACCGTTGCCTCGCTTCGTTCTTGACTTGATGCTGGATTTTGGAATTCTTGACTCATAAGAAAAAAATGAGTTATAGTTACAATTGAACGAATGGCCGGTAGCCAATCACTAGGCTTAGCACTTTTTCATGATTGCTGGCTTACAGCGGTTAAACATGGTTAGTCATCAGTGGTTCATATTTTTCCAAGCGGTTCAACATGGTCAATGATCAGTGGCTAAGAATGGTTCACAAGAGGTTAAGCAGGGCTAATAATCAGTGGTTCAAACTGGTTAAAAGGGAAACCTTGGAATTTTCTATTGTTTTTACAGGGGAACCTTGGGATTGATTCGGAAACCTTGGGATTTTCTATAGTTAAAAGCGGTTTCTCAAGGCATAGGGGTGGTGGGTAGAGGCTGGCTGCTTTCAGACGGAAGCCCTGAATTTCATCCTGCCAGGTTGCAAAGCTCCATGCCCGCGCCAGGGAGCTGCTCAGCAAGCCAGGCACGACTGGTCGTCGGTCACAATGTCACCAGTGCCAAAAAGGGGTAGCGAAAGGATAGAGAAGAATGCGAGAACAGAATGTATACACACACATATATATATATATACAAATCTATCTATCTACCTATCTGTAAATGAATTTAGATGTACATTATATATATATGTTATATGTATGTAAATGAATACACACGAAGAGAGAACTGAAGAAGAGAAAGAAAGAGAGAGACAGTAACGGATACGAAAGGTGAGGCCCATCACAGCCAGGAGTACATCAATGGCTGTCTAGTTCTTTGATCAACCGCCGTTCTAAAGTTTGCACCGACAGACTTGGGCAGGTCGAGTGAGTTGAAGGCGGAGGCTGTAGTGCAATGCCTTGAAGCTCGTTCCCTCATGTTCCAGTTTTCTTTGTTTTCCTGTCTGCTTAGTAGTAGTAATATTTCAACAGAACTTTTTTCCGAAATCGATGAGAATTGTGTATCAATACTGGAATGTGGTAGAAGAGGCTGGCCACAATGCTGGCCATGCCTTTATAAGTCTCACATCCTCATAGGTGTCAGACCTGCCGAAGGCATCCTGGCTACCTGCCACCCCAAAAAACCAGAACTAAAGAAGATGATAAGCAAGATATTAAGCAGGATATCTTGCTTAAGAAGATGATAAGAAGATGATCAGCAAGAATGTGAACAAATCCTTCTAAAATTGTTAATCAGGTTGCATAGCCACGCGCTTGGCGAAGCCTGGTTTGGGGGTCGTGGTACTCCGATGCTTGCCGTCGAAAGCGGCGCTTAAATTCAAGCCTGCGGCAGATTCACAGCTCACAGTCCATGGGGTGGCGAACGTAGTGACTCCTGAAGCATAAGCGTCACTGAAATGACTAGTAAGTGACACAAAATTGACACATAAGTGACACATAATGGACACTAGAAATTCATTACTTAAATCATTGCTAGTAGTGACTAGTGGCTAGGAGTCATTGAAGTAGATTGGAGCAATGTTTTTATCATTTTAAGACGGGGACCACCACAACCTTGCGACATCTTCGGACGCGCAGCGAGGTGGTCAATTTCAGGTGCCACTGGAGGCCTGGCATAGCGTGGCATAGTGCACTGCGAGGCTTCGAGGTCCCAAGGGTTGTGGTCAGATCGATGTAGATCAATGGGTAGACCAGGGGACAGGTAGATCGATGCCACCCTTTGTTTGGCACCGATATGTCGCATGTACTTTGATGATGTTTGTTGTTTTTTCACAAATTTCGATGTGATCATGAGAATGTATGTGATCAAGCAGTTGCATGTTTGTATGTTGGCCGTGTTTGCGTGTCCTTCTGCCACACGCACACACACACACACACACGCACATATGAACACGCTCATGCGCGGCATGTTCACGTGCCTGTGAGGCAACAGGCAACTGTGGCCAATGTGGGCATGAACCTACTGCCCCAGAATCCAAGGCACACCTTGTCAGTGTGTGTGTGTGTGTGTGACAAACCTCCGGTCTTCTTGAATCTGAAATGCTTGGAATACACCACCTTTTCAAAAGGCGGAAATCTACCACACCATCGTTGGAATCATGCTGAGCCTAGTATGATCTTCTGCTGTCTCCTGAGGTTCAAGCCTTGCAAGTAGGGTGCAGTAGATACAACAATCGAGTGTAGGGACAATGATTGCATTTCTGTTGGCGCTTACGCTTGCAGCGGCAGATCACAATGGCACTTGCCCTGCGAGCAAGAAGTGTGGGAGTGACACTGGTGAAGCAGGGCAGCCCTGTTGTCAAGTTACATCTTCTACCTTTGAATGTTGCTCCACCTCAGAGGCTTGCATCCCAAAGGTCGGCTGCCGTTGCTCCGTCGACGAGGACTACAACTTCGAGCGTTTTTCCTTGGAATTCTCAAAGGCCTATGGGGCAGAAGAAGCGGCACTGCGGCGAGAAATTTTCGAAGCCAATTTGAAAAAGATCCAAACCCACAATGCCGAGTACAGGGCAGGGGTCCATTCGTGGTACATGGCTGTGAACCAGTTTGCAGACTGGTCTGAAGAGGAGTTCAGTGCAATCAGGGCAACCCAGTACCAGCCATCTCTCCAGGCATCAAGTACGTTGCAGCTGTCCAGTGTGCAAGACAGACCTGAAAGCATGGACTGGCGTAGCAAAGGTGTGGTCACTGCGGTCAAGAACCAGGGTTGCTCAGCTCCATTTGTTTTCTCTATTTTTCTGTCCCATCTTGCAACTGTTGCATTCCAAGTTCAACAAGGCCGAACATTCTCCCGATAAGCAGCTGAAGTGAAACAGGGCATTGGGGCAAAGGCATGGTTTTTCCGTTCCCACCCTCGCAACACACTTGCATGTGATACTGTATCTTGTAGAGACTGTCCCGGGCTTTCGAAGACATGGAGAGACACACAACTCATTGGTGCAAAAGCACCCGAGGAGGGGTGACAGGGGGTGGATGAATCCAGGCAGCACTTACCCACTTTCCCACCGGCGAAGAGCCACACGTGGCCCCCCTTCCAGCCACCAGCAGAATAGGAATGCATCATATTTGAGATTCCAATAATCTCCAATCATTGAGCTGCGGACACATGTTGGGAGCAGTGTCATTAGCAACGGTCAATCTGAGGGCAGCTTACTTTTTTTTGGCATGAGCAGGGGGGTGATACTGGAGCCGCTGTTTTCCGAATCAAACATCGCTTTCAGTTCTCATCACGCAACACTCTTGCGATTAATTCCACGGGGTTTCGTTTCTTGTGCGTGGTTGCTGGCAATTTGTCTGACAGAGCTCTGGCCATTTGCTGAAGACATAATTTTCTGACTCAGATGTGGGTTGTGCTGTCCTACCGGACAGGGACTCTGGGATTTTTGGACTGGGAGTCAAGGTGCTAGTCCTCCATACCGGTCCGCAGGTTCACCAAGGCTTTGCTCTGGACTGGTTCCATGTCCTTATTGTTGTGGCCTCACCCTCCTCTGGCACTTTGCGACACTGGATCGCTGCCTTCCCTACGACATTGGGTGTGGGGTGGTCTGATGGATACACGAGGCTCTGTGGTTGCGCCTGGCTGCAGGCACTGCAAATGGTCAGTCCTGGACTTTTTGGTTGGCCGGTGTGGCGGTGCTAGGGCGTGTACTTCGTCGATGGTTGCTGATAAGTCCTCCTTGCAGCTTCGGTGAGCACCACTTGTTCTGTTGCGGCGTGCCCTCTGGGAGTGTAGTAGTGCCATGTAGGATTGATGGCCCCCTGCTTTTTTCAGGTGAAAATATTACATAAAGATTATAAGTTCAAGGTTTCCCACACGCACACAAAGGACACACCGTCGCACCACATGCCACTCGTGCAGGCTTCCCAGATTTCAAAAACAATAAAAACACCAGGCGCCTGAAGTAGGAGTTGGTTTAAAGGTCTGTGTAAGGAGAGTTGCTTTCCACGGCCTTTTCAAATCTTTTTGAGGGTGTGGTGAATCTACCGCTCGCGAAAGAATATTATTCTCGAACTCCCGAACATTTTTTTTTGGCGGCGAAAGTTTCTTTGAAAATCTGTTTATCATGTAACGTATTGCGGGAACAACTCAATTGTGGTGCCAGTCCAAGCTCTTGGGTCGTGCTAGGTTCTCCCCTGCAAAAATAGGTTCGGAACATTGCGCGAAAGTTTGGCGAAAATTTCACAAAGGCCAGGGCGAAAGCAAGGATAGCAAATCGCGCCCTCCCATTGAGCGAAAGCTGTTTGGGGAGATCGTGAGATGGACAGATGAGATGTGTGAAGAAAAGGCGGGCAAGGACAGAAACATTGTTAATTGATTTGTAGCCTGATTGCCACGCTAACATATTCGTACTGATGGCTGAAATTTTTATGTCTTGCCTGCACAAGAACGAGGCCAAATTAGAAACCAAAAAAAGGGGTTCGCGGAAGCAGGGACATTTTGGGACACAGGGACATTGACCAACACACAAGTGATATTTTAGGATTTCCCTCTTGGCTTCACGCGTCGCGCGTCTTGGACTGAGGCG
Organism: Symbiodinium kawagutii; assembly: GCA_009767595.1. Classification (NCBI taxonomy): domain Eukaryota; class Dinophyceae; order Suessiales; family Symbiodiniaceae; genus Symbiodinium; species Symbiodinium kawagutii. Next base: position 284,374 of record VSDK01017774.1, on the reverse strand, counting down.
GATGTGGCTCTTGTTGGGCATTTTCAGCAACGGAAACCGTCGAGTCACAGTATGCAATCTCTTCGGGAAAATTGTTGACGTTGGCCCCACAAACCTACGTGAACTGTGTGGAAAACCCCCATGATTGTGGTGGGACTGGTGGTTGTGAAGGAGCCACCATGGAGTTAGCCTTCAACCTCACAGTATCAAAGGGCATCGCGCTTGAAAGCGATTTGCCTTACAAAGGCAGGGACGCTCAATGTGACACATATACTGCTGCGGTCAAGGCCAGCGGGTATGTTAGACTCCCTGTGAATGACGCCAGTGCTTTGGAAACTGCCTTGGCAACAAAAGGCCCTGTTGCAGTGACTGTAGCAGCTGGATCATGGCAACTTTATGGGGGTGGCATTTTCACAGGTTGCAGCAGGCACGACACTGCCATTTTGGATCATGGTGTCCAAGCCGTAGGCTACACTCAAGACAGCTGGTTGATTCGCAACAGTTGGGGAGAGTCTTGGGGAGAGAAGGGTTACATCAGGCTTTCCAGGGCCAGTGATGACAAGACATTCACAGACACAAGGCCCGCAGACGGAGAGGCTTGCAAACCGTATCCCAAGACTCAAACAGTGGGGGGTGAATGTGGCGTGCTCTTCGACACGTCTTTTCCAGTTGGAGTGACCGCGGCGTCCACCGAACTTGTTGTTTGAAATCCCTAGTTGTGTTTAGTTTTGAGAGCTTTGCCGTCTAAAGCCGACGTTGCGCTTGGCAACATGGAGGAAAACAATGGTTTGCTCATGATACATTGAGAGCACCGGGAATGACCAAGCCAGGCATTAGCCTTACAAACGGCATGTGATTTTTGGCACGTCTCCGCAGCCATGTGGCCGTCAAAGGATGATTTCAACAACACATTGCAAGCAACTCATGCGCTAATGCAACATTTTTCTGCACCTTGTGCCTCTGTTCCCGCAGGAGGTTGAAGACAAACTCAGATAATCTCACACGTAACTGATCAACGTCGGATAAAGACATCCTGTCACAGAAACCTGTGAATCCTTTCCAGCTGCACTTCTATGACTTTCTGTTCTCAATGCAGCCAGCTTTACCCCTCAATACATGCAACATCTTGCAACAGTAAAAGGATGAGAAAGGAATAAATACAAGTCTTGCTCTGGTGCTTGCCACTGGTGCCACGTATTACCTTTGTAAGGCTGGCAATTGCAGCTAGGGCCATAGGTAAGCCACTCAGGAGACCTGCCAACCACTTTCAACTTCCTTCGCAGGTTCCGGACTTTGATGCAATCAGTTGACACTTGGCTGCCACAGTCTGGTGACATGCGGCTTTGGTATCATTACCAGCTACCGGCTACCAGCCCTCTTCGCAGCAATGTTCATATGCGGTGCAAGGAACAACTCTTCTCGAAAGCATCAGATGCAGTTGCGCCCTCAAGTCCCCAAATGGCGAACAGCTTGAAGCAAGCCATGACCAACTTTGTAATGTGAAAGAACCTGGAGCAAATCTGAGCAAATAAAACGATTAAATCACATTAAGTCATGTTATTTCAGTTATCTCTTTGTTTTTATTGCCCTGTCAAGGTGAAAGAACTTGGCGATGCCGCCGAAGGTGGATTCGCCCTGTTGGCGCATCTATTGGAGGAGACAACAGGCCAACCTCAAACGACGCATTTGCAAAACAGATTCCACCGGGGCAATCGCAGGGATGAGCTTATGCAAATGTTCAGATTACGAACGTTCATTATTTTCTGTGTTTCTCCTTTCTTGCTTAGACTGAGTCTCATTTGTTACATTGTCTTCATGTGCTTCGTTTGATCATATAGCATTTTCTCCTTTCATTTTCTCATGCATTTTCTCATGCATTTTCTCATGCATTCTCATTGTCATGCTTTCTCTACATTCGGACTTACGGCTCGGTCAGGAGACGGTGGTTCCACCATCGAAAGCAGGAGAGCAAGTTGTACCCGAGGAGCTCAGGACGGTGCCGCTGTGACCAAAGATGGTGATTGTGTGTGTCATGTGTGCTTATCCCGTAGCACCCCCATGATGAGGCCGCGGGATGATCATTGACACCAATTAGTTAATTGATTGATTAAACATCATTAGTTAAGCCATATTAAATTTGATTATTGTAGCAAAGTTGTATAGAACAAAAATTGAATGGTTGTTGGTGGATGAGGATGACTCCCAGGATGACTGCACCGAATATAGTTTGAGGTTTTGACCATGATTCATTTGGTTTCTCATCCCTATTCTTCACTGCAATGTTTGGCAGTTTCACGTTGCGCACCAGCGCAGGAATGCTCCAACGGCGAAGTCCTTGGAATGTGAAGCCAGGTCAAAGCCTGCAGATTTGCCTGACCTTTTCGACAGCCTCATCATAGCTCCAAGCCCAAAAGTCCAAGACATCCTCTCCGATGGCACGCAGCTCTCCGAAGGACGCTTGAAATGCTTGAAGTTGAGCTGCACCCATTCGAAAGAACTATTTGGACCCTGCAATGTTCAGGTAGATAGGTGTTTTTTCTTTTTCTTTTTTTTTGGGTGGATCAATTTTCGCTTTTTTGGGTGCAAAAATGTGCAAGAATACACCAGTGCTCTGCCTTGTGGCTTGTGCATACATTCAGAAATCTTGCGGTAGGGCTTCTTCCGTGGGAAGCCCTGGCAAAAAATGTGTGGATTCTTCTGGAAACGTTCTTTTGCACAAAACTCCCATAGCTGCTGCCTGCTGCCTGCTGCTTGCATGCGGATTCGTCGTGTTGAGCACAGATCAATGCAGGAGACCCAGTGCACGTCTGGAACTCGGTAAATGATCTTGCAACTTTATATGTGCCTAAATGCATCTAAATACCACTGGGTGGATTACAGATATGAACTTAGCTTTCTTGCTTTTTTGGGATATGATTGATTTACCATATAACCACTAAAAGATAGACTTTTAGCAAGGGATCTAAAAAGCCACCCGGACGAATAGCTTGAGCTTATCCATATACAGTAACTCTACAAATGCAGATATTTACATATCTTAGATCTCTGCCAATGGATATCTACCACATTGTAAATATGATTTAAATATGTAAGCTGCGGTGGGCTGAGACAAGGTCTGGAGTAAGTCCAAGGGAACTTGGATCGAAGATGGAAAAGTTTTGGAGATCTCAAAATATGATGTGCCGCCATCTCAGCGAGATCACCCCTCGGTTCTTTCAGGCACCTCAGTGCTTCCGCTTGTGCCTCCATGGAGTTGATGAGGCAAATCCTCGGGGACACCGTGACCAAGGGCTCCGTCTACGTCCTCTTCGATGAGGGCAGCAAGTCCAAGTGGGCCAAACACTCGGAGGGTCATTCCGTTTGCCAAAGGTGGGTAAGGATGGCTTGTGGTTTCTCAAGCCATGGGGACTGCCATGGGGGCACCAAAAATGGCTGGTTTATTAATAAACCATCTTTAATATGGGATGCTTGGGGTAGTTGAACTCATCGAGATGGCGATGGAGAGAGATGGGATGATTGGGGGGTGCGCCTGTTTTGAGAAACACGCATATACTGACATGCCAAAGTCCATCCAAGGTTATGCATTGATATTGGGACAGATACCCAAGGACAGAGCAAGATGATAGCACGACTCTGTAAGGTAGAATGCCATCGCGTTATTCACACAAATTAGATCAAATTAAGCTTGGCTTGGGGTTGCACATGCATTGGGATGCAGGTGTATGAATTTTCAAGATGACGGAGCGATTGCGATCCTGACAAAAATCGCATGCATCACTCTGACGCCTTTTCCATGACCTACAAAGGATGTACATATGACCATTTGATAATATTTGATGCCAGTTGTGTATGTTTGTGTCCAAGGTTCGACCCCGAGACATCAATGTCTTGCTGAAGAAGCCAGGGAAGGCAGTACCACCCTGAGCTCCAGCTGCTGCTGAGAATGGCACCCCGTCAGGCTCAGATGGATCCTAGCAGTCCATCATCTCCCTTGGCAGGACCGGTGGATGACAAGTGACTAGGTCACGGTTAGGTTGCTTGAAGTCCTGATGGTTTATCGCATGGTTAATCGGGTTGTCATGTCCTTCCCAGGTGCAGGATCGCTTCCATATCCGCGTGCTGTTGGTGGTTCACAGACCTGACTTTATGGGAAGAATCAAAGATGGAAAACCTTTGGAAATCCCAGAATTTGCCAGGATATAATTCGCCGGGCGGGAGAGAACAAGCGGCAAATGCAGATGACAGGCTGGATATCATGAAGCAAACCAGACGTGCGCCCCTGATATTGCCAACAAGTTTGCAAGGATGCCAGTGACGACGGAGAATTGAAACAATACCAAGCACCAAGCTGCATGGGCCAAGCAGTATCCAAGTAGTTTGGAACCAGATTTGCGGAACATATCAATTTGATTCACTTTGTCTTGACTGCCATGATCCAATCAATAAAGAGCACTCTGGTGGTATTTGGGCGCACTGGGTTCACTGGATTCTTAGCAATTTGTTGTGACTCTCGGATGGCTCAAGCCTTGCACGGGTCCCAAAATGATGAGCCTATCAACGCTATGCCATGCTGACGCTGCTGCTCTTGCTGACGGTGTCAGCACGCAGAGTGGAAATCTACGATGCCTCCAACTTCTCAAAGGCCCTGACCGGATCCTCCCCTTGTGCTTTGGGACCACTTTCCCCGACATTCTCTACCACAAGTAAGATCAAGTAATCATCAAGTTCGAGCCACGGGCCCCCCATGCAAAACCCACACACACGGGCTGTTGCTGCAGTCAAATCAGCAACCACTTGAGGGGTTGACGTCAGTGCCGTGATTCATCACTTTGTGAGGCTTCGAGTGGTAGCGATGCTTGCCGAGTGCTGCACTGGCCCACCAGCCCCAATGTTGTTCAGCAGCTGCCTGCAGCGGCAGACTCCTTCGCAGCTGGGGCAAACTTAAGGCAGCAGATGTGACAGATCTGGTATGGATCATCAAAACATGTCAAACTATCCAATTATTGGAACCATCTCCACTAACTGGGCCTGAATATGTCAAAATATGTTTTTATATTTGTTCATGCTTTGTCGCATTCTGAGTTTTGAGTTTGTTTTTGGACAGGCGTTCACCTGGAAGACTGGGTGCAACCCCATAAAGTCCTCTTTTGTTTCTCGCGTTTTCATCCGTTTTTGCCAAGGACATCATCATGACTGATGATGCTCAGAAGGTCCCTTGGCTCGAAGCCCATGGAAAGCTCTACTTCTTGGAGAACCGCGATTTTGCGCTGGGTGATCTGTCGAGAGAGCTTGCTCAACTGAAAGAGGCAGCCCCGCTGGATTGGCGCAGGGAAGGTATGTCTGCGGAAGCCTCAGGATGCCTCAGGATGCCTCAGGTCTCTGAGTGACAAGTTGAGATCAGGTCTGCTTAGATGTGGTGAATCAAGGCATGTGCATTTCGTTGACACCAAGGTCCTACTGCCTCCAGTAGCGAATACAGGATGGCTTCAGCAAGCATTCGAGGATGTCAAAGTCCTGATGCCAGCCAGTTACTTTGTTGATGATGGCACCTTCATCACTCGAAACCGTGCCTTTGCAAATTTCACGTTTACTGCGTTACTTCTTCTGGATCAAGATCCTGGAGTTCCTCCACAAAGCCTCATTGACTGCATTGCCCATGGGACGGTGCCTATCATTGTCGGCAAGCACCACAAGTTGGATTACACCCGCTACTTCTCCTTTGCTGTTCCGAAGTTTCGAGACTTCTCAGTAGAGCAAGCGATTTCATTTATGCTTCAAGCGCCTGCGGATGCGTTATATGTTTATGCCAACTCAGTGAAGATTGTGCAAGAGTTCTTCTATATGAGGCCCAGGGGAATGAACAACTTGCAGTTGAATTCTGGAGGAGTCGAAAAGACTAAATTCATGGCTTTCTCAGACAGCCAACTTGCATTTCTCAAGGTCCCAGGGAACTCTCCAGTTCCTGGAGCCCCGCAGGTACATTCATCCTTTTCGGGAAAGATTGCAGCGTCATGCGGCAATGGCTTGTCACGCTTTGAGAAGCCCGCAACCTCCACTGGCTCCTTGGCCACAAGGAATTCCATTTGCAAGGGGATCACGCTGAGTCTTGTCATGTCTTGTCGATGACCAATTTCGTCAGCATTGAAGTGCCCCTCAAAGAACATGCCGCGCATGCACATGCCTTCTTTCTTTCTGCCTGTGCAATTTTGGGATAGTGAGTGTAGTGTGCTGGATCGCTTTTATTTGTATCATTGTTTCCCGCGCTTCCGTGGATACAATAATGATACCGCTACTGTACAGATTTCTCAGAGATGTTTCGTGATGAGCATATGTCAGAAAATTGTGACGCTGCATGTCACGTGCACGTGATGTTTATGTCCTTTTGCCAAACGGATGCAAGCCGAACTCGAATTCGATGCGGTGTACCTGTGCCTCGTTTAGTGGCTTCCATTCCGTGTGCATCACTGAGACATGGGGCCGGTCGTTTATAGATCAATTTGTTGGGCCTTGTTTGCTTGCGCATTGAAGCAACTTTTTGCACCGTATCGCACCATACCGCCTCATGGTACCACACTATGCCACACTTCGTGATCATCAGGCGATCCAATGTTTCATCGCCAGCACCGGTAATCAGGAGATGTTGCAACTTATCGATGTTGCAGATCCAGATGAGTCCTCTACGTATACCGAGTCTACTGAATCTATTGGTTTTATTATGTGTTATCGTGTTCTATCATGTTTTGTCATTGATTGAGCGGCAGTCTGCTACAACTGCCCGCGGCAGCGGTCCACCCTCGGGTACTGTTATGTTCGCTACCGCTCCCAGCATCTCCCAGCAATTTGTGGTCACCATTCGGCCCTGATTTCGCACAGTTTCGCACAGAAAGTTCCATTGCAGGCTTTCGTATCCATCTATTCTGCAAAACAGAACTTCGGAAGGCGCATGGCATTGCGGGATACGTGGCTTCCACTTCTTAAAGCTCACGGCGTCCCTTATCGTTTCTTCCTTGCAGGCACTGCTGTGGACGATAGCGAACTCGATGGCCTATTGCGTCGGGAAAGGGATTACTTTGATGACATGGTATTCCTGGTTGGGACCACAGATGAGTACCCCATCGGCAAAAAAGGCTTAGCTGCTTTGCTTTGGGTGGCGCACCATTCCGATGCACAGTTCTGGCTGAAGTTCGATGATGATTTGTATGTTCGACCTCAGGCAGTCTTGAGCAAACTCTCAGGGATTCAACGCGCTGAACTGTATTGGGGCGCCTTCGATTACAGTGGACTTGTGATTCGTGATGCTTCGGATCCTCATTACACGTCCCCTGAGATCTGGCAAGAGCCGGTCTTTCCTCCATACGCTCGGGGTGCAGCTCTGGCAATGTCAATGGATCTGGTTCGCCTCATTGCGGAGCATGAAGAACGTCAACCCCTGAAGAAGATCAAGGCATTGAGCCCTTGATGATGGTTTCATGGGTGTTTCCTAACATAGACATGCCATGGCACACTCTACCATGGCATACTGTATCCATTCATATCCCCCCCATGGGATCCAATGGGTCCCCTATGATTGTTTTGGTTGACCTTCCCCCTCTCCCGTGATCTTGGAACAACTTTTTGATACTTTTTGTTTTACTATTTTGCATGCAGCTCCTGCCAAATGCGCCCTCCATTGTGGCACTGAAGGTGGAGGACGTGTCATATGGTTTTTATTTGTGGCAGCTGGTCTACGACAGAGGAGCCACATCAGTAACTCTTTACGATCGTGACGAACTACATTTTGCTATGGATGCGAAATGCTGCACAGAACAAAGTCATCCCAACAACTGCTGGCTTCCGCTGACCGCTGATACTTGGATCGTCCACCACGTGTCTCCAAGCATCATACGCTGTATGTTTGCAAAGGACATCAGCTCGGGGCTTTATTTTCCCGCGGAGAGTGAAACTCGGTACCTGCAAGGGCTTCTGATGGACATGGCGCAGTACGATCACAATGTTCAAAGTGCCGTTGGAAAAATTGAAGGTGGCCGGTTCGGAAATGGTCTCCCTGCAGACTTGTGTGGCTGTGTGGTCACGCCCCCTGCACATCCGGGCAAACCGTTGCAAACTGGAAGACTGACAGAGTTTAGCACCGGCCCGCGTTTGCACTCATAGAAAAAAAGGTCGTCGCAGGCGAGCAGGGTGAGGCTAGCCACCGCGGTTCACATTGGTGAATGAGAACAAGATACATAGAACGAGTAAGTGGTTACTGTATTGGTTAAATGAACTTAAGTTTGGTCAATAATGATCAATCACGCTTAACAATGGTTGGTAATGATTTGCACTAGTCTTGTTTGATTAATGCTTCATGATCGTGATAATGCAATGGTGAATTGGAGTGGTGGTTAAGAACCAAGTCTGCAGCTGTCGATAAGATGGGACGCTCATCTTGTGCTTGCCACTAGGAGGCACCATGGGCACCCACTGCGTGGACCGACCCGCAGGGTTGTCAATTGGGGGTGCCTTCCATTTAAATATGATCCAAACATGATCCAACATTACTTTTTTCTCCTTGGTTGGCAAGTGAGGGGTGCACAGCCATGGGGCATGGCCAACCGACATGTCGCGCAATGTCTTCAGCACTGGGCCGCGTTGGTTTTCCCGGCCCCAGACTCGGAGAACTTCATGCGGTGCAATCAGCGCACGGCTGGCGACGGCCGTTCGTTGATGAGAGCTTTCCGCCACAACATGTCGGCGGGGAACCCGAGCTGCTGTCATCATCATCCCAAAATTCAGCCTCAAACCTAATTACTAGTGGCTTATGCAGGTTTAGAAGGATTGAAGGTGTTAGTATCGAAATGTATTTAAATGTGTTTAGATCTATATATATATATATTGTTTATTTATTTGTATCTATGAGTGGGATATGAATTGGTATAGACAGTTCAAGAGCTGGGAACTTGACGTTGCTGACATCGCAGCCCAAATACGGGACAACCCTTATGTCTTATGTTCAGCCCAGTGGTTTCGTTGACTGAGAAGGACTATGGTGTTTGCGTTCACGCCATGGTTCTACCTCCCTTGGCGGGTGGGAACCGTGGCACACATGCTGCTCCAGGTCGGGTTACGAACTGGTGCAGGCCAAGCCTGGGATAGGTCTGGGATATGGCTATGTTTGTAGTCTATAGCATGGCGGTTGTTTTCCATGGTTTGTTTCCATCTTTGCCTGGGATGGTTTCTTGCTTGCAGACCTAATGATTGGCCATGAGAGTACTGTAACTGATGGTGTTTCCTGATCAACCTTCCATTATTGGGGTATTGCATCAATGGACCAGCCTAGATGAAGGACCCCTCATGCCAGGCCACATGAAATTGGAGCCCATGATGGGAGAGTCTTGTGGCGAAGGGAGGACTGGCAGCTCCTTCGTGGACAGCCTCGAGCGGATGATGTTCAGC
>VSDK01017774.1:263665-272348 GCA_009767595.1 Symbiodinium kawagutii | reverse complement strand
TGGTTCTCATAGCTTTCCTGCGTGTTTGTGATGTCAGTAATGTCAGATTAGCTGAGACTATCTGAGAGTTTACCCACGGGGCCGGGAGGATCGGCCCACAGCTTCCCAGGACTTCGCTGCAAGTCCGCCAGAGTCTTGGCAGCAGCCATGGGATCAGCCCTGAAACAAACCAGGCTGGTTGGAAGATAGGAAGATCAAGGCTGAGGATCATTTTTTAGGATTTTTTCGGTGATGCAATGAGAAGATCACAAAAGGAGATAGAAGAAGAACACGAACCCCATAATACCCCATATTGGATTTATTCAACGGACCATCAAACAGATGCACACGGATGACTCATCCAATGATGCCCACTGGAGCAATTGCCGCAGGACAAATATATTATATACATGTGTATACATACATACAGATTTATACATATATATATATATACACATATATTCAGAGAGAGAGAGAGACACACATGCGTGTGCTGTACAGTCCTTTTGGCAATCCCATGTATTCGGTCGCTGCCGCAGTTCGCCGCTGGCACCGGTTCAGTCTCACCTGCTGAGATGGCGATGGAATGTGATGGAGAGGGAGACGGAGAGATATACATACATGTCCATGTGCCGTTTACCGACTTTAAAGTCCACTTGTTCATTTCTTGCTTGAAAATGTGATTTTTCAGTCTGCTTTCCATGGCTTCCCAATCTTTTCGCTGGTTTTGTGCAAGTCTTTGAGTCTTTGCAAGTCAGGGCTTGGTGGGGAATGGTCTTCACGATGATCTCGGGCAACGGTTTCTACCTGACCAGCGTCGTCACACGTTGCTTTGCTCCATAATGTTTGCTCACGTGCAACATGACAACATTGACCACAACACCGACCATGACAATCCACATGTCTACCACTTGTGGCACTCCTGCGATCAAGACTTCACAGGCTATGTTGACCTCAGACTCGCGGACCATTACGAAGAATCTACGAATGCAAAATGATGCGTCGAACAGCTGACCTCTCTCCGGGACATTTCATCACTTTGTCATCTGTGATGTTTGCCTTGAGCTGAGCTGCCTCAAGGAGCGCTTTTTCGATGGCTGGTCGAGAGTTATAGCAGCACGATTCTTCTTGCTTATGCACTTGTTCATTGCCACTTGGATCCACTTGGCACTTAAGTGTGCAATGTGAAGGTTGTCAAATGTTGTCAATTTGTCTCATTTCAAAAGTCCCAAGGAGTCAAACGGGATCAAGTAGCTACTTTGAATATCTCTAGATATCTCTAGTCATCATGTGGGCCTGTTGTAGCAGGTTTAGTAGGTAATGTTGCACATAGATAGTGATGGTAAGGAGTGATGTAGGACAAAAATTATGGTAATTATGCTGGTGGTCATTCTGGTGCGATTCACTGAGAAAAAACAATTTGATTTGTGTTGCCTCCTTTGCTGCTCACTTCTACGTCAGTGAAAAACGTAGAGGGGGCTGAGCAGATGTCCCTCAATCTTTTCAGAAATGCAGGCTGTCTTCTTGCTATGCACCATCCTCTCGAAGATGCAACAGCAGGCTGGATGCCTGCGTGTTTTGAAATTTGGCCCTCCGCGAGTTTTTTCAGCCAGTACAATGTACCAAGGCAGCGAAGATCCACGAAAAATAGCCAATCTGTGAGAAGCTTCGCTAGCTTCGCATCGAAGAAGCTCGGATCTTCTCTGATCTCAGATTTTCCGCTTGGAGCCTCCAGCGCACGCATTGGGGAAGCCGCGGCCATATGTTTGTCGGGCTTCATCCAAAGCATCGAGATCATTCATCCTGTCGCCATTGAACCTATATATTTCAACAACGAAGAATAAACGTTTCTTTGTTTTGAGTATGTGTATACACAGATGTAAATATGTATGTGTATAATAATCATTACTGCTACTGAATGGTCCTGACAGAATTGCACGGCTCTGGCAGCAGAAGCAATGGCTTCTGAATCGCTAATTTCAATCAATATGAGCGGGAAACAGCTGTCCTGATGTCCGATGATGCGTTTCTGAGTATGAAATGCTCGTTAGAATGCAAAGCACTAGTATCCAGCAAGCATGTTTCCCAGACATGATGATCTGGTTTGCGAAAATTGAGTGAAGTGTCACTTGTGACAGGGATGGTGCCAAAGTCGAGCACTGTTCGTTGGAATGACGCATTTTTTCTGGAGCCTTACCATTTGGGTTCGGCCGGAGTTTCCGACGTAGTCATGGACGTCCGTTCTGTGTCCAGGCTGTAGAATGTCGCTGTAGAATGTCGCTTGAATGGCAACAACTTCCTTCCTAGAGCTTCTAAGGCAGACCACGTGAGTTTGTGACAGCCGGGCGGACACAGTCTCTCTTGACGTGCTTTTAAGAGAGCCCTGGAAATGGCAAACTTCAGAGCGCCGAACACGCGAGAGCGATAGAAAACCCAATGAAAGAGTGCATATTGCATCTGACCTGCAGACCATGGAAGAGCTTGTAAAGTCGCAGAGGCATAGGCATCTGCAAATAGAGTTGTATAATATACGGTTTGACAGACAGCAGGGAATGCACTGTAAGGTTACTTCCAGAGCAAAAGAGCTTCTGCGAATCTGGGGTGCAAAGCTCAGAAGTACCGTGTTGTGATGTCAATGATCTGGGCAGCAGTCAAAACATATACCAAGACTTAGCTTGGTTGGCTGTGATTTGGCCTGATTCATTTTGGACCCAGGAAGTAGTCTGCTACTCACCCAGTGGGAAATCGCGTGATGGAACTAGGATAATCCAATGGATGAAGAGCTGGATAGAGAGCACTCTTGCATGTGACTGGAGAATTCTCGCAGTAGTTTTGCTTCCAAAACCATTTTCAAGAGCCAAATCGAAGAAACATTGCCAGAATTTGCTAGATCAAGGCTCCCTCGAGTAATAGGCACAGACCCTTTCACAAGGATAACACAAATGATATCCCATGATAACTTGTAACTTGTAACAGTAACATTTACAACTCAACCAGGTCTCTCAAAAGCTATCTCTGACCATTGTGTTTTGAGATCTCCTGTAACAGCTGACATGAACAAATGCCCAGGTTTGCCGGAAACAAACAAACTCCAAGGTCCCCAACTGAAACACCGCGCAGGGTTGAAAATATAGTATGTAGAAGAACATATATACATTAGATAATGTTGTTATGAAAAGTGGGCAACCACCCCAACTTGGTTTACTCTTCAAGCACTCTGTCGGTTTCCCTCGGTAATCGGGAACGGGTCAACTATTTTGGTGCTTTTACGGGCTGCAACATCAATTGCTATTAGGCAAACATTGCAGTCATGGGATTGAGTTGATGCTTGGCAGTGGTAGGAAACCTTTGGAAACCTGCATGGCCAGTGGGTGACCAGGTGTATCTGGTCCGCTTGTGGATGGGGGGCTGCTGGCGTGACATCATGGTGGACGATCGCTTACCGTGCATTGGGAATGGTCGCAGCACGTGCGCCACTGCGGTTCTCACTGAACCCATGGGCACTGCAGATGCGACACGAGGTACTACCAGCTGGCCTACTGCTCCACCCGGAGATGCAGGGAAGCTCAGGGTTGGTTTTTTGCCGGATATTATTGGTAAATAAGCTAAAAGATAGATACATATTTACACACACATACATAATATATGTATATAATATTTAAGCAAATATATTTTTTTGGTTCTTAAACTGCATATGCTTACATATTGCGAAAGCCAGCCGAAGGCTTAGGCTGCAGGGTTTGTATATGGCGAAGCTAATCTGGGGGTGTGGGGGGGTTCCGAAAGAGGTATCGTTTCGAAGGGTGAGGCCGGAATAGGATTGGGGAACATGGAAAAAAGGGTTGGTCCACTTGTCTTGTTCGGGATTGATTTGTTGTGATTTGTCAAGAATTTTGGAGGTGCTTTGGTGCAGCCGCAGGAACCAAAAAAAAACACTGTAATTTACAATGTTTTTGTGCAGTGCGGGCTGTCATGCAGCAGAACGAAATCAGGGAAATCGTAGAAACATCTAAGGTTTTAGATGGTGAGGGTGGAGTTTGTCGACAAGAGTGTTGCTTTTAGAGTGTTCGGGATCAGATACCGGGTGGGGTTCTGGAAGGTTCCGGTGAAACACACAGTGCGTTTAGCTTAAAATGGCCCTTTTGTGAAAAAAACAGGGGGTCAGGTTTTAGCCGATTTAGGTAGTGTGCTCCAAGAGTGTCCAAGAGCGGCAAAAAAGAAAAACATGTCTGCCTTTTCCGCTCGGGGGCTGGCTTCCGTCCCCCCCTTCTCAATCCTTCTCAGCTATATGTTTATGTATATATGTATATTTGTTTATTGAATTGACTCTGAAAAGCTTTCAGGAACTCTTCATATAGCCGACATATCTTCACATGATCACTGCTCGCCAGACAAGGGCAAGGGCGTTTTTTGCTCGATGATCCATGCTGCCGGTGGAAATCTGGTCCAGTCGCAAGTGGGTACTTCGATATTGGTCAGAACTTTGAGTACAGGATGATCTCTCATCCAGCTCGTCGGGCCATGAGGAATGTGCTCAGAAATGACGGCATCCACGACGATTTCCATTGCCCGACGAAAGGAAGGATACCATGATCTGGCATCATCCATATGATTATATAGTCATGTGGTGAAGATGATCATACATGATCTTCATTTGATGATCATCCATGATCATGTGGTCAAGATGATCATCCATGATCTTCATCTGATGATCATCCATGATCTGTGGTGAAGATGGCGGCTGCATGCAGCTTTCAGCTGGGCGCGTTCGAAGGTTCTCATGGTCACTTGTTCTCAGGTGTGGAGGCGTGGAGGCTTCCCCGATTCCACTGCCATGTGTTGGGAATCCCACGTTGCTGCCCTTGGCCTCCGGCTCTCGGTGGCCCGGATGGCCTTTCTCACCAGACCAGTTACCTAGGTCGCTGATGTACAGGAGAAAGCACCACTCGCAATTGTGTTGGCAGACGGGTTGGGTGCTGAAAGCTTTCGTCGTGCCAGTTCGGCATTATGACTACTGGTGCCACGCATCCAATTGCCAAGAAGAACCCGATTTGTCATGCAAGTTTTTGTATGTTTTAGTGGCTTTGCGGCTGCTGTCACAGGGAGATACTGATGACCGCTGGCCGACGCTTTTATGCGTCAGCTTGTAAACTTTATAACTTTGATTTTTTGAACATATGCATTTGTAAAAAGCGTCAAGTTGCATCCTCCAGTTGGGAATGTGCCGCTTGCAACTTGTGCGACGAGCACTCCGCCTTTTTGGAGACACTCTTCGAATATTGAACGAACCATGATATGCCCCGATTGGCAATGGTTGATCAAACAGAGGATATAGCGTGGAATGTCTTACATGTTCAAATATGCTCAAATGATCCCCATGGTCCGCTGGAGGTCAGCTATGGGCCAGCATCATCGAGAAGGGCTTTGCGAAGGCCTGTGGCTCGTACCAGGCAGGAAGATGATGGAAGGTGTGGGCCTTGTTTTGTTTAACTCCGGGTCTTCAATCATCACTTCGCAACAAGAGTTCAAATTGTGTCGGGCGCTTCGCTGAAGCGGTTGTCACATCAAGCCCGGAGAGAAGAAGAGAGAAGTGTTCTGAAGACGCGAGCAGTATCTAGGTACATGTTTGGTGCGAGAAGGTGCACAAACGAAATCAGCACATTCAGCACTACGGCTTCAGCTGAGTACTCCGCATTTTAACGCGCTTGCACTTGAAGGCAATAGCCGGTGGAGAGGCAGAAGAAGCATTGACCGTGCTGACTGGCTGGCCGTGCAAAACGATCATGTTTGATCGAGAGGTGCGAAGATGACTGGACCCTGACAGAGCGGAGCCACATTGGCGGCCCGTCCAGGATTTTGATCCTGACATTTTGTGGGCAACGATGTGCACATCAAGGGACGCCACTGGGCGACAAATGTGGGACGTCAAGTGCAAGGCAGAACTTGTTGGTTACAGATCGTAGGATGATTGATGATGATTGTTGTTGCAAGTATTCTTTCGATTGTTTAAGAAAGCTGTCATTGACATGACCAGCCCTGAGGCAAATTTTCTCATGACGGTCTCCACCAGTACTGGCAAATCTCGTAGTGAGCAGGCCACCGGCTGCATGGGCGCGGGCTTGGACTGGCATCAAGTATTGGGCTTAGGCTTAGGTGTTCTATAGCAGACTCCCATGGCTGACATACATTAGCAGACACGAGCTGACATCCATCTTCATGTAGTGGTTTCTCAAAACAGGGACGCACAATGACACACATCGAAGCACATAGATATTATGATACTGACATACAAGCAGGTCTACTAATTGATTGTACGTTTGCACCCATGCATGTATGAGTTGCATGCTCGAAGAATATGTGACGTACTTCACATACAGAAATTCATGTACATTGGATGTGCTACTCGCATCATGTAGGAGTGCCGTTTGTAAGTTGCACAACGTTACGCACATCGCCGACATAATCTTGGTCGTACTTCGGGCCCGACCTTTTTTGGATTCCCATCATTTGCATTTTCGAAGAAAACGGCAGGAGATCCGGTCTGCTGGCCTTGTGCCAAATCACGCCTACTCTTTGATTGACGTGCGCTGCATAGTCCGGCAGCTTGCAAAACATGCAACCAATGGATAACCATTGCAACCAGGCGTAGCTTTAGAAGTCCTGCGCCAAGGTGCTTGACGTTCTGGATGCCAGCCTTGGTCTCAGATTCTTCGGTTCGAGTCCTGGATTCCGCAATGGATTCCATGGGTGACCTCAGGCGGTGATCGCGTGAGGCTGCTGAAGATCCGAAACCCTCATGCCAAGGACCAGATTGGCGGCTGTAGCAGGCTGAAGGTTGATTCCGGTTCCTGATTCCGCAGGATCTGTTTCACCATGTCATCAGATCAGTGCAGGACAAATGGCAGGGCAACTGGTCGGATGGAAGCCACCTGTGGACACCCGAACTCCGTGCCCTTGTGGGTTGTGCCAAGGCCACCGAGGAGAGCGATGTGCATCGTTACAGGCATCGATCTTGCTGCTTTCACTGGATATTCTTTTCTGCCATTTCGCCAGAGGACGGTATGTTCTTCATGGGGTATGGTGACTTCCTGAATTGGTGCCGACCTGAAGGAAGGAGAGCTGAGACACCTGCGGCCTTGGAGCAATTCCATGCAATTCCCAGCTTCAGATTTTATTGGCGGAATTCCTTTCCTTGAGATTGAGTAAAAGGAGCCCTGCATTTGAGTTCGCTACGAGATTCTGTTGGATGATGTTTGAACCTATTGGGACACGGGTGGAACTGCTATAAAATGAAATGATGTGACATGCAGATGTGGTTTTGTGCTTATACAGCTGGAAGGTAATTGGGACATGTATGTTGTATGATGTGAAATCTGTAGGCCCGAAGAGTAGAGAAGACATGATAAGCCCAGCTAAGTTCTGGTTCTGGTCGAGGTCTCGCACAGGCCAGCAAAATACACACAGTGGATTTTACGCACTAGTAGACAAACAGCCACGCCCGAGAAAAAGAGAGAGAGAGAGACAAACAGACCTTAACAACTTTGGTTCTTACATGGAGTGGTGCCAAGCAGAATTTTGCTCAAAGGTTTGAACGCTGCACCATTTGCAAAGTGCAGAGCGACGGGTGGCACAAGGCGTATTTTGCTTGCTTTTTGAATGGGAATTGAACCTTAATTCTGTGACTGTGAAGTATGACGCCATTTTGGGTGTCAGGTGCGCATGCCTACGCCCCTACCTGGTGGCACAGCGCCAAGCAAAGGCCAGCGATCTGAGTTTTTGATTGGAAATATTACTGTATTGGAAGCGGTTCATTGCCAGGCTGGAGACTGCGAGTCACCGTCACTTGGAGCACTTTCTATCAGTTGACATCGCTTTGTCCAGACCTGCCATCGCATGAAGACACCGAACACCTGGGATGGCGATTGCACAGCGACATAAAGACACTCTCCAATTCCAACCCTGCTGCAACAGACCATGACACATGTACTGAGTTTGCGATACAGGCAAAGTCATGCAAAGTGGCCCCAACTTTCAAAATACTGTTTTTCAAAATCCAAATTTCCTGGTACTTGCCTATATCATATCTATTTGCACACTATGTTCAGCTGATATGTCCAGAGCTTTATAGATCTATATGCCTTCAGGGCCTATATGATGTAGATGCTAGTTACGATTTCCTTTTACTTTTTCTCATTCGACTGCTGGGGAGATTTCGGGCCCAAGGAGATGACAGAATGCCGGGGTCTAAGTCCACTTGAGCCATCAAAGAACTTGGACAACTCAGAGCTTTGGCAACGGGATGGCCTTCCTTTGGTCGTGGGATTACCTTCTTGACAGACGCCCTTGGCAAGGATTGGTTGCTGTTTGTGACTTGTTGGGATGTCACCCTGCAGATGAGGCTGCTTGAGCATTGCACAGCCTCAAGATCGTGCTCGCTCGGGCCCTTTGTTCTGGTCCTCAGTTTCGCTCAAACCAGCAGACTTGTGTCTGACATGGTGTGACCGTGACAGAAACAAGAAATGATGAAGCCTCAGAAGGGGTGGGAGTTCCCAAGTACCAGTGATCATGTTCTGAGGGGCGTCGTGGGTGCAACCATTAAAGGGGAACAAATGATACGCCCATGTGGCATCATGTGGCAACACCCGAAGTCAAATTTGGAACGGTCATTCCGATACCATACGTGTCCCATGAATGTCTGAAGAGA
>VSDK01017774.1:230455-251423 GCA_009767595.1 Symbiodinium kawagutii | reverse complement strand
CATTCCTGGCAGTTACATGACATGTAGCAACGCTTTCCGTACCTTCATACCTCGATGCCTCCGACATTCGTTTCACAACATGAACAGGTCATGACACACCCGAGCGCTTAGTTCAAGATGCACAATTTGTAGTTGGGCATAGTCTCCGCAAGTCTAGCCTGCAAGTGAGCCTGACACTTTGTAATTGAAGCCTGCCCATGGGTGACCACGGGTGATGGATGGTGATGGTAAATAATCCAGCCATATCCAGCTCCAGCACAGAAACCAACAAGCACTGGGTGCTGGAGTGGGGTTTGACACTTAACCTTTGTCGCGCGGGGAGCTCCCTCAAGTTTATGTTTCGCTGTGCTGTGCGACTTTTTTTTTTGGTTCTGTTTGTCCGCAAATGACAGCTGGTGGCAACATTGCCAATGAAAGAATGATATGCGCAGCGACATGCAATGATGATTATGACACCGACCTTATGGCATTGGCAGCGCCCACCCCGGAATACCGCCGATGAAATCATGAACTGATGCGGTTTCCCAGAAGGATTTTGACAACTTCTACGCCATTGCCCAGAAAGTGGTCGACGCCATGGTTGAAGAATATCAAGTTCCCATGGTTCTGGATCAGGCAACGGTGAGCAACACAAATCATCGGGGTCATCCACCTCACGCTGCTTCTTGGCGTTGACCATCGATTTCGTAGTGGTCACGAAATGAAGGGCATGATGTTTCATGCGGCTTCATAGCTGCTAAGGACAATATTCGCTTTGATTCAGTGTGGAGGAATGGCTCACGTGTTTTTGAGGGTGAACTTGCAGCAGCGAGAAATGGAGCTTATGTTCTCTGGAGAGAGGAGAAAACATCCTACAGAAGTTACAGTTGTTCGGTGGCTTTGTCTGACCCAAATAGTGCCTTGGCTCCAAAAACAAGTTTAAAAGGTGGCCTCCTAATCTTGGATATCTTGGTCTGTTGAATGTTGACACCCTGATTGTCAGAACATGGTGTGTTGTACTTAAATGACTGCAAGATTGTTGGCTCATGGTTCACAAGGGCTCGATAGATAACGCAAAATGTGCTCTTCACTGTTGAATTTGCATTTCATATACCTGGGTACAGCGGTGGAGAGACGGGATTTGTTCGAAGTGTCCTGAGGTTATCAGGGAGGCGAGGTGCAGTTCTTTGACACGTGGGGAGCAAGACGTCCTGTTGCACGCTACAAATGCGCTGAAGGATGTGGAATTGCTTTCTGCGGGTGCTACCGAAACATTCATGCAGTGACTGGCGTGAAATGGGGATTTCGCTTGGTTCTTTTGGTTTGGACACGGCCTCCTGGTGTTCAAGTCCCAGAGGGGCAAGATCAAGTGTGTTACTTTCGGCCTGGCACAGGGAACGGCTGCTGGTTGCATACGGCCGAAATTCGACGTGGCCTTGCGCGACGCGGGCAGCGTCCGACGGTCTGGGACCCTACAGATGGGGATTCCGAGTGCAACTGTGCAGACTGCCGGCTGGAGAGATGCAAAATGGCATGGAAAGAGTCTTGGCGAAGATGCTCCGCACTGAGCGTTTGGGAATGTTTGGCTCAAGTTGGAGTATGTTTGTTGGATTTTGTTGGCCTGTAGTCTTCTCTTCCTTGCTACCATTTTCTGCCCACCTGTGGCCCTGCGACATGAGTGTTGGAGCAACTTAAAAGTCTTGAGATTATATCATCAATCATGAAGCAATTTAGTTCAAACTCAAATCTTAATCTGTTGTTTTGTGTTTTGTCCCTTTTTCCCTTTCTCTCTTGTTCAGACCGTGAAAGGGGATAATAAGAGAAGAGGACTATCTCATGTCTGCTCTTTTCTGACAGATCTGCTCTTTTCTGACAGATTTTTCTCATAGATTTTAGGAGATGTTCTTCGGATTTTGCCTTTCCTATCTTACAGATTTTAATGATTTTATCCGTTTGATTCTAAATTCTAGTCTAATCTAATCGAATCTATCTACCTATCTACCTATCTATCTTTGATTTTAAGGGAAGAGGCTCCCAATCGGCCAGGATTGCCTCAAAGACATGCCCAAGCCCACGCCAAGCACAAGCGCCGACACCTCGCCACGGAGCCCGTGCCCAACGGATGAAAAAAGCTCTCCATGGAGCCCTGGTGATGCAACGCTGAGCCTTGGCAGACTTGGCCCAGAGCCTATCAACTCGCCATTGCACATAGACTACATACAAAAAATGAACATTTTAAGAAAATATTCATGATTATTGACCGTATAAGTGGAATCACTATTGCATGTGTACAATATATGGAGTAGTTGCGTGTGAGGGCAAATTCTGGCTCAATATACACCGTTCGAAATGCAATCTGCCAAGGAGCTCAGGGTTGATGCAGCCAGCAACGCTATGTGGGCCGCATGGTCGACATGAGCTGCCGGCCATCCTTTCCGAAGATGAGATCAGGACCGCGCATAGCCATCGGAAAGCATATGCGAAGATCATCGATCCTTAGCATGTGAATCGATTTTAGATAGTATAGTTATGTATAGTTGATTAGCTGGTTTCTACTGCAGTTCGGTCTTCCGTGAGGGTGTGGGGTGGCCCCCCATTACCTGAATTTACCTGAGATAGACTGGATGCATAGAGAAAGTTGAGCCCAATCTGGCTTCGACGGGGTGGGCGTCGTCGATGGTCTGTATGGAGGGCACGGTCAAAAGAAGATCAGCTAAGCATGGCAAAACAGGGACAAGAATTCTGAAGGGCAACATTATTTGGATTGCAGAGAGGGGCCTTGTGCCCATATGAGTGCTCCTATGCGAATGTACAACCAGACTTTGTCATGGAAACGGATGGGCTAATTGACTGGAAAGAAAACTGGGGGGGAGGTGCAATGTACGCCTTTAAGTTTTCAGTAGCTGATTGAAGGATTCCAGTTTCAAAGCTCTCATCAGCCCAAGTATGCGAGAGTTCGCTTGTTACAAACATTTTCCAACGATTCTCACCTCATGAAGTAGGCGCCAGTCCCTTTTTCACATCGCGTTCATACCAGGGGCTGGGATGTATTTGCAATGATTCTGACCAATTTGTACGTGTGTTCACCCATGTTCAGCCCCAAACATCCCAAAACGATTATTCGTCGTAAGGAGGACATCATTTTTTTGAGGGTACATGGTTGATGGAGGGAGAGCATGTGTGGCTGAACTGCAAAAAACCCTTGGAGACTTGTTTGAATTTGCTGCTTGACCTTTTGACATGGATTTGACTTGGCGACTTTGCGCATGGATAGATGAGGTAGGCATCGCACAGTCACAGTGATGTGGTTTTTGCACGAGATGCTAGCGGTATACTGAAGATCTCAGGAACATGAGCATGAATTGATCAGAGATAGCCACACCTTGCGGATTCCAAAGTTGCCAGGACGTTGCATTCCATTTGGGAAAGGCCCGTTGCAGTTGCAAGTCCAGCTTGGAATAACTGTGACCGGATGTGGTTTCCACGGTGCCCAAACCTGTTCAGGCATCGCGATGATTTGAGCCATCCATGGTACAAGAAGAAACCGCGCCTTTGCTAAAATCGGCACCAGCAGCTCTGATAAGCAAAAGGCATGAAAAGATTTTTCAAGTTTAGAGACGTGATGTTTTACAGTGGGTTCGCTATCTGTAGTCGTGGCCCATCCAAGGATGCAGAGGACAATAGTTTGATCCTGGTAAAAAGGCACTACACTATGTGTTCTATTTCTTTATATGTACATACACAATCTTTTTTCATATTGTTAAACAGACATGCACACACACATATACATATGTTCATATTTACATACAGATATACACATTCTCCTATACTTTAGACAGACATTGAAACAGGCAAGAGAGGCAGAGAGGCATTGAGTGCCTTTGGAACGATGCCAATTCTCCAAATTTTGGGAGCTTTGAGCCCTGCGTTTCAACCTGATTTCCTCAAGCTCTAAAATCTGCAAGGTGTAAATGACAGGGATCGGCGCATGCGACTCACCGTGGCATAGGATGTTCTCGGCGTGTTCCATGCTGTCCTGTCGTCTGGAAATGTTGTGAGTTTGCCTGTGTTCCTGATTTTCTTCTCGGGAGAGTAGGCATGTGCCCGCATGTTAGAAGATGATGCACTATCATGACATGCCAGCCATTTGTTTTCATGGAATTGTTTTGCTTCGAATGCATTTGTTGTGACTGTTATGTGCATGCTGGTATTGTTTGTTGCAGGCAGGTGCAAGTGGGTAATGTGCCCATTGGAAATGTGCCACCTTCCGAACGGATCATATTTTGCTTTAGTTGACTCTATGCGTGTATCTGGTATGCCGCTTGCGGCGTAATTGCCTTTCAAAAGAATAGATCGGCCTTGGCAATGTTTTAGTTATGACACCCCATAAGCTTCCGATTTTCCAGTGCAAAAAACCCAAAGACAACTTTCAACGCCATGTTTGATTTGGAAACATGTGATGCTCACCCCTCAGGGACTGCTCAGAGACTGCTCTTAATCGAATTTGAATGACAGCTTCTGTTAGTCCACCAGCTGGTTGAGGATCTTCTCAGAGCAGGAGTTTGACTCGTTCAAAGCGATTTCGCAGAAAGTGGTGGATGCGACTCGTTCTCACACATTGCTTCCCACGCAAAATAGAACAGTAAACAGACCAGTTTCTTGAGCTGCACTTCTTACCTGCTGGATTTTCCACTTCTGAACTAACAAGAGATATAGAAAGAAAGGAGGAAGAGATGAGAAGTGAGCACCTTCCAGTTGGATGCCGTGACCCTGAGGCGATGGCAGTCAAGTTCAATCAAAGACTTCTCCTGGACCAAGCTGCTGTAAATAGCACAAACAAATATGGACATCCCCCCCACGCTGACAATGTGCAATTCGACTCAGCTCCTCGCCAAAAGCTGCCAGCACTTTCGATGCTGTTTAGTGGAAACAGTTCATCCACATTTCCTTTGTGCTGCACATGACTTGCTGGAAAGGTTTGGTGGGAGGGCCATCAGATCAAGCAAAGAGATGAAGTTGAAGCGGCACGTGCCGGAGCTGAAGTGCTTTGGAAAGCCTCAAAGACGACCAGTTACAGGAGACGAGTGATGTCAGCAAGCTGTTCAAGATGTTGAGGACATGCAAAAGTGAGTTAAAATTCCAATCGTTCGAAATTGATATTCTTAATTGATTGTATGTATGATCTAAAGTCTAAAGATATATGTGCACATATATTCAATATTCCAAATGTCTAAATCATTTTGTTTGAGAGTTCACTTTGTCGAAGGAACTACTTCGCTACCATTGCATTGACGGATCCAGATGACTATGGCGGAGGGGAGTTGGAATTCTTCAGCACATGGGGTGGCCCCTCACTGGTTTTGCAGCTGCGCAGCTAGAAGTTTGACGGAAGCTCTGATTCTCAAAAAGCCTCCTACCATGGTTCATTGATGTGTTGTTTTTTTGAGAAAGTGGTAGCTTATGGGTTTTTGGAGGTTCCATGATGTTCCATCAGCTTCCACAAGTTCTACGCGAAAGTTCTCACAAGTCAGGGGCCCGCCTTGAGCAGGATTTCACCATGGTGGCCAAATTCATGCTGTCCGCAAGATGGAGTTGAACGCTCATTGCATGTCGTTATCAATCATGAGTCACATTATGTTCCTACAATATAGATCAATATAGTTATTTTTATCCATATTGATAACGATGATTATTGCATGTCGTTATGATTATTGCACTCATGATTGATAACGACATGATTGATAATCATAGTCATTATGTTATCCTCCCCTT
Organism: Symbiodinium kawagutii; assembly: GCA_009767595.1. Lineage (NCBI taxonomy): Eukaryota > Dinophyceae > Suessiales > Symbiodiniaceae > Symbiodinium > Symbiodinium kawagutii. The sequence continues at coordinate 245,672 of VSDK01017774.1, read as the reverse complement.
GTCCTTTGACGGTTAACTGCTGGACCATCGACGGATCGGCGTCTTGCCAGGTGCCAAAACACCGCTGACCACAATGCGCCTGCCAGCAGGAAGCGGTGACGTGACCGCCTTGTGTTTGGACCTCCACCGGGGTTTCACCACCACAACGGGGCGTTTAGGAACGAACCCGTTTGGATCATTTGGTCAACCATTTGAGGTGATCATTTTGACAGCTAGCTTAGTGAATCTATAGCTCCTAGTCATTTTGCTACATAAGTACTCTTGCTGTGCGTTTTCCATTCTGTTTCTGCATGTTCTCGGCTACGAACATCCCAAGGTATAACGTTCTGCGGCTGCCAGAGGAGCATTCATGCTGTGACAGGGGTCAAGTGGGGTTTCAGACTGGTTCTCCTCGTGTGGACACGGCATCCGGACGCAGCAGTACCGCAAGATCAGCATCAAGTTTGCTATTTCCGACCTGGCTCTGGGGAAGGCATTTGGCTGACAGAAGATGACATGCAAAAATTTGCAAAGAAGAAGGAAAGGAGGGAAAAACGGAGAGGTCAAATTCCTCCCGGTCTCCCAGATGATGAGGAAAATGTGGTGCTTGATCATGTTTGATCTGCATGTTTGATCTGCATGTTTGATCTAAGCCAAAACGACAAGTGCAATGTGATTGAGCTATTTGGGCAGCTCTGAAGTGCTATGTGCTCAGAGCAATTCATTAATTCTCCACGGATTTTGCCTCCGCAGCGCGTCTAAGAGTTGCTTCCAAGGTGGTCTCAGCAGTTTCAAGAACGCAGATGACCAACAGATGAACTATGATGAACTCTGAACTGATTGTCTCTGTCACTGAAGAACCGCGAAAAACATTGAGTTCAACTCCTTGAGCCCACCTAGGAGGAGCTCTGTCAGAGTTCCGCCAGAGACTCCAAGGGATTCCACGGGTAGGTGCGTAGCACTCGCAGAGTGTGCGGAGTTTGCCCACGACCTGCTCTTGTGCACGTTGCGCGACGTGATGAAAAAAATAGAAACCCAAGCACGGCAGCGCCGAAAAGACTTCGTTGGGCTGTGGGTCAAGACCAAACGAACAGGGGGATGGATAGACCGGCCCGCCCATGTTTGAAAATTTCTTGGCTGGTTGAAGCATGGTTGAAACTATGCCTGTCTCTGGCTGCAAATTCCAGAAGTTTGTCTTTTGAGCTTGTTTTCGTAAACCGCCTCGGCTTTATTCAGCATTTGAGCCCCAAACCAGACGTCTCTGAGTGGGCATTTTTGATATACTGTAACAGGTGCGACGTTTTTCCAAGCTATTGTATTTATTAATATAGAATTGTTTAAAGGTACATGGCACATGGATTAAGTGGATGCATATGGTACTATTCAAAGCGCTTCAATCCCTATCCACAAGTGCACTGAATTCTAGAGACTTTATGCAAGCCTACTAAACAGACGTGGTGGGTGCCGCTAGTAGCTATGGACCCCGCAGCGGTGGAAGAATTCCGAAAGCTCGAGCAAGAGAAGAATCGATTGGAAGCAGAGATCAAGACTCTTTACGAGTACTTGACTGAAGATGGTCGCTGGGCAGGCACTGAAATGTTTGAGTAAAACGAGATGTTCATAGATCATATTGCAGATAAAGGTCTTCCTGCACAGGAGAGCGTCAACATGCCCCTGTTTACAGCAGATTCGTAGCATGACACGTGCCAAAGTTCAACCTCAAAATGCCCTACACCTCACCCTCATCCACTATGATCCACTTTATTTGCAACACACATATATTGTGACTTCCCCCAACGCCAAAAAGTTGAATGCCAATATGCACTAACCTTTCTCGATCCCATTCTGTTGTTTGTTCGCAGCGGCATGTGAAAACATGCCCCTGTTAAGTTCAGGGGCAGCTATACATGCCGTGCCCCATCCCAATCCCTACTGTATTTGCAATGAAGCAACGCGCCTGTGTCGAAGTTTCATGGAAGAGTGCAGTCAAGCGGCATCTCACTCATGTCAAAGATCAAGCGAGCCCTGACCTTCCGATTCCCACCCTATCCCGTCATCGTCATCATCGTCACTACCATCCTCAAGACCATGACCATCTGTGGCACATCCGCGCGTTTAATTTCCTATAAGTGCAGAGGGTACGGCCCAAACGGCTGGACCATTCTGACGCCACTGTTAGCCGCAGGCTATACACCCCACGCAACTGAAGCCTGAAACGCCACAGAAGTTCACAGAACTACGAAGGCACTGAGATACTGTAACGGCAACATGCGAACTGGAAGGGATGGGACCATCACATACATTCGCCCCCTGAAATCTCAAGAAGAAGAGAGAAACAGAAAAACCAGTTTCAAGCCTTGCGTTTTGCCTTGGGTGGCTACCTTAAAAGCGAACCAGGGACTTCCAATAGTTGGGAGAAACGCAATGAACAAGACTCGAGATTTGGCGCCGAAGATCATCCATGGAATGCAAGGTGGCAGTCTCCAATGCACGCAGCATGGAAAGTCAAGGGTTGCAAATTGCAAAATGAGTCAACCTGCATCAACATGCCATAGAGAAATGTTGAGGATCCAACTAATGGTAGCTGCACGGCTCAGAATACATAGGCCCTTGCGAAGTACCAAGTGATACTACTAAGTGTTCATGTTGCTAAGACCAATGACATTCTTTAGACGTGTGTAGGTCATTGTAAATCCATGAGTGGGGGTTGCCAGCTCAGAACTCACTCAGAGGTCGTGGCAGACAATTCCTCCCGAGGTATGCCTGGCGTTTCAGGTCCTCTCGTTGATGATGAAGGTTTCCCAAGGGGTGACATCGATCTCTATGCCGTGCGGCAGGCAAGAAACAAGTATGTTTGCGCACAGACGGACCACATTGAGGTCATGAAGAAAATTGAGCAGGCCTGCAGCTGCTCCTCGCTTTCAGCTTGGTGTTGTCATTTTGGATGGTAACTTTATCATTTTTACAATGATTTGTATTGATTTGTCAATGTCTCGTCTCCAACCATGCAGCGTGATTGCAGTGATGCAGAGCTGGATTGCAATGATGGTTGACGATGGCTGCGCGCACATACGCACGCATACTCAGCGTGTTACTTCACACGTTAATTTGCATACAACATCGCATACGGATCATGTATAGTATCAGAGGTGTAGCAGGGTGCTTATTGCGTACAACATATACTACTCCTGATGTAAAAGTGATGCATAGTGATGCATTACACACATAAGTAGGCAATCACGAACGCGCCGCACATATATTTTAATATGTGTGTGTGAAACATGTTTGCAAGCCGGTACTCGTGCGTCCGATACATCAGTGCATTGTTACGGAAAACTAATCCCGCTTGCATCCCTCACACGAAATATACACCAAATCCAAGGGAAAGCACCCCTCCAAGACAACCCCGTCCAAGACACCCCCTCCAAGATACCCCCTCCAATGACTCTGGGGGTTCATTTGTGCACTGCCAGGCTCAGTCAAGCTCCATGTATGCATGCTGTGCTGCTCTGTTTGTTCTCTTCGCTTTGTCTAGCTCCTGTCCCATCTCCTCCCTTGCTTCGTTGATTCCCCTGTCTGCATCGACTCCCCAGACGCGCCTTCTGCCTCCCTGTAACCATCTATGCCCCTGGGAGATAAAAAGCGGTTAACCGTCAATCATTGCAAGTTAGTGCTCAAGAAAATCCTCAACCAACTGGTTGATTCATATTTTCTGTAAATCAGAGGTGCAGCATTTGCGACTGATCTTTCCACACGGATTGCACAGTTTATTTTGTTAGTGGTCATTGTGTTAGCATGATTAGTTGGCTGTCGCCACGCCTATTGCCCTGCATCCACGTGTGCACATGTGAATGCAGAGCATTTCATGTTGCTGGTACGAATATATGAATACACACACTGTGATATTCGATGCAGGTCACATACTCATACGTGCATTGAGAATGTTGAGACATGGGCCATCAACCAGTGCACGCTTCGTCGCATCACCTCCAAGCTTCAACCTCTGAAGGCCATCGCAGCAATTCATGCTGCGGCAAAGGTGGACGTCCCACGACAAAGTCCTGCCACAAAGATGGACGAGGATCCACCAGAGAATGACAACGAAAATGTTTTCCTTCAGGTGAAGTTGTCGACTCCATTTGTCACTGGGCAAGGAGATTCATCAGACCCTTGGTATCCCTTCCTATCCTTTCCTATCCCTTGGTATCCCTTCCCATCTGTCACAGCGCTGAGGCCACCATCGATGAAGTGAGTCAGGCATCTCCTGCAGAAGCAGCTGGCCTGCGAGTCGGAGATCAAATTTGTCGCTTCGGATCTGTGTCCATCCAGGACCTGCCCAGGGAAGTGCCGCTTGACATCGCGTGACGTGTCACATGTCGTGTCTCTCCAACCTAATCGGAGCCAGGACACGGGTGATTTGAACGCATGCTTCAATGCAATTCGCGAACTTGTACCGCGGAGCGTTGGTACGGCAATCAAGGTCGTTGTACTTCGCAGCTCGGTTGACTTTAGCATATTGGGCATTCCATTTTAGAGATTTTAGAGGTCTTGGAAAGGATCACCATCTTTATTTCGTATACTGTTTGTATTTCTCCATGTTTCCCCAAGGGCATCAGAGATTCCAGGCACAACTTGGAACTTGAGGTGGGGAGCCGCCAGTGAGAGCGGAGCTCGAATTGGTGCCTCAGCAATGGCCCGGACGAGGGCTGCTTGGTTGCCATATGGCACCAAAGCCCTGAGAAATAGTAGGACTCAGGATGTGGCAGGACCGCAGGACAAGGTACAGCATCTGCGCGCGGTGATGCCTACGGTAGGATAGGAACAGCAGGCCGACAGGGCGCCGCACCGCCAGTAGGCTCCGGCAAAAAGGACCTGAAGTAGGGCCAGATGGAAGGACCTCACTGCCACATCATGGGCCTAACCCCCATACATCTCAAAATCACACCGTTCATGTTAAATTTGTATAAGATTATAAGTTTTATCATGTTTTTTGGACAACTTGCCACCACCCAGGCCCTGCAAGAAAAGGCATGCTCCTGATAAACATATTGAATATTATTGAATTGTAATGAAGCTCCTGACATCTCCTGAAGAAGCATCTCAGTGTGATTCTTGTTGGGTTGGCAAGACTGACGATCTTAGGCATAAGTTTGTTGTTGCGATGACTTGGCCGTCTAACCACGAAACAATCGAACCAGCTTGCGGAAACCTGTGTGCTGACGAGGCCTCACCAGGCCTTGCACAGCCCCGATTTGGCTTTTGCACCTTGGCAGGGCAGCAGGGCAGGGCATAGCAGGACATAGCAGGACATAGCAGGGCCCTGGCTTCGTCTGAAAGTTTTGAAAATCTGAGGCTTGCTCTGAGCTACATCAGCCTTTTGGGCTGGAGCTGTTGGTTCAAACCTTGGACTGAAGCAGAAGCCGGCAGAAGCCTACGAAATGCCATGCTTGTGATTTGTCGGAAACCCAGGTCAGTGCGCAGAAGGACGAAGCTAAGGGTGTTTCCAAATGGTTGCCATGGTGATGGCCCATGGCCATCAATGGCTGTGATTAGGGTTGTGTTTTTGTCTTACTGTTTTCCTGACCTCGCATGTGCATGATTAGATCAGTGTTGAAGTTGGTTGAAGTATGGTCCTTCCATGTGATTAGTTTTTGGTTCGGTCCATCAATCTACTTGAACAAGAGTTTGATGGAGCAAATCTATGCCATCGTTCCTTTTCAACATGTTGTGCATGCGAGGATGGAAGCTGTACCGTGTACAGACAGCTGTATCTAGTAGGCTTAGACAGACTTTGCACGAACTGCTTGCCCAGCGCCTGCAGTTTGCTGCCAAAATGTTTGCGAGCGGCACTATTCTGTCCCTGGTTGAGATTTGCTCGTGAAACGCCGCTGCAATTAGAACTAGCTGAGAGTCGGATAGGTGCAGAATGGTGCAGAATCTCAGGGCGTGAAGCCATGTGAAGCCTGAAGCTTGGCAGGTACGCAGTCAGCGAGGAGGTTTGGCCAAACTGCTTGGAGGAGAAACTCCTTGCTCGGTCGCAGCCCTTGGGGTGGTTCTGGGGAAGTGTCAAGGAGCCCGGCACCCCAAGAGCGTCTACGCTGAAGCTGTTCCCCCTGCCTGTTTGAAGTTGCAGCGTCAGACACACGGAAAACCTGGAAAAAGAAAAGCAACGAGAGAAGTTTACCATGGGATTCCAATTTTGGTGAGGCTTTTCATCACATCCTTGGGGTTTTCAGGCTTTGGGTTTATTTTTCAACTGTTCCCCTGTGGCTTCGAGTCGCAATCCATAGTTACTATAGTTGACTCGGCCCTTCTTGGTGAAACCTCGGTGGCCAGGCACAGAAACTTCGCTGTCGCCAAGGCTGCGTGGGCCACCGTGGGGTCAATGCGAAGGACATGACACGGCAAGCTCCGACATGGCACGGCCAGCACTGCTTGGTTAAAGATGTTGGGATTGGTTGGGATTGTCAACCCTTTATACCTGTAAGTGGATTATTTGTTTGGGTGTTATGGTCCCACAAACCTATAATGATACTTTCTCGCAGCTATTTTGCCAGTGGAATTCCAGCTTCAGGTGTTTTGACAGCGTTGGAGTTTGAGTACTTCGCAGTGCAGCTTGGTGCCATTTCATCCATGGGGGTGGGGCGGCTCCCGAGCTAATCTGCTTGTACCATGTCATCACGAGGCGCGAAATTGGGCTCGACTTGGAGACGGCGCGGAAGGCGATGCATGCAGAGCTTTGATGGATCGCTATACTTAATGGAGCTGACATGCTGTCATACGGTCAACCCTCCTTCCATCAACCAATCAAGCAAAGGTGGATGTCCAGAAATTATCAGACCATGGTAACGCTTCAAGATGACCAGTGAAAATCCCGCCACAGCAACACTCGGGCGACAGAATCGGGTGGGTCATTCAAAACAAGCCTAGGCTAATGTACACGCGCACGTATTATTAGGTTCTGAGAAATTGAAGATGTTCTTATTGTCGTGGCTGCGGGACTGCGCCCCGAGACGGGTGATGGGCTAGTCAGAAAAAACAATTTTGTCTCGATGCCGACATTGTTGGGAGATGTTGGCAGGCTTTTGGAGCCTGTTTGGAGGCGCAGATGGACAGAGCTTGTTTCCAACAGTCATGCGCCCTGGACACGACATCTCTCAGCAACTCCTGCTCAGGCGCAGGCAAGAGACCAGGCGCACCACACTTCAGTAGCTTTCAGTGGTGGTGGCCATTCTTGAGACGTTCGTTTGCTTTCCACTTCAGGTCTTGTGCAATTTCCTGGCGTGTGGCACAGTGGGAGGCGACTGGCTGTCACTAGCTGTTTGGCTCAAGGTGAACGACCAAGGCAACCCTTGTACAGGACATTGAAAAAGCTGTGGTAGGTCCTTGAAGCCAAGGCGGATCGGCTCGCTGCCTGTGAAGCTTCGCTGCGATGCCGCTGCTGGTGCTATCCATGATGTTCCGGGGAACGTTCGATTTCCGCCTTTCAGGATAAACCAGCAACCAGTGCTGCTGGTCAATTTCCTGTAAACATGTGTGTGTTTTTCAAGAATTATGTATAAATAGTTCTAGTTTATAGATAGATATACAAATATGTATATATATATACATACATACATACATATAGAGTATTTATATATATATATATATACACACATATATACCTTCTCATGTATCACGTGTCAATATTTGAAAAAAGTATGCCGTATGTGCGTGTGATTCACATTGATTCACCACCATGAAGCATCATTCACCATGATGAGTCGTGGAAAATGTCTTCCATTGTTTTTCTTTGTCTTTCCATGTCTTTCTATGTCTCTCTATGTCTTTCTGGCCTACTTGCGCTTGCTTCTTCTGTTGCAGGCCATGTCGTCTGCGGGTGGGCAGCGGCCAGCTGCAAACCGCATGACGCTGCAGATCCTTGGCACACAAGGGGGGGTCGCCATGGCAAGACATGGAACATTCACAAGAGACACAGAGGGACACTGGCAGTCACTGGGTTTCGACCGATTTTAAGTAGAGACTTAGGATGACTCATGATGACTCGTGACTGGTCATAAGTCATATCAACTAATGAATGACGACTCGTGCCCACGTTTCTCATGTCCCACATGAACTGGCGTTGCCTATGTCATGTGTTTGGCAAGTTCCGTTGCTGATGTCGCATCGGTGAATCTTGCTAGGACCTTCAAAGCTAGATTGGGAGGAGCGTCCAAAGGACATGACACCAGTCCTGCAAGATTCCCTCGGTTGTCTTGCAATTTGTCCTTCATCGCTTTCCGTTTTGGCAAAGATTCGTGTCGGGAAACGTCTGCCGTTTACCAGGATTCAAGCTGCTGAAGAAGAAGCGTGATGCGCTAAAATCGCGGTTTCAAGCAGCTTGGATTACCTTGGCCTTGTCCACCATACCAGTGAACCTCAATGAACCTCGATGAACCCCGATGAACCCCATCATTTTTCGAAGTGGAACGAATCCGAGGCCTTGCTCAAGGACAGGGGCTGGGCACTGTCGATGGCCGAGTCACAGCACCACTTGTGCAGTCCAATCATTTCACCCGCATAGATACACACAGAATCACGCAGATATATGGCATTTTAGGTGTACAGAATCACACAAATATAGTGACACCTAAAATGCTTATCACTTTTTTAAACTAGACGACGGTTGGCCCGAGAGCGAGAAAAGCGATGTTATAGCAGCCTCAAGTATACGAAGCAAAAATAATAACGGATCGATTTACAGATGCAGCGAACATGATGGTGAAGATGATGGTGATGACAATGAAGTAGGAGAAAATGATGGGAAGGTTGCGATGATGAAGCGTACCGGCGCAAAACGCACCACAACTTAACGTACCAGCGCAAAAAGTATACCAGAGCAAAACCTACCAAGACAAAACGTACCAAGACCAAACGTACCACAGCAAAACGTACCAAGTCAAAACGTACCAGACAGCAAAACGTACCAGAGCAAAACGCACCACAACCTTATAAGGTCCAAGACAAAGCGCGCCACATCAAAACGTACCAGCACAAAACGTACCAGAGCAAAACGTACCACAGCAAAACGCACCAGACAGCAAAACGTATCAAGACAAAACGTACCAAGACCAAACGCACCATAGCAAAACGTACCAAATCAAAACCTACCACAGCAAAACCTACCAGAGATTGAAAAGTACCACAACTTAACCCACCAGCGCAAAACGTACCAGCGCAAAACGTACCAAGACAAAACGTACCAAGACCAAACGTACCGCAGCAAAACGTCCCAAATCAAAACGTACCACAGCAACACGTACTAAGACAAAACCTACCACACCGCAAAACGTACCAAATCGAAACGTACCAAACCAAAATGTACCAGCGCAAAACGTACCAGCGCAAAACGTACCAAGACAAAACGTACCAAGACCAAACGTACCGCAGCAAAACGTCCCAAATCGAAACGTACCACAGCAACACGTACTAAGACAAAACCTACCACACCGCAAAACGTACCAAATCGAAACGTACCAAACCAAAATGTACCAGCGCAAAACGTACCAGCGCAAAACGTACCAGAGCAAAACGTACCACAGCAAAACGTACCACAGCAAAACGTACCACAGCAAAACGTACCAAGACAAAACGTACCAAGACCAAACGCACCATAGCAAAACGTACCAAATCAAAACCTACCACAGCAAAACGTACCAGACAGCAAAACGTACCAGAGCAAAACGCACCACAACTTAACGTACCAGCGCAAAACGTACCAGAGCAAAACGTACCAAGACAAAACGTACCAAGACCAAACGTACCACAGCAAAACGTACCAAGTCAAAACGTACCAGACAGCAAAACGTACCAGAGCAAAACGCACCACAACTTAACGTACCAGCGCAAAACGTACCAGAGCAAAACGTACCAAGACAAAACGTACCAAGACCAAACGTACCACAGCAAAACGTACCAAGTCAAAACGTACCAGACAGCAAAACGTACCAGAGCAAAACGTACCAAGACAAAACGCACCAAGACCAAACGTACCACAGCAAAACGTACCATATCAAAACGTACCGCAGCAAAACGTACCAAGACAAAATGTACCACACCGCAAAACGTACCAAATCAAAACGTACCAAAGCAAAACGTACCGCAGCAAAACGTACCAGACAGCAAAACGCACCAAATCCAAACGTACCACAGCAAACCGTACCACAACCTAACGTACCACAGCAACACGTACCAAATCAAAACGTACCAAATCAAAACGTACCACAGCAAAACGTACCAAGACAAAACGTACCAAGACCAAACGTACCACAGCAAAGCGTACCAAATCAAAACGTACCACAGCAAAAGTTTTTGACGTTCAATGTCGCGAAAACGCGAAACGGTCACCGCGGACACCTCAAAATTGCAATTTTACCGCAGTTTTTGACGTTCAATGTCGAGAAAACGCGAAACGGTCACCGGTGACGCTTCAAAATTGCAATTTTACTTCAGTTTTTGACGTTCAATGTCCACAAAACGCCAAACGGTCACCGGAGACAACTCAAAATTGCAATTTTACCTAGGTTTTGGACGTCCGAAACGCACGAAACGGCGCACATGTCACGTTTCGTGGCGGTCCGGCGGCACCGCCCCGGCCTTAGAGAGAAGAAGAAAGAAGAGCGAGAGAGAGAAAGATCTGCAGATGTCAGCGTTTGAAGATCTAGATCTGCAGACGTCAATTGTGAAGATCTAGATCTGCAGATGTGCAAGTTGAAAGATCCAGATCTGCAGATGTGAGGTTGTGAAGGTCTAGATCTGCAGATGTGAGGTTGTGAAGATCTAGATCTGCAGATGTCAGCGTTTGAAGATCTAGATCTGCAGACGTCAATTGTGAAGATCTAGATCTGCAGATGTGAGTTGTGAAGATCTAGATCTGCAGATGTGAAAGTTTGAAGATCTAGATCTGCAGATGTGAGGGTGTGAAGATCTAGATCTGCAGATGTGAGTTGTGAAGATCTAGATCTGCAGATGTCAGCGTTTGAAGATCTAGATCTGCAGACGTCAATTGTGAAGATCTAGATCTGCAGATGTGAGTTGTGAAGATCTAGATCTGCAGATGTGAGGGTGTGATGATCTAGATCTGCAGATGTGAGGGTGTGAAGATCTAGATCTGCAGATGTGAGTTGTGAAGATCTAGATCTGCAGATGTGAGGGTGTGAAGATCTAGATCTGCAGATGTGAGGGTGTGAAGATCTAGATCTGCAGATGTGAGGGTGTGAAGATCTAGATCTGCAGATGTGAGGGTGTGAAGATCTAGATCTGCAGATGTGAGGGTGTGATGATCTAGATCTGCAGATGTGAGGGTGTGAAGATCTAGATCTGCAGATGTGAAAGTGTGACGATCTAGATCTGCAGATGTGAGGGTGTGAAGATCTAGATCTGCAGATGTGAGGGTGTGAAGATCTAGATCTGCAGATGTGAGGGTGTGAAGATCCAGATCTGCAGATGTGAGGGTGTGAAGATCTAGATCTGCAGATGTGATGATGTGAAGATGTTGATGTTGCTGATGTGATGATGTGAAGATGTTGATGTTGCTGATGTGATGATGTACAGATGTTGATGTTGCTGATGTGATGATGTACTGATGTTGATATACGGCTGATTTTTTACGAAGAACCCTTCGCAGGCGCTCTCGGGAACTAAAGTTGCCATTCCAAATCTGGCTTTGATACATTTTAGCATTTGTTTAAAGATGGAGTCCTGTAAATATGCAGTGAATCTGAAGTTCTGCAAGGCAGCGCTAGTTTTGCACTAGATTGGCGGTAGATATTTCAACATTTGGTGTTTTGGCAGTATCTTGGATGAATTGTTTGCTTGATTGACCATGGCCATTAGTTGTTTTGCTTGTCATTTCCCACCCTTCGCGCAACATGTCCTCATCCCAACGACTCCAACCTGTGTCTAAGCTTGCAGTCATTGCACTGTCCTCAACAAAGAGTTTTTGTCCCGAGAGGTTTTCGAGGCTTTGCTGGTAGATCCACGCTAGTTCCGCGCTAGATAAAATGCACAGAGGCAAGGGCATGATGCGTTTGAGTTTGAATATGGATTTGCCAAAACCAAAACAGAAGAAGTATGCTAGCGGTTCCAGCAGCTAAAAGTTCTAGCTCCGGTAACCAAAAAAAACATTCGCATTGGTGACCCTGTCAGGTTTTGAGCACACAGAAGATAAAGACATAGATTTCGCAACCTGTGAAGAACCAAAGTCTCGCCTTTACTTTGAATGGCGGAGTCCTGTTATTTGCAGGGAATTGGGTTTGAACGACCGTTTCTGAGCAATTACATTTGGGCAAGACCCCATGTAACGATACACATATGAATATATATATATATATAAATACATACATTAGTATTTATCTATTTGCCATGCATGTATGTTTGTGCGTGTGATGGGTTCCTTGCAGAGGGGTCGTGCAGAGTTGGCAACATATTAGGACACCTCTGGACATTTCTGGGCCCTGGCAACCCTGTTGAGCTGCATCGGATGGCAGGACATTGTGGATACCAAGCTGAAGGTTGGGGAAAGCCTGAAGGACTCTTCACTGCTTTGGATTCCCGAGAATCCTTTTGAAATTTGGGGCTCATGGGTTGTGATACTTTCAATCGTCCAGAGAGATGACGTACTGAGCATCGCAAAAAAGAAATGGCACACCACTGAAAAACAAAGCGGGCGATATACCTCAACTGGCAGACCAACAGAGTCTCCACCTCGGATTGAGCTTTGAATATGTGAAATGTGTGAAGGCCTGCCTCACATGTTCACACAAATTGTTGGGTCACTACAGTCACAACCCAGGATGGCGCCTTCGCATTGGCCAAAGCTCACTACGCGAGCTCTGGTGATGACATTGCGAGTTCCATTGTCGAGAGGGTGCCCGTCTTGGAAAGTAATGCAAACTCACAATGCAAACCTCACAGTTGCATCAGTCTCTATTTTTTCTACGCAGCTGTGTCAGACATTTGTTACTCGTTTGCCCGGTAAACTGCGAAAAAATGAGCCAACCAAAACCGTTTACAGTACGTCGTTAACCGCTGCCCAGGCTAAGAAACCCTCCGTGACAACTAAGATGTACCCTGATAACGTTGCAGGTGTCCGGTTCTTAGCTGCAGCAGCCAGTGAATCTCAGTGAATCGCAGTCCCATGTGGCCAGCGGCACAAGGTGTCCATTCCAGTGTTCAAGCTGCTTCGAAATAGCTCTCAAGAAGCCATTGCAGCTTGGACAGAGAAATGGATGCATGACTATACATGTATGACGAGTGGCAGATTAGCCATCGCTCAATTGACTTGTATATCATATATTGTTGAGTGTCAAGCCAGGTCATACAAGACAATCAACAGATCAGCGAATTAGGAACCTGCTTGCTGTCCGGATGCATTTCCTGCATGTTCTGGCAAATCGGCTGACCTTCTATCAAGATCTGGAGATTTGGTTGCAGTTTCTGCCGTATTCGAACTGCATTTGAGGCACATACCATGGGCGTTGGATCGGGTGGTGCTGTCTTGAACGCGACCCGCGAGACCTACTTGAAAGCCGTGTGCCTTGGTCCATCACTTTACGCTGGGAGCCAGCCACTCTGCTGCTGCAAGCTGCAATCCAGCGTCAGAAACCCATAGGAATCGATGATTACTTGGATGGTGAGGGTCGTTAAGGGTGACATTTTTGGGTCTGCCTTGGTTTCTGAGAATTAGACACAGCAGTAGAAGAGAGGACCCACCGTCGCCAATGGGTTATCAATGCGCTACCAATGGGTTCCCAATGTGCCCCAATGGGTTCCCAGGGTTCGTGCATCTCCTGGGTTGGACTAGCGGCCGACAGCTGACCGCAGGGAATGCATCGTTCAGCTTGCGTCCTTGCAGACCGCGTTCCACACTTTGGATGAAGAGATCAAGATGACCAGCCGACGAGTAACTTGACAGATCAACCAGGGATGCCATGGGATGCCCGGTTTTTTTGTTTCACATTGATGCCCTTTGCATCACTTTGCTGCTGTCGCTGTTGGTGCAGTGGGCTGTCCATACTGGTAGCGTACACCTCCGTCCCCAAGCATCTAATTTGACTCTCAGATTCCAACTTTGAACGTGACTGTGGATGCTGCCAGGGGTAGAGAATCAGTCCTTGGCACTAAGGTCAATGCCCTCGAATACGTGCTGATCCCGCGAATCGAGGATGGACATCGGTTGCATGATGGCATACAGACAGCTCATGCAATCGTGCACAATCTTGCGATTTCCTTTGCACACTTTACTGGAATATTTGGAATCTACAGCTTCCCTAAGCTTATTGCAACAAGCGATCCTAGCGACCGGGAGGACATCATTCACTACATCACCCAAGAGATGGACGAACAGGCAAGAAAAATCGTGCAAGATTGTATGGCCTACATGGGTCAATGGCACTTCGCTAGCGGAGGCAAGAGAAGAATTCTTCAGAGTCAAGAAGGTCGTGGAGAAGAAAAAAGTGAAACTCGCTTTGACCCTAGTAGACCATACGTTCAAAATGGTGGCTCAGCAAGATGAAGATCCGACTGGGAGTGAGTCCCGCTCAGGCCAAGGAAAAGGAACAAGCCGAAAAAAACCAAGCTGCCAGCTGCATGCGTTTAGCAACCATTCTTGAGTAAAAAGGGCTTTAGCATGCAGCAGGTAAAACTGGTGTAATAAGTTCAAAGATGTTCAGAGATGATTGAACCGAAGCCGTCCAATGTTCTACTAAGCGTTTTGATTTCATATGATTTCATTCTGTTTCATTGTGATTTTTGCTTGCTGTTGCATTTTACTGCATTTTACTAGCTGCCAAGCTAAGGCAGCTATTGATGCAGCTTTGGTTGCATACCAGGGTGCTTTGGGGAAGGCTTGCGCTGGGTCTGTGAACGTCAGTGACTTGGACTGAGGCCCCAAGCATTTTGGAGAAGAAAGACGTTGATATCGTTTTCTGAGAGGGCTGCAAGTGGGCGGCCACATATGTTTTAGTGCCCGGGCACATGCAAAAAAAAAAATTCTACGTTGTCTACGTGTTTGGGTGTAGCTCTTGCTTATCTTAGGCATGCATGCATTCATGTTGATGTCTATTGTTGTGTTGATGTTTTGGGGTTAGCATATTTCCAAAAAACACAATATGCCCAGAATAGCCACTAGAAAACAGTATACAAATGACAGAGCGCAAGTGACGGGCCAGTATGCCGCAGTGAAGGAATGCCAGGAATG
>VSDK01017774.1:187005-223262 GCA_009767595.1 Symbiodinium kawagutii | reverse complement strand
AGAAGCTGCTGAATATTGCTGGATATTGCTAAATGATGCTGGATGATGCTGGATGATGCTGGCAGGCTAGCCGACATCGAATATTTGGATGGATCCACCGAGATGGATGTTCCCGTGTCCGACCTTCGGCCGCTGCTCCCGGTCTTCGTTCCGCCCCCAAGGCGACCTGAGGCACGGTCAAGGAGATGATCAGATATGACCAGATGGTTTTACATTGATGAGTTGGTTCATTGGGTCAATAACTAGCTGGTGATTCTCAGGGAGCGATTCGGAGCCAGGGGTATCCCTAAATTCCTTTATAAAGGGGGAGCTAAAGAGCTACAGGGAGCGGTGAAACCAGATGGTAGATAAGCTTGAAACAATTGAAACACGTTGAAGCCTTGGACGAACCTTAGTCGTTAAGCATGTTAAAATCTTGGATGAACCTTAGTCGTTGAACATGTTCAAATCTTGGATGAACCTTAGTCGTTAGATGTAATGAGGTTGAAACAGGCTGAACGAAATTTGTTTTAAGCCACCTCGTCTTGATCCAATGGGTAGGTCACTCCAACGGCTCCTGAACCTCCAGCAGTGTCCAGCCAAGAGGCACACCTTCACTCCAGCGAATGGGGAACAGGATGGCAGATGGCATCAAAAAACTCAGGTCTTGAATGACTCATATAAATGGAGCGTCATTCAGCTGATTTGCGTAGTGAGTTTGACCACTTCAAGCCTTGCCTTGTCATGTCTCGCACGCAAGCACTTGCCCCAGGCTGAGAAGGGCATGGATGTCCCTCAGAGGAGCGTCTCCCTGCGGCAGCGGATAGCAGAGCTGCGGGAAAGTGCTGGAGTGCTGGCGACTGGTCGGAGCAAATGATGTCACGGATGTAGTAATTGACTTTAACGAGATGAAAATCCAAGCGACACATGTTGTTTTTCCATGTGTTTTCCATGTTTTTCCCATGCTTTTCTTGCCTTCTAAGGATCGAAATGTGCAGCATTTGCGCGCTCAACAGGACTCCTAGTATATCATAGTATACCCCAGTCCATGGTCCGTTGTGATGTGGTGCAGTAACATGCCATTGGCCACAGGACGTGGGGCTGGCAGCCTTGCAATCAGCTAACGATGGGATTGCAGAAGCGCGTTCTACAATGAACCATCGCATGCAGTGTGCCAATGAATGCCCCTCACTCAGCAAGTCCTACTAGCAGTCAAGTTTTGTGAGGAGTTTTTGGTAATCCTAGCAGTTCAAGCTTGGTAGTCCTCAGTTTAAAAAGGCTCCAGCCTCAACGCGCCAAGGCTTACTGGAAATCTTGGACCTGGTCAACGAGGCCAAAGAGACCTTGGGCGATGCAGCCTGCAGTGCTGGCTTTCGAGACCTGGCCGTTTTGCAGCGGTTGCGTGGCAAGGAAACCTCCTGCGATGCAAAGATCAGAGCAGAAGGACATGAAGTCATCGAGGCTTGGACCCCACGGGCGGTGCCACAGGCAGTGCCCCGATCGCCACGTGCCCCTGTACGGTGCGGGATCTCATCCACGCTTCGCTTGACTGGCTATCCATGGCCAAGTGTTGCGGAGACAACTGTAGCCTGGGTTCGTCACCACAGTGCCCTTGGTTTCTCTCCCATCTTTCTTTTTTTGGATGAGCCTGATCAAAGCAAAGAGGAGTGGTTGGCATCCATGTTGGCAGATTTTGGTCCACTTCGGCTAATCCACAATGCGCAGATGCGAGCAGCTTGGCGCCAGCATGGGGCCTTGTGGGACGAGTTTGGTGGCCAAACTGACTCTGAATTATCAGCGATGCTTGCTTCTGGGAGTGGCAGTTTTTTGATTCTTTTGCCTGTTCCACACTCCCAACAACCATCCCGTTAAGAAATGCGCATACATGCCGGCATAGCTTCTTTCCACTGGGCCAGATGACAGGTGGTCGAAGTATCTTTGCTATGTTTTGCCAGACGCTAGGTCCTTTGCTTGGGATCAGCTCAGAAACCTTACTACTGCTTCCAAAGCAAGCAGGGCTGCCACGGCCTTGTACTCACAGCCTGCAGCTTTGATTTCATTGATCATATACTGTACTTAGTACTTCCTGTGAACAATGCGAATGCTCGCAGTCTGCATGAGGTATGCAAGGTTCAATACAAAGACCCCACCGAAAAAATGTACGATGGAGTAGCTTCATGGTTGCTTCTATTCAATATTTGTTTAATAGTTCGTAAATGTGTGCAGTTTGCACGTTCCAAAAAGGTTGTGTGTTTCTGTGCCACTTGTCAGAGGAAGCAGATACTGAACTGTGCAACTGCCAAAAACTACTGCCTGGCAGATGGAGTGGACTGGCTCCTGTGCAACTTAGACCTTGACGAAGCCGTTCGCTTCAGTGGTGTGGAGGAGCATTTCGGTGCTGTGTGCGAGGAGGCTCCGGAGGTGTCACAGATTGTGTACATAAATCATGAGGCCATCGTTGACGCTGAAGCCACCAGTGGCACAACATGGTTCGATCAGATCGAGCACTTCAAGATTTCTCCAGTCCTGAAGCTGCCGTTCATAAGTCGAAGATTCCCATCCCACGATGAGGAGCCGCAGATTCTTGACCATCCTGAAGGGATTGGTGAAAAGACGCTGGCTTTCTGGCAAGCACACAATGCACGGCTGTCAGAACAATACAATTTTAAGAAGAGGGCTGGTGGACATACTTGCTCATACTTTGATGGTTACATGCGAGGCAAAGTTGCAGTTCGTGTGAGATCCTTGGGAGATGCTGTTCCTAGGGTTCACCGTTGGCACGGACCAGACTTGCACACCATCATTTGTCATCCTGGCGAAGCGTCGCTTTTGCACTACATCAACTGTGGCGGGTTGGATTGGTTTGAGGCAAAATACCAAATCCGTGGCTCAGAGGAGGCAAATCGACTTTGGTTTCATGTCCTAGCGCAAGAACGTGCAAAAGTGGGAAGGGAAGCATTGAAAGAGCTCTACGATGACGTTCTCTCCGTCCCCCGTGCCGACTTAGAGGTCCAAATCGCTGAGGGCTTTGTTGCTCATCTGAACCAAGGGCAGCAGCATTTGGCGCGAGCAGTCCAGGGATTTTGGGGTTGGGCAGTTGTTGGGCTTGGTGACCACCTTTATGTTCATATGCCCTTGACGTCTTCGACATCATCCGTCTTTGCGAATACTAACGTTGCGAATAACTTGCTTGGGCAGCCGGTCATCTACCAGCTTTGTCCTAGTGAGACTGGCGCAGTTGATTTGGATGCTGAAAGCGGTGAGGTCCCGGTCATTGTCACTGAAGTTCCCAAGCAGCGCGGCATTTTAGCGCTCGACTTTCTTCCAAGTGCAGAACTGCCATGTGGCATCTTCCTGGCAGTTTCTACGGAAGTTCCCAGTGAGAAAGGGTCCAGTTCTCACTTTGAATGGATGTCCCCTCTCAGTGAACACTCCAGCGGCTGGCGCTGTTTGATCCGGACGCATTTATGGCCCCAGTGCAGCTCAAGCATTGCAGTGTGGATAGTTGCAGGAACAGCTTCCAGACCGAGCATCGCTCCTAACAGCAGTGCTGTCCTGTTTGAGGAACTGAAAAGAGATCCAGAGACAGTTGGGAAGTGTCGTGTGCACCTGAGCTTCGAGCATGAAGTTGACAGAATGCTACCTGCGGAGCTCCGCTTTTCATACGCAGTTTTTTATGCTGCGTACGAATCAATCGACGGCAGAGCCATAGCTGATGAAGCCACTCGGGGCTCTGGGAGCCTTGAACTGACCTACGCTGAGATTGAGTTTGCCCCTTTCTACCACCTGCTAGCGCAAGTGGCACAGCCTCAGCCAGGAGCGTAGAAAGTACTTTTCAATTTGTAATTTTGATGTCGTTTGACCATAATTCAAACGTGACATTGCAACATGAGGCATGGGCCATGGTCCATGGTGCTGCTACCTTTCATTGGGGCTGTCGCAATCAATGTGAATTTTTATATCATTTGTTTCCACTGACTAGGCCATGCGTTGAAGCCTTGAATTACTGCAGCAAGCACGACTTGAATGCCTGCCCTGCCCCCCCAAGCAGACATTAAGTCTCCGAAAGAAGATAGGCCAAGGTTTACAACAGACCACAGATTCCACGGCACTGTACTGTTCCAAGATTTTCCAAGGGTGCATGTGTTTTTCCTTTGTCACAAGGTGAGATGAAGACATGGTTGATGAAGTGTTGATGATAAATTATGATAAGTCCATATAGTTTTCATAGTGAGCTTACTGTCGTCCCAATGTCCTAGACGGAAAAACGACCGCTCTGCAGCTGGTAGGAGAGACTTTTCTGGATCTGGGCAGTGGCACTGGGCGGGCTTTGCTCGCTGCGGCCTTGGCATTCCCTTCCTTGAGCTGTTGCAGAGGCTTCGGGGTTCAAGCGGAAGGGTTTGGGAAACTCGTGTCAGATGGTTGCGGCTTTACTAGTCATCAAAGATTTCAATATGTAAGGGGTGGGTAGGCATTGGCAAAGTGTAGGGCAAAACTTCCGGAGGCCCTGGCAAAAAGAAGGGGTGGGTAGGAACCGTGCACCTGCGTTGCCTGCAGTTTGAGTGTGTACAGAACCCTCTGCGCAGGTTATGAAATACTTGAACCACTACATCAAACTGCTCAAAACGCATTTGCGGCTTGCGCTGAACAGTGCGCTACTGCAGGGATGCTCGGCAGATAGCAAGAACTAGCGCTGTTTTTCAAAGTATTGAAGTTGCTGGACGATGCTAGTCTCGATGTCAAAGAACAGCTGCATCAATTTGAGAAAAGCGTAGGATGTTCATGCCACAAATCTTCTAGAACTAGAATTCTGAGCCATCCATCAGGCTAGGCTGCAGTTGGTTTTGCGAGCAAAGCCAGCTGAGAGCCCGGTCGGTGGGAGTCGTGGTGTAATCCTGGATTTACTTGGGGAAGTCGGCGCAACAAAGAGGTTCTTTCTCAGCCTAGCGAGCCCTCGCGCCACTGCGCAATTTGGTGAGTGGGGTATCGATGACCCTCAGCCACCCGTTCATGGGACCCCTCCATGGGTTACTTTTTCTGGCAAAATACGTTTGGTTTTTTGTCGGCATTTCTGCTCTTGAAGTTGAGATTTCAAGCTACATTTCTCTCTGCATTTGAGGGCTGGCGTTAGTTCACCCTTAGCCTTAGCCTTCTCAGGGCTGCTGGTACTTCACCCTTAGCCTTAGCCTTCCCAGACTGAGGCAAGCCATGGCCCCTGTCGACCTAAAGTTGGAGAGTTTTACAGCCGACGCATGGGAACTCCATGCCTGGGACATCGTTTGGGTGGCCTCACTATGCATGAGGCGGGGCAAATCAAAGGAAAGCACATGACTTGGGCCATTTTAGGTGACGGGGGCATCTGAAAGGAAATGCACTTGCATGACTTGGATGACTTTGGTCATTTTTGGTCAAGGGCTTCAAGTCAGATCAAAGGCCGGGTCGTGACACACCGCATTTTGTAAGCTGCGCTGGGGGGAAGCGCTCAAAGGTCCATGAGAAATGTGGGTGTTCCAAGCCGCAGGTTGGTCAAGCATGGCTGAAAGTGTTCAGGCCTGAAACCTTGGGAGACATTCTGCAGCGGGTACTTCATCTCCCACCGGGCGCGCGCATCATGACCCAGCCTTAATGCTGAGCTGGTCAAAAGCACCCCAGTGGCCGTCCAAGAACAGAGTCACTCTTGTGAGGTGTTCCTTGAGCCGGTGTCTTGAATCCATATATAAATAAAGATTTGCACACACACACGCGCACTCTCTCTCTCTCTCTATATATATATATATACATACTTGTACTTATATATGCCTATTTTGGTCTATCTATCTATACCATTTCATTCACTATTTGTATATACCTTCTGAAAACAATAGTAAGTCAACACAAATCTTGAGCCCAACAAGGACCATGGATCCAAATTTTGGAGATGGCGTTCCTGGCCTGGAGCCGATTCGCGACGTGGATGGCCTGGGGTCCCAGAGCCTCCCCCAAGATCCACCGGCCCAAGAACCGTTTGTTTTGGCCGGGAAGCCCACCCCAAACATCACAAGGCTGGTGAAGGCTGAATACAGGGGGGAATGGACCACAAATGATTTACAAAGTCACCGTGACAGCCACCGCACACCAGAGAGATTAGAGGCAATCTTTTTGTGGAAATGCCTTTTGAGATTGCCAAACCACACCAACCAATCCCAAAGAGAATGGTTTCAGAAAATGATACCTGCGCTGAGGACATGCCAAGATTCCTGTTGAGATGAGCTTCGGCCCCGCCAGCGTGTATGCAGTGCGACGAGTGTGAAAATGACGGATCGGCGGATGTGATCTACTCGCTCCTGAGATGTCCAGCACTGGCTGTCAAAGACAACAATTTCAAGGCAATGTATCCAATGACGCATAGCAAATAGTGTGGATTCAAAATATCACCACTTTCAGGTTGTAGTGTGCAGCCCCTCTCGTTTCCGGTGGGTCGACATTCTTGGTTTGACTTACCCGGGGGTGCAACTCCTTATGTCGTGAGCAGCTTGCTCTCATCTTGTCAAGGCCAGAGCCTCCAGTGAGACAATCGCCTCCACCAGAGCCACCAGCGTCGAAGGTGGTGAGACGCTGAGTTTGGAGGTCTCAACATGGCCTGGGTGTCGTGTCACAGGTGACTCATGGTGACTCTCGGAATCCTGGAGCAGCCCAGGTCGCTCCGATTCCGTTCAAGACCAATGGCTATGGGAGGTCTCACGGATGTTTTCCATGTCTTTCCCTCTTGGAAACCGCATTTGTACGTTGCAGCTTTGGTTCATGTCCACTTGCAGCCTTGCATAAAGCCCTGTGTCGACAACATGGACCAAGCGCCAGGTATTTCCTGAGAAGTTCCTCTGACTCAAACCTGAAGTGGGCAACAGATGGCTGATTGACGCAAGAAGACTGTTGGTTTTGAGAGCTCGTTGCTGGGCCATGTCGAAGCTGAAACACCCAGCAAGCCTGTCACAACAATCCGTCTCCGCACAAAAGCATCGTAGCTGCAAAGTGTCCATAGCGTCAAGGGATGCATGATGTTTAATTACAATAGCACTTTTTCCTTTTCGTTCCACGTTTCACTGTTTTCTAAGTGTGGACAAGGCATGCCTTATTTGCGGAATAGCCGAAGGTCTACTGTAGGTCGCAGACTTTTCCATCGATGATATCGATGCGTATTCAAACAAGCAGTCTGTTAATATAGTTGACCGGAACTCCGACAGACGAAGCCAATATGTATGTGTGCGTATGCCATTTGGACGCAGGCAGCTAAAGGCCCAGATGATTCTACGATTCGATGCAGTTCATGTAGGCTTCGCTCCTGCAAAACATCAGAGCAAGCGCTGCTTGTGCAGTTATCCAAAAACGGACATGGGTCACTACTAATTACTAGAGTTTTTTGTGGAACCAAGCTCAGCACGGCCAACAAACTTTCAACGCAGGATCGTCTTAGCAGGGGATCGTTTGCAGGTTAACTATGAGCTTGGATTGATTGCTTCGGTATTTTTGGGCCAATCCCAAAATATGTGTTTTGCAAGGTTTCAAACACGCCAAAAGAACTTTGATGCTGCATAATCTGCGTGTGATGGTAGCGCGAGGGCGACATAGCAGAGGTTGCCGCGATGATGCTACCCTTGCAAGTTGGTGAGAGTTCTGCAATGTGCATGGTCGTGTCCTTGTATGTAAAATGTGGGAATGAAACAGTCAGTGGACATAAGCCGACGTGATATCAACTTAGTTGTCACCTTGGTATTGCATTTGTTTCGTGCATCTATCATCTTCTATCCATCTCCTTTTGTCCCACGTGGTGATCATGAACTGATCGCATGTCCATGGGAATTGTATACGTATGCTTTTTGAAAATGTCCTGAAAAGAAATGCCATGCTAGCACATGCTAGTACAAGCTTCAAGTAATCATGTGGATTTCTTCAAGGTAATGCCTGGCAAGACTTTAGTTTTGAACAACACATGCTACTGTCCTTCACAAGGTACACTTCAATTTCTTGAAAGCATGTGCCTCTCGTTCCATTCCTTGTAATTCATTGGATTCCAGAGAATCTTACTGCTGGGGGGAATGCGCGGCTGGAAATTACACTTTCATTTAAGAACCCGCTTTTCTGAATGAAGGACATGCTGTGTGCTTTCAAGGGGTGCTTTTATGCTTATTTGGTCCAGATACGTCTCTTACTTTTTTGTGTTCCCAATGGTCACGTGGCAAAGAAAGGTCTGAAGTCCAAAGTTTAAGACACCGCATTTCATTCGTGAAGGGTTTGGGAATCAAATTGCCATACTGTTTCAACCAATGGCCCATCCATTTTCCCCCCCACTCAGTGGCCACAACGTCAATCAGTTGCAGATTCCAAGTCGAGACAGTGACAACGGCGAAGAGGAAAATGCCTTGCCGTTGTTGGCTTTCCAAGATGGACAGCCAGATGTCATTCCAAAGCTGGATGCATCCACTGGTAGCAATGGGAGATCCATACTGATGGTGAAAAAGCGGGGAATCTCTGTGTAGGTTCTCCAAGTCGCCATAGGATCTTTGTGACCTACGATATCTATGAAGATGATGATGAAGGTGATGAGATGATGCTGCTGATGATGATGGTGGTGGTGGTGATGATGGTGATGATGATGTTGTTGATGATATCTATGCCTTTGATAGCTTAGGTCGAATGTGAATAAGGTGGTAGTTTGCAGAAACGTTGAATATCTTTCAGCCCTGCTGGCTGGTGGCAAGCACGAAGTACGCATTGCTTAGCAACCTGTTGCCACGAATGCCCAAAAAGCTCCCAAGCATGAACGTGGAGCAGAAAGAAGAACTGTACTCTCTGGAGTGCATTTATGAGGGCAGCAAGGAGGTATCATTGCAACTTCCTGATCTCGATGTGCAACATACTCATGAAGATGGCATGGTGTTGAACTTGAAGCTGGCTACCTCTGCTCGTCACAAATTTGAGATGCAAATTGAGCTGCTCATTTGCAATTTGCGGATCAATCCTGAGGTCCAGGTATGTAAGCATGGTGTGCTGCTGGCGCGCGCACGCGTGCGTACCTTGCAGAAAGAAGCTCATCTACATTCACTTGCATGCAGCATGCATAATAAACAGATACCTACTTGCAGGTGGAAGCATGTGCCTACTTAATCCTACCTTACACTACTCAATCCTACTTGCTCCTACTTAATCCTACTTATCTACTTGATCCTATTTGAAATCCTATGCACTTGATCCTAATCCTGCTTAATCTTACTTGGCACTCGTATTTGATCCTACTCAATCCTGTCATCTTATATAGTCCTACCTCATCCGACTCAATCCAGTTGTATATGAATCCATCTTAGCCCTACTTAATCCTACACAACTCAAGCCTACTTTTTCCTACTTAATACACTTCATATCCTACTTAATCTTGCTTAATCCTACTCACTCAATCGTACTTAATCATACTTAATTCATCTCAATCCAACTTCATCCTAACTTGTCCTACTTCATCCTACTCCCTTATTTGATCCCACTTAATCCATCTTAATCCTACTTCATCCTCATTTCTCTTACATTGTCCTTTTAATCCATGTGAATCCTGCTCAACACCACTTCACTGCACTTCGTACTCAATCCTACTCACACAATCCTACTCATAGAATCCTACTTAGTCCGTCTTAATTCTTAATCCTGCTTAATCCTCCTGAGTTATACTTATCTTTTTGATCCTATTTGCATGTATGCAGCCAACGCGTTGGAGGTGTGCTGATTCCCTCCAGCCTTCCGTCATACCAAGGCTACCACAGGGATATCTTGAAGTCGATGGCAAACTGCCAACCTGTGAGTCCCTCGGAAGGGAATTGATGCCAGTGCCCAGTGCATACCGTTTACTGAGCAGTCAACAATCTAGGAACATCTCGGAACAATCAATGGACCAGCGCCAAAATACCATGAAGCTGTACCGGGTCATTTACTTGGGTCGCTCTTAATGATAAATTGTTCCAAACATAGGTTGACTTTGAAAATTGCTTGAGATTTCTTGCCCGAACATCACTTGGTTGGAAGTGAGACGACAACCACGACCCAGAGGGTGATGGGACTCTTGCTTGGAAGTGAAAATTCTCGCGCACTTGGGTCCTCGTAAATGTGCCTACGGCTGTCCGTTCCACCCGAATCATTAACCCACTCTCCATCTCTCTGATCTCCGTTCTTGGCTCCGCCTTTGACATTAGAATAATTTTGCTCTACCTGCCTCCGAGTTTGCAAGCATTTCAGGCTGACATCAGACACTTTGTCACGGGATCAGCTCGGATTGCTCTGCGAACATTTGCAGGCTATGACTGACTCTCCTGTGCTCTTCAGCTGGTGCTTCGGCTTACTGGGTGGGTACTCTGTGGTCGATGCATGAAAGCCCAACTTGTTTGGCAAAAGAAATGAAATGGGTCCAATTGTGTCCCGTGCTCATGGCAGGTAAGTGGGACCGGTGAGATATTTGTTGAATGTGATGCTGATAGATGCTGATATGAATGCGCATCGGAGCGAGCATCCAAGGATTGAATGGTTGCGAACGGAATCAAACAGCTTCCTTCACCCGCCCCGCACGGCTCTGTCAGCTCCAGCCATTGTGAGAGCAACATCGGAAGGATCGTTGGACATTGATTTGAATGATATCCCTGAAGACCCGCCGGAAGCCCAAAGTTGTGCCAACTGTGTAGCACCTCGTCCTGCCACCGTGCAGCTCCGCACCTGTGGCCACTGGCTCTGTGAAAGCTGCTGCTCTTTCACTTGGCAGGTCTATAGTGTTCAGCTCCCCCAGCAGCCTCGATGCCCGTTACCAAACTGTCAGGCTATGTCCACTCAGTTGGCTACGTTGGAAGGTGCCATGGAGCCATGGTTGAAAGTCTCCCAGCACATCCTTTCCAGCCGCTTCCAGGACCTGATGCTCAACTGACCATTGAGCAATGAAGCAACCATAAAGCAGCCTCAACATGCGTAAACTACGAAGAATTTTCTGCTAAAGCTTTTTTTTCTTGGGATTGCCATCATTTGGAAAAAACGTCCATTCCCCAGTTATCATCCGTTTTATCGACCGTTTATAGCAACAAACAAACCATAACTTTGGGGCCCCATATGGCTTAAGAAACCCCGCAAAACGGTTGGTTTACTATTATGGACCATGGATATTTATAAATGGATTCTATGGATACTTATAAATGGTTTCATGGTTAAGAAACCACCTAACGGCTAAACTCATTCACTCACTGCTGCACTGGATGTCCCTATGCCAGGACTCCATCGTTTTTTGCCCTCGCTGTGAAGACCGTGGCATGGACCGGGCACCTTGCGAGGTTGATCCTTATTGACTGCTATGGCTTACCTATCTGCGGTCAAGCGAACGCAAACATCGTTCCCCTACCGGGGTCTTCAAAATGAACAGCCATCTACCAGATTCCACCATTCATGTTTCTGACGCCCCCTTACCCCCTTTATCAATGTTGGGATGGATTTTGATGTGTTGCCAGCCGTAAACCCCCCCCAAAAAAAACATGATCATTTATGTTCAACATTTTCAACACATGGGTAGCCAAAATTGAAATGGGGGTGTGAGGGGGTAGCATCGACATGTTGTACAAATTACTTCGATGGCTGTTTTTTGAAGAACCAGGTATGACTCATTTGTACATCATTATTCAGCGGTTTAAAGTACACACCTTATGGAAAAATGCATTGTCCGCTTTGGCATCGTCACCCCCTAGGCCCTAGCCGAATCATTGAGTCGACGATCGGTGAGGGCCACACGAGAAAACAACCCTAAAATACCCTAAACATGTCCGTTACTGCATGCTGCAATTGAACGACTGGATCATTGTACTAATAGCAGCAAGCTTTGGGGCAGACCTGACCTGACAACAGCCCTGCTGGATTTCTTGGCTGCAGGACATCCCGGTGCTGGTTCCTTCCTCTTCCCAGTCCTGCCGCTGCTTCAAGTGCCAGCACGCCTTCTGTCAAGTCTGCCGGTCTCCCCCGCATCCCGGACAGTCCTGTTTCGACTGTGAACGCCGGACAGTGCGAATGGCGAAACGGCGTCCTCCGCTTCCCATGGAGCTGGCAGAATTAGCAGCGAAGAAAGCGGAAGAGATCCGGGAGAAAGACAGAAAAGAAGCAGAATTGGCTTTCGCCTTGTCTCAAGACTCCAGTGACTTCCAAGATCTCATTGACCACTTCAATTGTACCTTTGGTGCTTCTGTCATGGAGGGATTGAATGTAGTTCTGGACTATGTTGACTTGAAAGAAGTGAAATTGGCCAGTCGTGTTCAAGATCGATTTCT
The DNA here is from genome assembly GCA_009767595.1 of Symbiodinium kawagutii. Lineage (NCBI taxonomy): Eukaryota > Dinophyceae > Suessiales > Symbiodiniaceae > Symbiodinium > Symbiodinium kawagutii. The sequence continues at coordinate 210,975 of VSDK01017774.1, read as the reverse complement.
CAAGCAGCTTTCGAAGACTGGTGCTGGACAGATGCGGCCAGCCTTTCACGGAACGAATGCTGCAAATTACAATTCCATCTTTGACCGAGGCCTTCTGATTCCTGGGTTCGGTGAGGGTAGTGATGTGCCAATGGCTCATGGTAACGCACATGGACGGGGTATCTACACAGCAAACGTTGATGCCGCATGGCTTTCCAAAGGATTTTGCAGTGAAGCATCGATGTTGGTCTGTGCCGTGCTTGACTGTGGCAACCAAGTGCGCCACGTTGGAGATGCCATGGTGGTGATGGATCCAACGTTGGTGATACCTCTGTTCCTAGCGGTTGGAACCTGGTCTGGGGTTCGGTCACTGGTGTGGCAACCACCTGTGCCAGTGCCAGTGATGCCCAATCCAAGTCTAAAATCACAGCCGAAGAGAGACTCTAAAGGACCGCAAAAAACACAAACCATTTCCAAAGGTGAAAAGGGAGACTCTAAGACAGATGCTCCAAAGCCAAAATCCAAGCAGTCGAAATTCATGGCAAGACTTGCTGCTCGCAGCAAGCGGCATTAGCTAAACGATGCAAATCGGCAAATCACGGATTCATTATCGATGCTGTACAGATTGCCGATGCAGCCGCTAGCCAGGCAGGCTGCATGTTTTTCTCCTGGGTGTTTCACCCAGGTTGGTGTACAGTCGTTGAACCTGCAACTGGTGGAAAATCGCTTGGAAGAGCTGGTGAGTCATGTCGTGCCTGGTGTAGCCGCATCGTCATCGTTCATGTCACGAGCAACGACCAAAGACGACCAAAACACCTTTGGTTGATGGATGGCTCTTGGGAGAGTGTTGAATTGGGGGTAATGGATGGCAATGATGCTATGCCATGGCTTCGTAGGCAAGCCCGTCACTCCTTTGCAGTACCAGTTTTTGGGACGCCAAGCTGCAGTGATTTCGCACCACGAAGCTTCCCGGCTCAAAGATCCAGCTCCTGAGCGTCGGTGGAGGTGGGGTGCTGTGACAGCTGATTCGGCAAAGATCGAAACAGTTCTCCAAGAGATCTCTTTGCACGATGCCTGCGGGAACTAGAAGATCTCAAATAGATAGGCTCTGTGAAGATTTCAAATAGACTTCTGTTTAGACTAGTTCACAAAAATGCTGACGCGTGAGCTTTTTGCAGAAGATTTGTCAACCAAGAACTTTGCATAATATCGCTTGGCTGGAGTCTGCGCAAGATCCTGTATAGAAGATATTTTGTGCAAGATCTCTATAGACACTGTTCTTGAAAGGATCTCAAAAATTCGCTCCACACTAAAATTTTAAGCGATTTGACATCAAGTATTTCCGCGCATGGCCACACGAGCAAATCTAAAATTTGCACCGCCACATGAGACAGACATACAAAACATCCCTGTTCCGCTCTTGTACCAAGAAATGTCAAAACAATTTAAACATGTACATGCGAGGCATGCGAACCAAGTCAATGGTGGAAGCTGTAATGACAAGCGCGTCAAGGCTTCTACAGCATGAACAAGGTGTTCGACAGCCGAAAAACATCCGATCGCTCCAGAAATAACAAGGCAATCAGCGGTCTCCCAGCTACAGTTTCACGAGGTTTCACGCTTCTATCGAAAACGGAAGCTCGAGGATTTAGATTGGCCACTCTGTTTGGGAAAGAAGTGTTGTGTGCTGTACCAAAGTGCGCGTGCAAGTATCTAGAATTATCTATTACATATGTGGGACCACTACTGTCTTTGTATTCTTGTATTGACATGCATGCCTGCTGTCCACATCAAAAAAATCATTGGTTGCACAATCCAAGCGTCTTCAGCAAGTCCATAGCCTTGACATGTCGATTCAGAGTGCTCAAGTGCAGGCCATGGCATACAACATGGACTACTGCTTCCAGGTCCGGTGGTGATTCCAAGTCAGGCAGCCTTGACCGCTGAGCCGTGCGCAGGTCATGATGCATTGCATCAACGACCCTGACTTCAATTCAACCCTGCGCAGGCTGCCAAGCCGATTTTAGGTTCAGATTCATGGTTCGATTTTCGGTTCCAAATTCGCATCATTTCGCATGTGGAGATGATGCTGAACGCGGGGAGCCCGCACCGGATCGCACCGGCAGGTTTGAACGGGAGCACTGCCGCGAATTTGAAGATCAAGCCTCTCTGACCATTTGGAGTGACGAGTTTTGTCATTGTGATCCGAAACATTCTGGTCGAACCTGATATATCGCATGGTCATGGTAGATAATGGTAGTATCTCCTTACATGCGTGGAAAGTAAAAACATGAGAGAGTAGTGGTCGGAGCAGCCGTCGTCATAGCTGCAGCCACGGTCGTGGTAGTAGCGGTCGTAGTAGAAGCAGCAGGAGGAATAGTAGTAGGCGGAGGCGCAGCATGTGCTCTCGGAATGACTGCCTTTGTTATTTGATGACACCGTTCCTTTTGCACTTGGCGAAACGCATCCTGGCTTCCGCAACTTTATTCAGGCTCCAGTTGCCAAATACAGCCATGTGCCTAGGGTTGCTGGACAAGCCAGCATACCAACCCAGGAACACATGTCTGAGCGGCGGTGCAGTGCTGAGTTTGATCTGGGAGGAGATGTTCATTGCTGTTCATATTCGTTCCAACCCTGTTCTGGTTTAGCTTTCGAGGTGAAGTATATAAATGTTTCATCATGTTCCATCATTTTTCACTTGTGCCCACAATCTTTCTCAAAATGGGCGAAGACCACAAACAGAGAGAACACTTGACTTTGTCCGCTTCGTCCTTGCCTGTTCTTGCTTTGTTTGCTTTTGTTCTGAGGGCATCAATGGACGGAAGCTACATGTTCCGAACGCATGCCTACGTGAAACCCCGCGGGATGAAGCCTCGAGAAGCTCGGCAACAGATGTAAACCATGCTGGTGGCTAGAAGGACGACCAGAGACTCTATGGACTGGTTTCAAACTTGTACCGGAACAGATCGAATGGAAACGCCCCAGCTCGTTCTGGGTGGTGTGTTTCTGTTCTTAGCTGAGAGTTCACAGCCGAGTTCTTCAATTCTACAGGTGCGCAAGTTGATCATCGTTCTGCGCCTCTTATCTTTGGGCAGACATCGCCGGAGGTGCCTCAGCACATCTCTGCACACAGCGGCGCACCCTGTTGAGTCCTGGCCAGGTCGTCCTGCAGTTCGGTGGCGCGAATGAGCGCTCGGAAGCTGCCTCCTCAACACGATGGCACCGCATCACCAGCCATCAGATGTCAGAAGTGTTGCATGCAAGGCTCGCGGATCCATTGACAGAGGCTGAATCGGCCTTCCTTGGCAAAGTTCAGAACTCAGCAAAGGGAGTCCTGTTGGTTTTTTGTCGCAGGGATTCAGTTAACAGGTGCAGTCCTAGCTGCAGGATTTCTGGTGACACTTTCCCTGAGGTCCTTTCCTTTGTGCCAGTGATGGCACGGACATCCAAGTTGATGAGGCCCTTCCTCGATGAGGCTGATGGCAGCCTACACGAGCTAGCTGCCAGAACCCTCCACCAGGCAAGCTACACTGATGCAGCACTGATGCTCCTGTTTTTTCGTCCTTTATCAATGTCCGCACTGCCCGCAAGACAATTCTGGCCACAATTGCCGGGTACGTGTGGTCAGCCATGACGCGTGCTTTGCCATTGGGCGTGCCACATCATTCAAGTCCAACCTGCTTGCTTTCAGCTCCCAACTTTTGCCTTCCCAGGGATCCCCAGCCTTTGTCCCAGGTCAAAGTGATGACCATCAGAACTGTTTGGAAAGATTTGATGGAACCTTTGAAGGCTGGTTTGATGGTCTTGGGCTGCCACCTTGAACTCATGGAATCTCATGGTCGAGAGGAAGAGATTGACAAGTCGAAGCAGCGGCACAACACTCTGCAAGATCAATTCAGGGAAGCCAGTGCCCTTCTTATGTCGATTGATGTGCATCGTCACCACATGTCATCACGTTGATTTTGCATGTTGACATCTTTCGACTGTGGAAATTGCTGTGGTTGCACTTAAGCACCTTGCATTTTGCACACAGAAATCGCAGCTGCCATGTCCTGGTACTTCATGGTGCTCCCTGGTGCTCTGAGGAACCGAATTCCTCCGTGAGATTGCCACTCTCAGGGACGAAGCCCGTGTACGCGGAGATCCTGAAAAGTGCTTGGGGCAAGGGTCATTTGGCAACGCAGTGATAGCTGCAGTGTGGGAAGCAGTTCATGTCATTTCATATCGCATGCCTGGCGCAGTACTGTGCAGTATGTGCTGCGCGTTGTTGATCTTCCTGGGGTGGAAGACTTTCCAAAGCAGAGAGAGTGGCTTCGGAACTTTTCTTTTAGTATCCCTCTCCGTGTGGCGCCTTGGGTTGGAGAACCAAGGCAACTGAAGGACGTGATGTTCTTCTTCGATGCTGGGCTGAAGAAAAGCTTTGGTGTAGCAGCTGCTCTCAGCATTTCCCAAGTCAGGAGCCAATGAAGACTTTGCAACCACATGAACTGCAATACTGCTTGGAAGTCATCAAGGAGCCTGCAACACAGCGGTTTTGGCAAATGGCGTTGGTTTGATAATGATCTCGTACATATCATTTTTTTGCTGTGGGAGGAGAAGTTGAAGATGATTTTCGAAGGAAATCCGGCAGTGTCATCAACCGTCCTGTGCTCAGGGTTCTGAAGATCATTTTGTGCGTGTGGTAGCTTGGGCTTTGTTGGGTCAGTTCATGCCACGATGTTTTCTCACTCGCAGGTCAACTTTGGTCAGATAGAGAGGCTCAAAGAGTTGTTGATTAGCAGCGAAATCTCCAAGCAGAAGGAGACCCAGGGACCTGCTTCTTGCAACGACATCTCTTGGCAGTCAAGGAATAAAATGTAATACACATCACGTCGATATACAGATATACATGCATCAATTTTGGATCATTTTTCTCAAAGTGGCAGGAGGTGATCTCACAGAAAGCGTGACTTGGCTGAGAAGCACGGGCAAGGCCTGGCAGGGGCAGGTTGCACCACACCTGTGGCAGCGGCACCACTTAAGGCTGGAAATCATTGAGTTGGAACGCGAGCGTCGTCATTTGCAACGGGAGCTTGCAGTGGTGTCCAAAGGATACCGCAACTTTAGCGTCGAAGCTCAGACCGAAGCTTGCCATGGAAAGGGTCTAACCAGAGTTGTGACACAATAGTGACAGCGCTACTGACCACATTATTCAAGCGAAACATATATCAAATGGATTTCCTGCAGGGGCGCCAGCAACGTGAGGGATGTGAGGGTCACAAGGCCGCACCACAACGCTTGAGGCTTCGGAGTCCGCGCTGGTCGAAGTGACAGCAGAGGCAGAACGGCTTCAGCACGAGTTGGAATCCATGAAGGAACCTTGGTGATGGTTGCCTTGGTGATGGTTACCTTGGTGACGGTTGCCTTGGTGATGGTTAAACCTTGGTGAACCTTGGTGAACTGATAGTTGCCTCGGTGAACTTTGGAGCCAGAATGCTAGTTGATGGTAGGATGCTGGATGATGGTTGAGCTGGTCATGGCCACCTTAATGGTTTATGATGCTTGGTGATGCTCGGTGGTGGTAACCCTGGTCAGTAATGAGTACTTGGGGCATCTTGGGGCAAACGCTATGCCGCTATGGTTGCTTCAAGAGCTGACAGCCGACCAGATTTACATCGTTTACCAGTCCTTCATGTCCAGCTGAAAGATACAAGTCCAACTCGGCAGGGAAGAAGATATCAAGATATATATAAAGAAGAAAAAAAAAATATATATATATATATATCAAGCCTTACAACATAACATGACGAGCTAAGCACCGAGTTGTGGTATGGAGCCGCGAGTTGATTCAGATGGACAAGCGGCAGATGCTAAGGAAACCAGCTCGGAGCGTGAAGCGAAGCTAAAGACGGTTGCTGAACAAGCACGGTTGCTGCACAGGGAACGTGACAAAGCGCTCGACAACCTCAAGCTTCTTGGGCTGCAAAGTGATTGGAAATGGCTTGTCGTCTTCAAGTGTTATGATTGATGCAAATCTTAGGATCAGCCAGGGCGAAGCAAAGGAATTTGAGGACAAATTGGAGAAAGCAGAAGTGGAAGTGAACAGGTTTGTGAAGGAGCTCGAAGAAACCAAGCGGGAGTTAAAGCTGCTGGAAAACCACGACATGATTGTGAGCCTCGGCTATGCAATTGTTACATGTACAAAGCTACAGGTGCTTTAGATTTTCAGCCAGTCACAAGAGTGTCAGCAAAAGCGTCAACATTATAGGTCGAATGCCGGTTCTTCTCGGATCGTCTCGGCTTCAAGGAACGAGCAGTTGGAAAGACAGCGTGTGTACGGAGAGACATTGATCAAGGCGGCAGCGGATGTCGGGGTACTGGGCCCACAGGTTGCGGGCAAAGGGACAAGGGAAGACCAGTGGCCCACACGTTGGGCCTTCAGTTGAAGATTGCTGGACTGCTTCAGCGTGGACATCTCAATTTCAGTCAAGTTACTTCAGCCTTCAGGAAAATGAAGCGCTTCGAAAGACCATGGGTCGTTGGCAAGAACGGAGGAGAAGCGCTCCGTCGATCCTGGATAACAAGATATTCCTTGAGAAAGAACTTCTGGAACATGAAGAGCAGGCCAGCCATTGGACATATCCACTGTGCAGTGTGAAGACATGACAAAAAGAGTTGGTCGTGCGACACAGAATTCCGGGACAGATCAGCCAGCCTCCCGTCCTGAAAACTAGATGGCCCCATGTAGCTCCAGCAGCCACGCACAGGTAGAAGAGTCGAATGATCAAGAGCCACAAGAGCCAAGCGCAAATTCCAACTCGGAAAGTGAGGCTGAAACCGGGCTGCTCTTCAGCTGCACCATTGATGGATGTTGATCGCAGCAGCTGCGACTGCGCACGTCTGATTCGACATGTCCTACTGCTGAGGTTGACCGATGAGGTCTCTGACCTGCTCGAAAAGCTGCGTGAGAGTGATGAGCAGCTGCAGGAAGGGGGGAATGAATGGAGCAAGCTGTTGCCCCATATTTTCATGTCGCATTTCACTAGACATCACTACTAGACATCACTGGACACAAGCCCTGGCAAAAAATCACTGGACACACCTTTGAATGTTTGAATTGACATTGCTGCCTTGGGTGTTGCTGCCCCTGGGTCGACAAGAAATATGAGAAATACAATGAAATGCATCGCCGTTGCAACATCAGCGTAAATATTCAACATCAGCGTATATATTCCTGATGCATACCTGAAAGAGGTGTTTTTCCACAGCTTCCCTGTGGTGACAGACTTGTTTATCTTTGTTTGACAATTTTGAATCAAGTGGGTAGTCTCCGCGGTGCACCTTCAAAACTTGCAGAACAGATTCCGACAAATGAAGTCAGCAAAAGCGGCTACAAAGGTCAAATATATCGCCATATATCGGGCTAGTTTTCGGTGTTCGCATTTGGACCCATACTGTATTTGATAATTTGGCTTGCTCATAATTTACTCATATTTACTCATACCTGATATACTTTCACATATGAATATGGGGCTTTCAATTCTTGGTTATGTTGACTAGATCTTAGAGAAATGTTGAGAGAAAGAGGACTTTGAAAAATTGTCAGATTTTTTTTGAAGTTCTGCAATGCGGAATGAAGGATATGCGCGGCCCGGCAGGCTGCCCACAGCCTTCCCGCATTTGTGCAGGATGCTTCGTGGTAAAAATCTGCGGGAAAAGTGAACCAGCGCTATTTCTCCAGAAACTTCATGTTAACCAAAATTAAATTTGCCGGATAGAATGGATTTCAAGCAAACAAAAAGTTGGCTCTGCGCAAGCGCACAGTGCATGCACAAATCCCGCGAGTACTCGCGTGCGTGTCTTGTACCGAATCGTGCCCACGACGGAGATTGCACGAGATCGCACGCTCTGTTGTGGGAATTCAATCCCGCAACTGTATGCAACCTACAATAAACATCAGTAAACTGCAAATCGTTCACTTGGTAAACTGCATGTGGCCTTGTCATCGTCAGGAAGCAGTTTCCCAGCACAGCAAGATCTCGAATTGTCACTTGCTTCAATTAAAGGGTGAGTTTTGTGGCTGGAAGATCTCGATGGCACGGAGTAGACTTCAAGAAACCAATCAGTTTCGCATATTGCGTAGCTTTGCACAGCTGAATCACTTCATCATTTCCAAAGGCTATCCACAAAAGGGGAACGCGATGGAATACACCTTACATTTTGCATAGTTCGGTGCACCTTTGCATCATACATGTTTGCTGTCTTCATTCATCTCACAGACTGTAAATATGATGAACAATTCCAAAGTTCTGACCCTCGAGGTACTTGAGCAGAATACTTTGGCCAAAAAGTTTGGTTGTCTCATTTGTATTCTGCTGGTTTCTCATGTTTGGTACCCTCAGTTGCCAAGATGCTTGCGATTTGGAGTTTGAGAACAAACGCCTTCGACAAGCCTTGGAAGAACAGGCGCATGTGGTCACACGGGTTGGGACCATGAACACGACCGTCCAACGTCATGTTGCGCGATGCTGCACGATCCTTCAATTTGTTTGGAGCCCTTTGTTAGACGGAGAGCCGACGTCAGGCCAGATTCATTGTTCAACATGGAGCTTCTTAGCTGCATGAATGTGCTGCATAGCGGCTGGGCTGACAAAGGTGAGGAATGGGGATGCGTTGAATTCTTCAACTGCAGCACTGTTCAATGTGCTCTAGCAGTTTTGATGCTAAAGCCTGACAATCTTAAATCAATTGTTTGCCAGGCTCCTTCACAAGCACCTTTGTCCTCATTTAGTTTCACTTAAAATTTGCAAGTCTTCTTCTCCGTTGAGCCGTCCCGAAACTTCACACTCAGCGTCGAGAGTAGGGAAGCGTGCAAATAGTGACCACCTTGACGGATGCACTCCCAGTGTCTTGGCATCACTATCACATCACAAAAACTGGTGGAAAATTATATAGTTGCTACCTTTGGAGTGAGGATCAACTGAATCACTGAAGAAACTATAAGAAACTGCCAGCACAAGTTCCAACCATGGAAAAGGGCTGGCCCGCCTGTTGGCTTTCAGCTTGAGGAAGAGAGAAGAGAGAGAGGGAGAGGGACACGGAGAGACGGAGAGACTCCTTGATGCCACGGACAAATAGAAACAGACGCCCGTTGCTCCCGGCATTCGCCTTAGACCTCCTGTGCCAGTCCTGGTGGCAAGGCTGACCTGGAACTGCGCCATGCCGAATCTTTGGCCACGATGTTCCAGCGAAGCAGTCAGGAGATCACCTGGTGGGAAGCCTTGAGACCTGTGAGAATCGTACCGTTAGGGGTTGACCACTGGGGATGCCCGGGCGCTCAAGTGCAGCGAGCAGGACAAGAAAAGCCAACAATCCAGCTGCGACCCTGGAAAACAGATTCTTGGCGGAAAAACCTGTCGCCGGATTGATGATGATGGATGTGTCTATGTGTCCTAAAAACCGCGCGAAGCTAATACCCACCGCTATTTACCAAAGAAGCAAACTCTTGTTCGATAGGGAGCAGCTGGTTTGGGGCATTCCAATTGTTCAAAAGAAACCCTTCCCCACCATATCATCGTGTGGGGTTTACGCTTTTTAATGCGTTCTCCCGCGCTCATCTTCAACCTCCTCTTCATCATCATCGTCAGCGTTATTGTCATCCTCACCATCATCGTCATCGACATCATCATCACCATCATCGCCATCATCGTCGCCATTTTCATCATCACTATCCTCATCATTACCATTGGCACCATCACCGAACCGACATCCTCATCATGCCGCAATGTGTTTGAATGTTGCCCACACAACAGGCATTCTGCAAGTCAGGTGCGGCACAGTAGGGACCCGGTGCACTCCGCTCATGCTGGATGCTGTGGTGCTTAGTTTGGCAAGCCTGGTGCTTTCTACGCACCAAATTGGATACGTTTTGTTTGACAGGTATGGCGCTGTTCTCACGGTGGTGTTCTGCCAGCAGTGGGCAGTGTTTTGGTAACGGCATATTCGTGATGTTCTGGTGGCTCTTATTTGCTAATGGTGTGCTGGTGGTGTTTCTGCCGCTGGTGGTGCTTTTTGGTGCTGGTGTTTTCTGGTTGTGGTGTTCTGATTGTGATTCTTGGTACTTGGCGTTTTTTTTGGTGGTCTTTCATGGTACTATTATGGTGGTAGTGTTGTGGGTGGTTCTTTGTTGGTATTCTGGCAGTGTTTGGGGTGGTGGTGGTAGTGAGTGTGTGGTGGCGCTCGCGATCTTGTGTATCACTCTTCACCGCCATTACATCATCGTCCGTTTGCTTCAACCTTGGTCCTTACCTTTCTCAGACAATCATTGCCAATCCATAAGCCATGCAGGATGGCAGGGTCAATGCTATGCGTGTCCCCAACTTGTTCCTACTAAGATCTGGAACGCAGAACCTCGACCGGAGCTCAGTGTTTACAGCCGACCTGACGCCTGTGAGCAGTTGCCCAAAGTTGATCACTGTTGGTGTTGACAGCAGCAGAAAAGAGCATCTCTGAAGTCTTTCTGAAAGTCAGTTTGTTTACATTTCAGAAAGGCTAGTTAACTTGTAAAGCTTGACTTGTTGTTTACATTTGTTTGCACATGCTTGCACTACTTTGCATGTGTTGGCATTTGGTGACTGTCATCTGACTTATCTCTGTACATTTTTTGGAAACAGCTCAATCAGCTCACACAAGTGCGGTGGCTTCGCACGCTGTGTTTCTTCTTGCTTTGCTTTTCCAGGTGCCGGACGGCAGCACTGAAGGGATCGACCATTTGCATGAAGAGCTTATGGCATTAGCATCGGGCGCTCCAAACGCCAATGACCCTCGAATTTGAAGAAATGATGAGTGATATGACCCATCAATGGACTTGGAGCAATTGATCTGTACCACGGCCACAGCATGCAGCAACATGCCACAACCATATCTTGTACATCCTTGTGCTACATTGTGTACCTTGCGCACCTGCCCACATTTCCACTGTAAGGACGGAGAGCATGGAACCGAAGAGCCAGAAATCCTAGGCGCGACACTGGGGACTGCAGGCCATGGCAGGCCGTATGCAGTTGCCAGCCTTCCAGGTGCCCAGGCGGCTTCAGCGGTTGAGCGCATGCAGGCGGCTCCAGCTGGCAGCTGCTGATGTGCGTCACCATGGTCCCATTGTGCACCACAAAACTGGCCCTTCAATGGTATCTTTTTATTCACCTTGTCCTCCAGCATCTCATGCCATGTGTGATCACCCTTCGCGATTACCTTCGCATCTACTTGGGGTACCATTTCTATTGGAAGGGTCGATTGAAGTGGATTCAGAATAAGCTTTCATAGTTTGCGGTGCCACTTGCCAATATTGGCGACATGTCTCTTCACATCCGGAACAGCCGATCGCTCTGGGCAAGGGCCGTTTGAAAAAGTTGCGGAAGCTGACCACGACCTTGCACTCAGCCGGGGAAGAAGGTTGGACACTGAGACGGACATATGTGGTGCGACCGGAGGGATGAAGGGATGTGAAGGGCTGACAAGAAAGTGTCTGCCATCCTGGTTCCACTCTTTCACTTGATCTCACTTGGATCTGATCTCTCTTGCGGGCTGGTCTCATTTGCAGACTGATCGCTCTTCAACGCTTTTCCAAGCGGAGCTCTCCATAATTCTCTATATCAATCCAGTCTTTCTTGGCATTGGATCTTCAGTGGGGGCTCTCTTGCAAGCTGACCTTTCTTCAGAGATGCTTGCGAGCTGATCTCACGGACTGGTCTCCGGTGTGGCCTTCAAAGCTCTGTCTTAAGAGGTGTTCGCGCTGGAAGCTGATCGTTGCATGATGCATGTAAGCGGACCTGACACCGGTTTACAAGCATAGTTATTACGGATCCGTTCTAGTGCGATTTGCGGCGCAAGGTTCCCGATCGCTACATATAGCGTAGATGAACAAAGGGGCCACAGCAGCAAGCCAATCCTAAAGTGACAAAGTGACATTTCAATCAGCAGCCACCGTGCGATTTGGAGTACGGAGTTAGTCATTTAGGGCAAGAATGTGGATAGCGAAGGAGGCCAATCCCAAAGAGGGAAAGATACCTTGCTAAGTTGAACTTAAATGTTGTTATTCAACGTCTTTTGGCGAGAAAAATCAAGCGCAAAAAAACGATGAATTTCCAATGATTTTCAGAATCAGAAGCTCGAAAGGACCATTCAACTTAGCAGTACAGAATTCCGAATCATTGTAGGAATCAAGCCTGGATATCATAGAGTAGCACCCAAACCCACGCTGGTAAAATGGAATTTGAGACATGGACTTGCAAAACAGTTTGCATAAAAAAAATCTACGAGAGCAACAAGACTAAGGAAGGTGACACTTCAACCGTGGCAATGCATGGCAATGCCAGTCGAAGCACACTTACAAACCGCAACATTCAAACCAATGCCACACTCTCCCGTAGCGTGGGTGCATCTTTCACGGTTCTGTTTCGACTTCCAACTTGAGAATGTAGATGGCCTAGTCACTGCAAGCATTTTGAGCTCACTGAGCTGCTTGGTGTATTCAGGTGATGGGCAGGAAATGCCTGTTGGGTATGTGAAAACTGCCAAGGAAGCTGCACTGGCTGCCAAGGACACTGGGTTTGGCAGGTCCAACTGGTTCCCTGGGTCCCTGACCACCCTCACAGCGCAGGAACTGCAAGAGGAGCTGGACGGAATGTGCGAAGTAACTGCGCGAGTTGCAGTAGCCCTGAAATCCAGTGTGGAAGAGACGGCACAAACACGCGAAGCTGTGGCACTTCTCAATGATCAGGCGAGCAGCTGCGAGCAGCAGCTTGCGCTTTGCATGGCATTTGCATCAAGATGTCATATTTATCCACAGCCGTGTGCCAGATTATGCCACCAAAGGTAGAGGGAAATCCCACAGTCCTTGTGGTCGTTGATGGTCATTGTGCATCATGTCAATTCAATTCAATTCATCATTTTTACGTTTCCGTTTGCACCTCAGCTGCTTATATGGAGTCCGGACTTTCCCAAAGGCCAATCACAATCAGCAACCACTAGCGGTTGCCAATGTTGACAATGAACTTGTTTAATTTTCACCAAGTTGTTGGCTTTCAGTTGGACCAAGACCAGCAGTTCGTGACCAGCCAGCGGTTCAACCATGTCACGTTCGATCACGTTCGACCCTCGTGCTGCCGGTCTCAGGTGAAACTGGCAGAGGCGGCTTTGAGAAGTTCGCCAGCATTGGAAAGTGACGAGCACCTTCAAAGATGTCTTCTGGCTGCACGTCGCATCACGTCGCCTGTTCCATCCACGAGATTGGGATCTCACGTTCTGTGTGCCGAAGCAACTGTGGATCCTACATGCACCTTCGCATGCCACAGCACTCTTGAAAGTTTGCTTTGCCATTGCTTTGAGGCCTGCACAAGGTAAGCAAGATTGGACATTCCGCACTCTTCAGTGAAGTTAGTGGTGCCTTAGCTGAGCCATTTGTGCACTGTGTTTTGGACGTCATTTTCAGCATTGAACCGCTGCAACCTACAGTATACTGCAGCGTGCTGAGATACATGCACAAATCAAAAGACAGAGAAGCCAAGATTGGGCACCATTGGACACTTGATTCACCCTGACCAGGACGTTTCAAAAGGTCAGGAATCAGAGAAAAGATATGAAAAGATTGTGGCGATGTCATGTCATTATGCATGTCTGCACAGCCCCGAGGCGTTTTTGGCCGGCTGTGGAACGACAGTTTGGATCGGCAGAGGCGGAGGTTTTCCCAAGCAGAGCGGCGTGAAAAGATTGTAGCAGCAGTTTCTGCAAGCCCGGTCTACGTGTTGGACACCCGCTTGCCAAGTGAAGCAAAAAGCATTCCAGAAGGGAAGTCTCAAACAACCCAAAAGCCGAGTAGCAGACCAGGAAGTGCAATGCAGACGTTGCAGCTAGATGAAACTAAGATGGCTCAGTGTGATGCATCAAAGCCTTCATCACCGTCACGTGCACCAAGCCACGAGAAGTCCGATGCACACAGACGGCCTTCCAAGACGCTTTTACCAACATCTGACATGTCTTTTCCGTCAAACATCTCCAAACGACGAGCCTCGGCTCCAGATGTTGTGACGCGCTCATGGTGTTTGTCTGACCGACGACCCACAGGAAGCAGTGCTTCATCCACATTGCCACCTCCTGGCCCACCTTCCCCGAGTCAGTCATTAATCATTCGATCAGTTTCGCCTTCACCATCTCATCATCCGTCGCCTCGCTTGGATGTGCCTGAAGGCGATGAGCTTGCTTTTCGGACCAATTTCAGTATTTTTTTGGGGGTTTGACAGAGGTTGAACATGGAAACCATGCCACCCCTTGCACCCCAAGTGGTCGTGGCCTTGAATTATTGCAAGCATTTCGAGCGTTTTGGGTATACAGTTTCTTTTGGAATAGCTGCAGTAATAGTGATCAACTAGCCGCTGGCCGATTCGGAAGGGCCATGTTTCCACCATGTTTCCATCACATGATTGAGGCACCTCATGCGCCTCTTCATCCAAAGACTGGCCCGCGGTCCCCGCGCCCACAGCACGAGCGTCGTCCTTCAAAGTCTCGACCGGAGGAGTCCTTGGACATGGACGATCCCCTGCAGCAGGCGCGAGTTCGACCACGGGCAGTGCCGCCACTGGCATCGCCACTGGCACCGCCACTGGCACCCATTGGTGGCACTCAGTCACCTTCGCGATCCTCTTCAAAGCCGCCTCGAGAGACACGAAGTACGGCATGGCATGCTGTTCCAAATGATGCAAATGGTCCTACACTTAGGTTGGCAATCATTTTTAGAATCAAATTTGATTGAATTGATTTGAATTGGCATGAAATGATAAGATGTTTATTTGCATAAGGCGTATTTCCCCACCTGTCGGGCGAGGGTCTCTAGATTTGATGTCAATGGCTATGACCTCCTGTCCTACTCCTTCTGGTCGTTGCTTATCCTCTCCTCTTGTCCGTCGCTCCTGAGCATCCGTGAGCGCCGTGCCTTGTCGCAGTTCCTACCTGGCCGAAAGACGGTGGATAGAGCCTAGCCTTTGGCGCCGTGAGACAGGATGCTATGTCAGAATATTTGTGCGAAAGCCTTGAGGTCAGAACATTGAATGTCAGTCTGAAGGGCTTTGACGTCACACAAGTATGCACATGTCAGAAAAAGTCAGCACGGGTCAGAAAATGTCGCACGTCACTCCTTTTCAGAATACGTCTGAATTTTCCGGCGAGAGCAAACAATAGGATATATCTATGTCTATATATATATATATATGTATGTATATAGGTTCAGCATTGATGTGAGAAGACTCTCCAGTCCCGATCTCAACACCTGAGCAAACGTCAAAACTAATTGCGAATGCCAGTCCCCAGGTGAGAACACATGTCAGAATATGGAATTCTCGTGGATAGCCCAGATGCCAGTTAACAAATGCTCCTGTATAGATGCTATCAGATATGATCGTTTTCATCTCAGAAAACCATACCCAAGCTTGTGCCGGTCTTGATGTCAGAACATATTTCAGGAAAGCCAATTTATACAAACATATACGGATACACACGCTGGGAATAATCTATGAATTCAATGGGAATATGCACTTAAATCATTTATTGGTTCAAGTGTTTGTGCGTGTGTGCCTGTGTCAGTTTATGTGTCAGAACGCATGTCAGAACATTTGATAGAAGGACGGTGACCCCATGGCACGCATTGTTACGCCTGCCCCGCGGGATGCGCAGGGCTGAATGAAAGGCAGGTATAGCGCCACAAAGTGCTGTCACCAGGTTGGGCCAAGGCACTCTGTTCGGTCCATATTGGGACCATGTTGCCCCAAGGGAAAATTTGTCGAAAAGTGGGTCTTGGATTCTAGAGCAAAAAACCAGCCCCCGCAGCAAAAGCTGTATCACAGTTGTTTCTGGCATCCGCAGGTCACGCCCCAGCCGCACCTTCGGTGCGGCTTCGGTTTCAGCCTACCCTTTTGTGCCAGAACAAAAGTCAGAGCGTATGTCAGTTGGAAGTATTCGAATATGTCTACACACGGGGTCAGAATATCATTGCATATGTAAACGAATATGTGCGTGTGCTCATGCTTGCACAAACATATATATGTATCCATCTATTTTATCAAATTTTGTTTGATCTCATTCATTTTTTATCTTATTCATTTTTCTATCTATCTATACATCTATATCATCTATCGATCGATCGATCGATGGATCGTTCTATCTATCGATGTGACTGTGTATATGTGCTGGTGTGTTTGCCGGGGGGATCGTCCGAATGTATCAAGATTGATTTTTCAGGCCCTCAGCCAAGCACATGGACACTTGGTTGCGCGCTGGACGCGGACCCTACATGTCAGAACATTTGTACAGAATAGCATGCATGCATTGGCCTACATAGGAGAAGACAAATGTCACTGCATAATTGGCTTGCAAAATTCAGAATACAGTCAATTTCACCAATGTGTTAAAATGCATGGCTGAATGGGCATTGCCCCAACCAACGCACCGTGATCTTTGAATCTCATTGTGTCAACTTGGTCTGCCGGTTCCGAGTCGACAGCTTGAACGGCTTGGAGCTGTCTTGTTGAGGTTGGGAGCCAGTCGTCGCAGATCAATCTGGCCACCTAAGCAAACTACAGTGATGGCAGTGGTTCTACTGTACAGCATGCATTGGGTGACATGTTGTGAAACACTTTTTTCGAAAGAGATCTCTTTGTCAAAACATCGATGCCTTTGATGCACTTTCATTGTAGCTGATTTATGTTTAGGGGAGGTTGGATCTCGGATCTCTTTCAGAGGTGTTTTGCAGCGAGCTGGCTGGGAGATTAGTGTGAATTATTTGCGACGATTCTTATTTTGATTTGCCATGCGCTTTGGAAATGATACTCAAAGCAACTGATAGCTTTACTGCCAAGCAGTGACATGACAGTATCAGACTTTCTTGGCATTGCTGTTGGCATAAAGCGAAAGCCATACTTCATGAGTGAAGCCCCAAACGATCCCAAATGATTCGAGGTATCCGGTTGTGTGACATGTTGGGCGCCTGTAGCATGGCCTGGTGAGATCCTGCCAAGCAGGCCAGCCAATGAATCAGTGCCTCCCAAGAGCGGCTAGGGCTGTCCAAAGCCATCCAAAGCCATCCATGTTCTCCAAGACCTCAGATTTCTACAGATTTCGTGCTTAAGATCTTCGCTGTGGCCTCCTGTTTAGGATTTTTGCATTTTCCGGACACGTTTGGACGGCCATATGCAGCCCTCTGTGTACACAAGGCGGTTCGCGCACCCAATCCCATTCCTATGGTGCTGAAGTGGGTACTTCAGCGCTCACCGTTAAGCGGTGAGGCAAGGAACCAAGGGACTTGAACCAATGTGCGTGACACAAAGAGGGTCGAAGCTGCTATGATGGTCGCTTAATCCGGATCCGAAGTGACCGCATGCGAGGGACCTACAAGATCTATAAGTACATCCGTGTTGGGCTGATTTGGACAATTTAGCTTTTAACCCAGATCCAAGGAGAGAGAGAGAGGGAGTGTGGTGGCCCTGCTGGATGCTAGTCAAAAGTGCTGCAGTGTGCTTGGCCAGGAGGAGAACAAACTGTGCTACACAACCATTCACAGCTGGAAGCTTAAGAGCATCGAGGACGGTGGGGAGGAGCTTTGAGCGTCAATCAAATGTCACCGAGATCAGTACATGCACCTAATCGAGATGTGGATCGAGGCAGGGTATGTTTTGATATTTCTTGATGCTTAAGATCCCTCATTTGCAGCATGCCAGGGCAGGATGGCACAAATGATCCCTGATTTTAGCCAAGCACCCAGCGGAATCGGTCGATTTTTCAGTGGGAGATTTCTCAGCGGAAAGATGGGACTGGTGGGCTGAGGCATGGAGACCTTCCTGCCTGAACTGAACCACTTCATCCAATCAGGCTGCAGATCGATGCTGGGGGGAACTGCCGTTGCCAATGCGGATGGCCAGGTGCCGCCGACCGGGGTGATGCCAAGAAGGCGCGCCCGATATCGATACTGAAATCATTTGAAATCCATGAATCATCAGAAAGTTCTGCCATTAATCCATACTTAATCCATACTTTTCCATTCTGAACACCTGGAATTACATTGGAATTGCACTTTCCCAAATGTTTTCCAATCTCAGAAGATCGTTGCAGGCACCCCGAGGGGTGGACATTTGAAGGGGTAGTGCTGACAGGTTGTGGACCTACTCAACTCATGGGCTGACTTCCTGTCGTTCAAGGACGGCCCCTGCGGCTGCATCCCATCCATCACCGAAGATGCCGCAGATGTTTACTTAGAGTATCTATATAAGTTGTATAAGATCATCACTGAATATCTATATAAGAGTATCATAGAATATCCATATAAGATCATCACTTAGAGTATCTAAGATACAGGATGACACTTAACGATACTTGCGGCACCTGAGATAATGGATGATGGATGACAGATGTGATAAAACTTAATCCTAGGTAGGCACTTCGAGGTGCTAGGGTGCCTCAGAGAGGAGATGATGCTGAACTCTAGCAAGATGGTCTTCGCTGCAATCGAGTGAGCCGCAAAATTTGGTGACGGGAGGGGAGAAAAGAGTAGGACCTGCGGACGAAGTATTGCGTAGAGCAGTTTCTTCACCCCAATGCCAACACGGACATGAATTATATTCAAATACCCACCGAATCGAAGCCAGAAATGTTTCCAATTGCAGTACAGCCAAGGTTTGTCAGCGACAGCAAAGATCAAGGCCCTTACAAGGCCCTTAAGGCATGCTAGGGTGCCCTTTTGGGCATGCTAAGGGGCTTGGGTGAAGGGATGAGTTGGTAGTTCGCTTTGCATAAACGCCGCCTCCGAAGGCAGTTTCACCACTAGACATTGCCGAAGGCAAAAGTTGAGCGTTGCCAAACCCCTGCGGCTGTGGATTGAAACTGCCCGCTGGCAGTGGAGCACATGGCTCTTGGAACTCTATCAGCATGTGTGACGCGTTGGGAATTCTGGCCCGGACATAGCATCCCAAAAGAAGTCAGAAATGGTCAGCAATCAAAACATGTCTTGCTATTGAAAAAGGTATAGAGCCTTGGCACTTTGCCAACTATAGAATCATATAGAATCCGATATGTGCCCATGCAATTGTGTATGTTGTATATATTTTCAGGCTTTGCACCAGTATGGGAGCCATGAAAAAGCCCGCTGCTTTGCCTTCCATTCTGAAGCGAAAAGACGACCAAAAATCTGGATCACAAGACACTCGCTACGAGGTGGGAAGTGAAAACTCGTAGACAGATGGCCTTGGACAAAGCAATGATGCAAGGAGACAAAGCAATGTGCTAATGATTCCCATAGGACAAGAGCCTCCTTGTTTCGAGGTCAAGGGCTTTCTGCATTTAGGTTTGGGTCTTCAGCTGGGCAAAAAGTACACAGAAAAGGAGCCGCTGCGCGTGGAACGCGATGATTGCGTAGATTTTGCTGCAACAAGTGTGCAGTCAGGACCTCCTTGCGAAGTGCAAGGGAGACAAAACAAAAGAGAAATCACTGAAGGCGTGCTTCGGACGCTGGGCTTATCATTGGATTGAAGAGCTTCGGTTTGGCAATTTTTAGTCGGCCACCCTCACAGCCAAGGAGATCCAAGCAAGCTCCGGAAGATCCCCTCAGCAAAAAGCTCTCAAATAACTGTGCTTGTCCCAGCTGCGGATTCCCAGGTCTATTGCATACTGTTTCTATTTGTTGCTTGGCTAAGGAAAAACCGAAGGCAGCAAAGGCAGAAATCGCACAGGCAACAGCAAAGGTTAGCAAAAAGCCTTCAACGAGCCAAGGACTTTGTACAGAATGGCTTACCGATGACTTCTGGACTTTCCAAACCTCCTCAGCAGGTCTAAATTGTAAGTTGGGATTCTGCCCTTGAAATCTTGCACGGCAAGGACCTTTGACCCTGATGCGCTACCTTGTCACAGGCGAGTGGTGGTGACACAGGTGAGGGCCTGTCTGTCATTGTGATCGTGATGCAGGAGAACTGGGCCTCCGCGAATTGCCAATTGGGATGACCACAACGGAGAAGGACACCAATTTTGTGGTGATGGACAGGGTGCATGTTGCTGCGTGCTCGTTGGTGCTTGAGGAAGTGCGAGGTATGTGTAAGACAGTGGCGGAGCGGGACAGAATCGAGGCAAGAGCAGCGATGGCTTTGAGTCAAAGGCAACTGAGCTGTTAAAAGTAGCTCATACAAGCTAATAAGTAGCTAATAAAGCTAATAAGTAGCTAATAAGTAGCTAAGAAAGCTAATAAAAGCTAATAAAAGTAGCTAAGAAAGCTAATAAAAGCTAATAAAAGTAGCTAATAAATAATAAAAGCTAATAAAAGTAGCTAATAAATAATAAAAGCTAATAAAAGTAGCTAAGAAAGCTAATAAAAGCTAATAAAAGTAGCTAATAAATAATAAAAGCTAATAAAAGTAGCTAATAAATAATAAAAGCTAATAAAAGTAGCTAATAAATAATAAAAGCTAATAAAAGTAGCTAAGAAAGCTAATAAAAGCTAATAAAAGTAGCTAATAAATAATAAAAGCTAATAAAAGCCAACAAAAGTAGCTAACAAGACAAGACAGTGGCCATCAGTGGCCCTTTGAAAAAACGCAGCTGGGACTTGGGACAGGATTCTCACCAAAGCAACAGCGAAGAGGTGACCTTCCAAAATGGCAAAACGAATGAAAACAATCAGAAGCTCATTACATATGGCTATGGTGGGGATAACCACCAACAGTTGAATCAGTATTAAATAATGTTGATTAGTTGAATTACATCATTAGCTATGGGTCAAGATTAATTGAACAGCTAATGATGGGGGATTACCACCAACAGTCACCAACAATTATCAGGAAAAGAATGGTAATGGTAGGGGAACGGGAGGTACGGGGTTTTGACCCGCAGCCGTATCATTAAATTGCATTGGCCTTGGCCAAGATGACAGCTCAATTCTTGGCTCCACGCATCTCATTCCTTCTTTTGCCGATGTCAGGCATACCTGAGGGATCGATCAAAGCTCCTTCCTGTGCAAATCGTGTCGGTGAGCCCGTGAATGTCGGGGATCGATGGGGATCGGTCCTTTGAAAAAAGGCTGATGCTCAGTTCCTTGAATATAAGTAAATATATGTTGGATGGTAGGCCATTTTGACAAAGATAAAATATCACACACACACATATATATATATATGTATCTAATACAATACATGGGTCACTTGATCGCCTTAAGCCTCGAGAGAGAGAGATAGCAATCTAAGACAAAGTTTAAACAATATAGAAATAATACTCGCAGGTAGAAAATAGATTACGAAATTGACATTTACATTTTAATCTTACAAGCAGAACCCACGCAAGGCGGGGGCGGAAGTTTACAAGCTTATAGTGGCTTATAGGGACGACATGGGTGCCTAAAGGAAGCGGCACCATCGGGAACGACAAAAGTGAGAAAAACACGAGCAGTCAAAACTCTCAAAACAAACAAGCAAGCAACTCAAAGAAAAACGGCAAACACGGGCAGGAATGGAAACCTTGGCACAAAGCAATCGTCCAAGCAATCTTGAAACGCGCGTCCCAGACGTGAACACGAATGGTGACGGATGGCATGAATTGCTAGGATGGTAAGGACGGCGTGTGTGGAATATACCAAGGAACGAACACGGCAAAACATACATCGATATACACATCTTTGTATAATAAATAGAACAAATTCGGATTCATGCACGAATAGGATTCATGCACCAAAGATTCATGCACGAATGCCGTCGGATTCATGCACTAATGAGGCCGGATTCACGCACCAAAGATTCATGCACGAATGTCGTCGGATTCATGCACGAATAATTCCCGGATTCATGCACGAATGTGGTCGGATTCATGCACGAATAATTGCCGGATTCATGCACGAATGATTGCCGGATTCATGCACGAATAATTCCCAGATTCATGCACAAATAATTCCCGGATTCATGCACAAATAATTCCCGGATTCATGCACGAAAAATTTTCGGATTCATGCACGAACAATTCCCGGATTCATGCACGAATGATTTTCATGATTTTCATGCAAGTATCAAAGAAGATGTGGTCGTTCCAGAGAAGTTGTCATCTTTCCAGAGAAGTTGTCATCATTCCAGAGAAGTTGTCATCATATCACAGGGCCACCTAATAACGTTCGTGTTTGCCTGCCTCCAAAGAGAATTGCAAATATGTCTCTACTGGCCACATATCATAGAAGTTGTCAGCGTTCCAGAGAAATTGTCATCGTTCCAGAGAAGTTGTCATCGTATCACAGGGCCACCACCTAATAACGTTCGTGTTTGCCTGCTTCCAAAAAGAATTGCAAATATGTCTCTACTGGCCACATATCATAGAAGTTGTCATCGTTCCAGAGAAATTGTCATATTTCCAGAGAAGTTGTCATCATTCCAGAGAAGTTGTCATCGTATCACAGGGCCACCTAATAACGTTCGTGCTTGCCTGTCTTCAAAGAGAATTGCAAATATGTCTCTACTGGCCACATATCATAGAAGTTGTCATCGTTCCAGAGAAATCGTCATCTTTCCAGAAAAGTTGTCATCATTCCAGAGCAGTTGTCATCGTATCACAGGGCCACCTAATAACGTTCGTGTTTGCCTGCTTCCAAAAAGAATTGCAAATATGTCTCTACTGGCCACATATCATAGAAGTTGTCGTCGTTCCAGAGAAGTTGCCATCTTTCCAGAGAAGTTGTCATCATTCCAGAGAAGTTGTCATCATATCACAGGGCCACCTAATAACGTTCGTGTTTGCCTGCTTCCAAAAAGAATTGCAAATATGCCTCTACTGGCCACATATCATAGAAGTTGTCGTCGTTCCAGAGAAGTTGTCATCGTATCTCAGGGCCACCTAATAACGTTCGTGTTTGCCTGCTTCCAAAAAGAATTGCAAATATGTCTCTACTGGCCACATATCATAGAAGTTGTCAGCATTCCAGAGAAATTGCCATCATTCCAGAGAAGTTGTCATCATTCCAGAGAAGTTGTCATCGTATCTCAGGGCCACCTAATAACGTTCGTGTTTGCCCCCCTCCCAAAAAGAATTGCAAATATGTCTCTGCTGGCTACATATCATAGAAGTTGTCATCGTTCCAGATAAATTGTCATCGTTCCAGAGAAGTTGTCATCATTCCAGAGAAGTTGTCATCGTATTACAGGGCCACCTAATAACGTTCGTGTTTGCCTGCTTCCAAAAAGAATTGCAAATATGTCTCTACTGGCTACATATCATAGAAATTCATAGAACTTGTCATCTTTCCAGAGAAATTATCGTCTTTCCAGAGAAGTTGTCATCGTATTACAGGGCCACCATATTCTGTTATTAGTGCAGAAAGATTAGTGCACGAAGATTAGTAAACGAGGATTAGTGCACGAAGATTAATGTACGAATACGTTGTTATTAGTGCAGGAAGATTAGTGCGCGAAGATTAGTGTACGAAGATTAGTGCACGAATACGCTGTTATTAGTACACGAAGATTAGTACACGAATATTAGTGTAGAAATATGTTGTTGTTAGTATACGAAGATTAGTATACAAATATACTCTTATTAGTGCACAAATACAAGCCCCGAAAATAAGTATACAAATATACTCCTATTAATCCACAAAAATTAGTATATAAATATAACCATATTAGTGAATAAAAATTAGTTTATAAAAATAAATATACGAAAATTAATATATAAATATAATTATATTAATATATAAATATAATTTTGATTATAATAAATAAAACTAATTTAAAAATATTATATATAAAATCTTAATTATTAAATAATATTAAAAGTTTTTTTTAAATTTATTTATATATTTAAAATATATTTACAGAGACGTATAGCCTAGATGTAGGACTTAGATCCATGGCTGTAACATAGTGTAGATTAGCTGCATGACTGCAGCCCCTTTTGGCTAGTGTGAAGGGTCCAGTGAGTGGACTAGGCCACCTGGCCACGACTAAGAGCCCAATC